>OU342952.1:33289941-33889941 GCA_910592335.1 Adalia bipunctata | reverse complement strand
TGGTATTATGGAATAAATAATGTCAACTAAAGAAATCGGTTCTCAAAATTTTAAACTCTGTGGTACTCGGAATAAGAGAGATAGACCAAACATATGTTATGTATTCGAAATTAGGGGAAAAAGAGCTTGCCAAATATAGAAAACCATACAGGGTAGGTATTTCATTTGAAAAAAGGAAGTTGCAATCAATATGTTGCCCACCCTGTATATATTTCATTTTGTGAAATCATTTTGACAAAAATTAGTTGATTTCATGAAACTTTTGTGGAAAAACTTTTTTTTGTACCTTTTTTAGTAACAAAGTAAAGGGGGGTCAAATTATGATGAAAATCCCGGTACGTGGATATGGTTAGAAAAATAAGCAATTTTAATACGAAGTTCATGCTGAGCAATGCATGCACCTACCTATTAAAAAATGCCCCTCTGAAGTTTTCTCAACATGACTGCTTTGAAATTGATCATTTTATCCAAATTTTTGAAATAATATTTTTTATAGGTATTTTATTAATCGATCATTCTTATTTTTGATAATGTATGTAACCTCTTCGGGCAGTAGTTTCTTTCGAAAGAATAACAGTATTTGATATTCAGGGTTTAATATTTTTCAAAATATAATAGTAATTGGCGACCTTTCGGGCGGTACCCTTTTTCTAGACTTCGAAATAATTTATTTTAAGTTATTTCCCCAATGACATCCAACAAATAAGTTGGGAAATAACTTAAAATAAATTATTTCGAAGGCTAGAAAAAGGGTACTGCCCGAAACGTCGCCAATTACTATTATATTTCGAATAATATTGAACCCTGAATATTAAATACTGTTATTCTTTCATAAGTCACACAGGGTAAATACTTATCATTCGGTAGTTTCGATAAGTCGAACTTCGATAAATCGAACTTTTGATTACTCGAATCAAATTGGTTGGCAATAGCGCTAAGATTGAAAATTAGTGCAATTTTTATTCGATAAAGCGACTATCTTGATACCTCGAACGAAATATTTGGCGGCATATTCGATAAGTCGAATTTTTTTGAGGAATCCATCGTTCACGTGTGAGTTTAACGAATCGTTTCATTTAAGCGCATGCCGTGAACTCATTTCAGTTCTGGAGTTGATAATTGTGAGGTTTCACGGCAATATCGCTAAAAATAAACAAAACGTAGGTACTTTGAAAACTTTATCTCTCGATGAAAAACATTGACTATTAAATGAAGTGGAAAGTGGTGCATGAAAGATGTAGCTTCAAAGTATGGCGTTCCAGCCAACACTGTATCTACTATTTGAAAAAAAAAGAATAATTATCAATGCATTATCATTGATTATCGGGTAGGAAAAGCCTAACATTCCTGGATGAGGCGCAAGCCAACACATAGTCCAGGAATGTGGCTTTTCCTACGAGGAAAACATACTTTTTTCCCGCAAATCATTTGAAATTCGACAGAAATCAATCAATTTTGAGAAAATCGCGAATTATTTCATTCATAAATAAATGAAGCTTTGAAATTCGGAATGAAATTGGTTGCAGTACAATGGAAACGTAAAAATATTGAATTGTCAAACTTGAGGAATATTAATTTAAGTGCTGGAGCTTTCGAATAAAAAAACATTGTAAAATGATGAGTGATGATGAATTTCCCATTTCTGGGACTCCTCCAGAGCTAGTTGAGGCAGTGAATACTGCTATTATTGCCAAAGAAATCAAGAGAAAAGTTGAAATATGCATAATATGTAGAACACTGGCAATTGTAAGGAAATATCATTTCCCTACAGTAAGGAAATGAATATTTCCCAACAGTTGGGAAATCTTGACTTTTTCTATGAGAAATGTCAGAAATGTCGAAATTGCCATGCGATATGCGGAAAATGTGTTTTTTCAATAACTCAAAGTCTTTATAACTCGATTTTTTTTCTGGCAGATCATGATTCGAGTTATCGAAGTTCGACATGGTAATGTGTGCTATCATGCATGAAGCTAAATCGTCACAAATAAACGTGGAGAACACTATTCGACGTTTTCTTGGAGAATTTTTCCACATATCTCTCCTCAGTTAAACTTCCTCTATAGAAGATCGCGTCTTGGATTTGAGCTTCGTTGATGGATGCTTTCCCATAGGGATATCGATAACAGCACGTGGGAAAAAACACTAATTTTCATCTGAACACACACGCTGACGATCATCCGGTCTCGAGGATATTCTGCCCTCGTTTGATGAGAAATCACTTCCTCTGTTCCGATCCATCGTTCAATTAATTTATCCTCCGGTTAAAGGAGGGCTAGCTGTTAGGTGTCGTTGCACACTGGTGATAAGGAATGATCTTTAGATGTGGAGAACAAGACTTCCGAAATGGCCTGATGGCATCTAGGACAGTGGTTTGAGGTAGACCCATCCATGCCCGAGCAATCTGTGCCTGCATCGCTTAAAGCCCAGCCTCAGCTGCTCCATCTGCATGTAATGCAATTTTTCTGCATAACTTCAAGAACCAGTGTAGGTATCATAAACTCTAACTTCAATGTCCAATAGCAAAGAAATCGGAGATTCCAATTACGTTCAATACATCCACCTCCTTATTATAGGGTGTTGGTTTTAAAGTATACAGCTGTAACCTTCTCAATCAGGGAATATATACAGTGCGCGTCAAAATTATGGAGGGAATTCATTTTCTCAGAAGAAGAATATTTAGCAACAAAATCCTGGAACAGGTCAATTTTGTTTCACTTTTACCAAATTTTATGCATTTTCAAAGGATTTTTGTTGCACCCTGTGCCATCCCCATCAATCCTCTAAATTTTTCGAATAGGGAAAGTGGATCATGTGGTACTTTGAATATTCTTTATAGGCGTGCAGAAATTTTCGAGAAAAAATTAGTTGTTTCAAAGATGTTTTCAGAATGCGCACTTTGTCATGGCCCATTTACTTTGAGACGATGGTACCTGATGAAAATAAGAGTAGCATGGTTTGTATGCAAGAGTCTCTTCGTTTCGTCATCCTGGAAAACTGAAGTGTCCCAATAGAACTTGGCAGAGTTACCTAATTTCGGTCCTTATTTATGCAAAATTCACGTAAAGGACCCCGCACTTTTACTACGGGAAATGGCGTTCCATCAAATTTTCTAAAATTTTGGTATAATGTAGTACTCGACATACTGATCAAAAGTGTCCATGGCCCCAACTCAATCCTATGACTAGTTTTTGTGATACAGGGCGTTGAAGTTGAGAATTACCCACTTTTACTACGCCCATATCTCGGAACAGAATCGAATGAACTTCAATTTTTCTCAAGAAACATTTCATTACATCCCCAAGGAGCAAGTATATAGAGGAATATGACCGAAAATCGTTACGAATACAGGGTTATCCATAATTGAATGCATGCCCGATTTTGAAAGTATAAAATATGTCAGTTCCACAGCGAGAACGTTCGCAAAATGAACTATTACACTAATTATGTTGTTGTGACATCAAAAAAGTCTGAAATACCCAAAATTTATACTGGGTGATCCATTATTATGAAAACTATTCTCAACGAAGGTTAAATGGACACCCTGTATTTATGGGTTGATTCAAGGTGTTTGTTTAATGTTTTTAGAACATATCATCATGGACTTCAAAGAATACAGGGTGATTCAGTCATGAAATGAACTTTGAACCTCACGAAAATACCCAAAAACCACCTCTTTTTTTCATCACCCTCTATTTCAAGATTGAATCCGAGGAGGTGGGAGTTTTCTTTCACCATTGTACTTGATATAAAGACATCAATACGGCTGAGAGTTTTTATCCACTTCCTATGACCAGATTTTTTTTTATGTAATATGAAAATTATTTATTTATGTTATTCTATTCTTATATACCAGCTAAAAATCTGGTCATAGGAAGTGGATAAAAACTCTCAGACGTATTGATGTTTTTATATCAAGTGGTGAAAGAAAACTCCCACCTCCTCGGATTTAATCTTGAAATAGAGGGTGGTGAAAAAAAAAGGTAGTTTTTGGGTATTTTCGTGAGGTTCAAAGTTCATTGCATGACTGAATCACCCTGTATTCTTTGAAGTCCATGATGATATGTTCTAAAAAAATTACACAAACACCTTGAATCAACCCATAAATACAGGGTGTCCATTTAACCTTCCTTGAGAATAGTTTCTATGATAATGGATCACCCAGTATAAATTTGGGCATTTCAGGTTTTTTCGATGTAACAACAACATATCTAGTGTAATAGTTCATTTTGCGAACGTTCTCGCTCTGGAACTGACATATTTTATACTTTCAAAATCGGGCATGCATTCAATTATGGATAACCCTGTATTCGTAACGATTTTCGGTCATATTCCTCTATATGCTTGCTCCTTGGGGATGTAATGAAATGTTTCTTGAGAAAAATTGAAGTTCATTCGATTCTGTTCCGAGATACGGGCGTAGTAAAAGTGGGTAGTTCTCAACTTCAACGCCCTGTATCTCAAAAACTAGTCATAGGATTGAGTTGGGGCCATGGACACTTTTGTTCAGTATGTCGAGTACTACATTATACCAAAATTTTAGAAAATTTGACGGAACGCCATTTCCCGTAGTAAAAGTGCGGGGTCCTTTTCATATTGTGTACCTGTTGAGCAATTATTTTGAATTACGTTGAATGAAGTAATCCTTGAGTATTGATGTGAACAAAATATTTGAGGCCTTCGTGTCACGGCGTCTGAAGAAACTTTTCGAAACGTCCAAAGTTCGATCAACTGAAGATATTTTTGGATTTCTGAAAATCGTGACATTTATCAAAAACCAAATACATATTGAACGGTGGAACCGTCAAGCATTTTCCAGGATAGATGTATCTGATGATAGAGATGATTTCTCGGTATCGGTATGGCCGATAAATCTATCAATATCATCGATATTTCCTGGCGAATTATCACCAGAGCAGCCAATTGAAGAAGCAAAAGGAAGAGTTGCGCAATAAGAGTGAGTGCAAAGCGAAGTGAGGAACCCAAGCGAAGAACTCGCGGCCATGGCCACGGTATCAACGACCTCCAATTGCCTAGTGAACCAAACCCGATCCACGTTCTTTCTTTACATCTTTCTTGCCTCTCGCTTCTCGCCAACGCTTTACTTCTTCACCTCTCCAAGCATTCCTTCTCAAAAAGGAACGAATCCATGCTATTGTGCACATCGAAATTGATGAAAGTGACAACATTTCTAATTGATATTATCGTCTAATTCGTTTATCTAGAGGCAGTAAAGGTACCCCCGAGAGTCTTGAAAACTGCTCATATTGACTCAGGAAATCGACTTAAATTTTGGACAATATTGAAATCCACAGGATTGTTTGTTTTTGAGTTAGTTTGGATGGAAAACTGTTAAAGAAACTAGAGAAATGGAATACCTTTCAAGATCGACTTCAGTAGAAGTACAACAAGAGACAAGTAGAAGAGTAGGTACTCGAAAGAAATATGTTCTCAACCAAGAATAACATCTTGTTATAGTATGAATATTTTTTCAATACGCATAACAATTTATTATAACTTTTCATGAAAAAAAAAGATTCTCTAGTTCGAAACATAATCATAAATATCGGAACGCGTGATAATATTTTTTTGTCATTCTAACCTAAACTGATTTACTGCCACCACTTTTGAACTTTTCGGGTACGACCCCTTTTCAATCTCTTCGAGTTTCAATCAAATTTTCTTCTTTATCTTTTTCTTTCATCGACAGATAAAAAAAATGGATATGAAATCGATGACATTCAAAAAGAGCACTACCAGAAACGTTATACAGGGTGAGTCTTTGACTTGTACATATATTTTAACTGTAGATTCTTGAGGCCTAAAGAAACCTTTTTTTCATTTTCCATTTTTCCGAATTCGGCTCGGTTAAAGAGATATAGCCATTTGAAAAAAAAAATTGGGCTAATTACGTCTCTGATATTATTCTCTACAAACACCTCAAAGTTCATATTTTTCAATTGAAATTGATGTGATTATTAGATATTCTGGGTGATACATTTAGAAAATACTCAAGCACTAACCTTATTTGAATAAGAATGTTACAAACACGATATTTCCTAACAAAAACGCTAAGTTTTGTTCCATCATTTCTGCAATTGAAATGCCATATTTCTCACACCAAAATAAGTTCCTTCTTCGATTATCCTGAAGATTAGTTTGTAAACACTAATAATTTGTTCATATTTGCCTCGATACCCTGAAACTATCTTATAAAAATTAGTTTCTCACTAACCTATCCTAACTCCATTAATCAAAGTCATATGATTCGAGGTCAATGACCTAACCTAATCCATTCCTCTGTGATAGTGATCACAGAATTCTAGAGAAGACGATGCCAGATTGTGTTGATTTTCTCAGTAAAAAATGGTATAGGCGAACTCAAGAAAGCAGAACGTCCCCTATCGTTAACGGAAGAACTAGTTTTGTTTACTTTTCGCTAAAGGCTTCTACGCATTGCTCTTTGGAAATGCCAAACGAGTAGTTCTGATTCTCGCCGATCTAAATTTCAGTCGTGGTGCGCTGCCGGCTGCGATGTAGCCGCCACGCAAGACAAGCCGTTGTTCTGTGTCTCATCACACTATCACAGGCCAGCCAGTCTGTGATAAAATGAACGACGCTTAAACGCGATAACCTTTCTACATGGATTCAATTCATTTATTTATTTACTCGCAGAGAATAAAGCAAACAGGTGTGAGGTGATGCTTGTGATTTGTGATGTGAAAACCGTGTAGGGTCGATTAAAAATTCCAAGAGGATATTGTTAAGAAGATAGATATTTTCCTGAAGGACTGGTATCAATAAATTTTTAATAGAAACTTGCTTATAAACTGTGTAATTTCATGCTTCTCGGAATTCAGTTGATAAACATTGACAACATTGTTAATTTGTTAAGAGACCAGAGAAGAAACAATATTCGATGATATTTAATCCAGGAAAGCATTCAGATTTTTTATGAAATTCATGGTTTTTTCCTCAAATTTCTTCGTATACATTTAGGAATAACTCGAAAACGACGCGTTTTATTGAAAAAATATAGGAATACTTTTATTCTCTAAAATGGTTGATTCTTTCGAAAATATGAACCGTTTATCCTTTTCAAGTGATTTGATAGTGTTTTTGCATGAATTTATGAGTCGACCGCCCTGTAACTTTCGAACTAGGAGAGATATTGAATAAGTTTCGATTGAGGAATATGCACCATGAATATAGTCACCAATCAACCAAAATTCAGTTTATTTGAAATAACGGTTCCGAAGATATGAACAGGAAAGTGTTTTTTTCGTGGATTTTCGACACCCTGTATCTCCCAAACCAAACCGAATTTTGAAAAATGGCATGGGAAAAAAGTGTTTCGTTTGATGAGAGGAATCTACAGTTAAAATATATGTACAAGTCAAAGACTCACCCTGTATAGTTGTGACAGTGAATAAAATTGGGTTAGAATTCCAAAATTATCAGGTATACTCCATTCACTTTAATAATGTATCCCGGTTGGCCATGAAATTCTGACACATTTCACCGTGTATATTTTGAAAATGTCAGGTTATTATAGTTATTTTCCTGTAAGGTTTTTCCCTCTACAAAGAGATCGTAGTATTTACGTATTTATCGAAATGTTTATTTACTTTAGGAAAATAATGAATTTGAGAAAATAAACTGCTCTACATGAGTAGGGATATTGACTTAAATTGCAAAAAAATATAGTTAAAATAAGATTTTTGTGATGAAAATTTATATCAATATGATTTCAAGTGGCAAATTAATTTTAGCCTGCAGGTATGCAGCGTATACAGGGTGATTAAGAAAAATCGAGTAAAATAACGTAATTTTATTCCTAGAGAATTCCAGCATTTTAAGACTGTCAATACAATGTATGGCCTCTACGGGCATCAATAACAGCTTGACATTTTCTCTGCATACTACACACGAGGTTGTTGAACATTTCTTGAGGAATTTGGTTTCATAAACGGTGCAGAAGCTCTCTCAGATCAGTTAAGGATTCTGGGGTAGGTTGATGATTATCTAATCTTCTTTGGAGCATATCCCATGCATGTTCTATGCAATTAAAATCTGGTGAGTGCGGAGGTATTGGTAAATGTGGAACAGGCGTATACCCAGAAAGGTGTGTTAGGGGGGGGGCTCAGCATTTATCCAGTAAAAGAAAGAAATGTTTAACTATAAGAAATTATAAAAAACAAATAAGAAAATATTAAAGCATGCGAGAGTTGACTAGTTTTCAGTTAGTGGGCTTTTCTTATACTACTTGGAAGTTCTTTGTTGTTGTTCTCGCCTGAGGCGAAAGCCTTGGGGGGGAAGGGCTAGAGCCCCAATAGCCCCCCCTGAATATGCGTCTGATGTGGAATACCAAGCTCCTCGCGCGCATTCTCAACTATGGCTGCACGGTGCGGTCTAGCGTTATCGTCTAGAAATTGGAAAGTTTCACCAATAGCAGCGTGGAAATTTGGCACAACATTGTCAATGACATGCTCTCATAGTGTAAGGCCAGGACAAATGTGTAGATCTGTGCGCCCGTTGAAACATATCCCGGCCCATAATAACACTACCCCCTCGGAATGGATGGACTTCTTGGACATAGCGACGATTACGGGGTATGCGTGGGATTGTCCATACCCTTATTGTTCGAGAATCTGAAAATCGTCCATATCTGGATTCATCAGTGAAAAGGACACTACGCCATTGATGGTTCCAATTCCAGTCTTTGACGCTTATGGTCATGTGTTGATGGAACTCCTTTTAATGGACCACTAGAACCTAGATTCACCTCTCTCAAACGTCGTCTGATGGTTTCGATGGAAATTTGGACCCCATCTGCATTTTGAAGAGTATTCCGTAGCATTCTACACGTAGGGTTTCTTCTCGCCGAAACGGTGATGAAACGATCCTCAGCAGGTGTTGTTTTTCGTCGCCCACCAAGCCTTGGTCTTTCCAAGACGGAACCTGTCTCCCTGAACCCATTCCAAAGTCGAGATATCGCACTTTGGCTGACTTTGAGCCTTTCCGCTACAACAACCTGAGTTAGGCCACCTTGTATTCCGATAGCCCTATTAGCCTCAGCGTTTGTTAATTTACGTCTTGGCATTTTCAGAAAACTCGTTTCAAATCGAAACCGTTGATAAACTGACTTCATTTCAAAATAAGAACATACATGAAGTATAATGCAAAAAACCAAACTTCAAAAAAAAGGCGATCAGATTGACGGAATGATTTTACAGCGATTTTCTCGAAGATTACATACTTTCAAAAACGATTGAATACGATATCCCTAACTTTTTTGGAGCAGTATATTATATGAATTCAATAATTTCGAAGACCTGGCCAATGTTAAAGAATCTTTTTTCTCTGTTAATACTGGAAATATTTCATGTGTGATGTATATAAACATGGTTGGGAGATTCGGTTATGCTTTTTTTTGTACGGAAATCAAGAATCGAGTGTTCAAATTTTACTGGAAAATAATTGACAGAATAGTCCGTTACTTTGTGATTGAAAGAATGAAAGAACTCGAATAACTCGACCAAAAAACTTTGGAATTCACCACTTTTCAAAATTCTCAAGAAATAAGCCTACAGAAGACATTTAACCCTTTAACTGCTAATTCCGTACATATACGTTTTGTCTTTGCCCCTTTGATATGCTATGACCGTACATGTACGTTGCCCATATTCATAAATTTAATGCTAACTTCGTATTTATACGTACGAGGATTTCATTGCAGATAAATCTAAAATTGCTAAAAACGTCTATACCTATCCAGTATGAAAATGTAGTAGTAATACAAAACCTGTGTCACAGTTGAAGCTTAAAAGAACAAGCTAACTCCATTCACAACGTTAAAAACAGTGAATAGAAATTAGCATTGGCAACGCCTTGAGAATCATTCGACATTCAACGAGTACCAACCTGCATCAGTTTTAAGTAAAAAAACTCAATAAACCTAACTCATGGCCAACCGGGATGAAATAGATAAATCAGCAATCAACTGTTTTTTTTTCTTCAAAGTAATCGAAAACGCCAACATATCTTATCAGTCCTTTTTGAATCATTGGTATTGTTTCTGATTTCCTCATTTTAAAATTATTTATTGGGATTCGAAACTGCATTTTCATCACCCAATTTAAATAAGTGCATAAAACAATTTTTGAATATGATATCAATCTTTTAGTGAAGTCCATTAAGTTTGAGGGCCACATAGAAGAATAGTATAAGGAATTTCCTAATTGTTATATCAAACAAGCAAAAAACACACGACATATAACCTGAAAATCGATTGTATAGGTATTACCATTGTTAAGGACCTTAAACAATGGTATAACAGTACAATACCACATTTATTTTGACTGATGTATGTTTACTTCAGTACTTTAGAAGAATTATGCCCAGTATTTCATCGGAGCTGAGTATATTCCAAAGAAAAACAGTCCTTGAACTAATTTTTCATAATTTCAAATCGTGCTATAAGTGCACTTTTTTACAGACTCTTATAGATTCAGCATCTTGAAACGAGCTCTCCTTGTGGATTGAAAGAAGGGATTACACTGTGAGAACTGGTCTATATTGCTTGCCTTTCAACTTTGGTCATTATTTCCATTTCAGTTTGTGCCACGGTGTTCGAATAAAAAAATTATGGAGCATCTGATAGCAATTCATTTGCATACTCTGATTTTTTCATAGATTCATCGAAATATTATGAAAAATACAGTATACACACATCGTCGAAAGTCTTGGTTCTCAAGAAATAAACAATCTATGTTATGAAAATGAGATGAATATTTTCTCCTATTTCAACTGCAATTAATTCGATAGAAAATCTTAGTTCGTTACTTTTTGCTTTGAGCAGGATGAGACAAAATAGGAAAAATTAGAAATAATATAAATTTATCGATTATTTATTTTTGATTAATTATAGTTAGGTATTCCACAATTTAATCCAAAATCAATATTTCGCAATAGGCATCAACTTGTTTGCTTTATCCGGCAGATTTTAAATTATTTAAACAAATATGTAATGTTGATAATTGTGTTGGTTTACAACATGATCTTTGGAGTGTTAACTGAGAATAATATGTCACTAAATATAAATAATGAATGGTTGTTACTTCCACTCGAAAATTAGATTATTTTGTTCAAGACTGCAGCATAGGAGGTGACCGAGGAGGTGACATTATTCAGAGGAAAACTGAAGTAAGGGATCTGGGGATTAACTTTGAGATGAATTTGAAGTTTGGTCAGCACTTTAATTATATAACCATAGTAAGGCTTATGGAGCTTTATGCTTCGTCATTCATAACACTTAGAACTAATACAAAAATACAATTGAAGTTTTATATAACACATTTGTTAAGCCTCGTGTAGAGTAGGTATATATGCATGTATTTTACAGTGCGGTGGAATAAGTGTTACCTTCCCCCCCTAGTAACTACTCTGTTTTTATATCTTAAGAAAAAAGCTCAAACAGATTACCAACATTTACAATGTGGGAAAGATTTATTTAAAGACAAAACACTTCCAACCCTCCAATGATAAAACCTACCGTGAAGCCAACAGGTAAAATTAAAACTCTCCAATAATTCAGACTCCGTTCATTTTGAACCAAAGTGTTATACATTTTTGAAATCAGTGTTTCAATAGGTTTCAAATGAGGTGTCGCATGATGCACTTTTCATTTAAAAAAAATCGAAGGGGTGACACCTCCATGAAGAGGGATTATGTGAGGTTCGCAACTTTTACGTCATAACATACTACGTTTAATATAAAAATTGATAATAATTTTGCAAAAATAGAAGTGCCAGGGATTAGACTGAGAATTCTAACTAATGAAATTTTTGATGTTCATACAGGTAGCACATCTTTTTTGAATGTTTTGCTGGGCAGTTGTAATAGGTTGCTTTGTGGTGCGGATTCCTTGGATTTCTTTTTTTTAGATCAAAAAGAGATTTTACGTTGTTGCTGTAGAACAGGTCACTGACATGGACAATTTGCGTTGTGACTTTTATCTAATGTTTTTTGTTTGTTGTTTCTGATTTTATTTTATTTTTTATGCATGAGTTCATAGTTACCTAAACTTTTGACCATGTGTGAATGCATTTTGAAACGGAAAGAAATGATGATTATTTTTAAGTCATGCATGGAAATCTAACATTCTCTGAATGAGTTTTCAGAATTGTATTCGACCTCTTTTGAAAATAAAAATTTTCCTATTTCAGGGTTTTTGGAAATTCGGAAGATTGGGGAATGAAATATGGTGTTTAGCCTTTCTCCATTGCATGAAAATATAATCTATCTACAAAATTATAAGAGAAGGTTAGGTTAGGTTAGCACGGTGGTTCGGGATGGAACCCACATAGGCCAGGGGCCCGTTGTGATGCCGTATTAGGGTGGTTACCACCCCCACCACTACCGTGAGAACCAGTAGCTGCTGTTAATGAACAGCATAAGGCTTTTGACACCAACCGACTGAAGATCGGATAGGTTGTCAAAATAGGCCTGTCCCAGAGCCGAGAATCTTTTCCTGGATAGGGCAGGACAGTGGCAGAGTAAGTGGACCATCGTCTCTTCCTCCTCCTCGTTTCGACAGCTTCTACAGAAGTCGTTGCGTTGAAGGATTCCCATACGTGCAGCATGGCATCCTCCAAGCCAGTGTCCAGTGATGGCCGCAATCGCGTTTCCAATGGAGTTCCTGGAAAGAGATAAAATATCTTTGGTGCGTCGCAGGTTAAGCTCCGGCCATACCTGTCTTGACGAAGTGCAAGAAAGCTCCTCCCGCCACCTGAGGTTGGTTAGGCGGAGTACTTCCTTCCGGAGGAGCAACCTCTGTTCAGCGATAGGTGCCCCTGGTCTAGTATTAGCGGATATAGCTGTGAGCGTTGTACCAGCTCTAGCTAACTCATCCGCCCTACAATTTCCTGCTATGTCCCTGTGGCCGGGTACCCAGACAACATTGACTCTTACTTTAGTCGCCAGCTCATCTAAGGCTCTACGGCATTGTATAAGAGAATAAAGTACCAAATATCCAATAGTTGTCTTTCGTCATAACAGAATGGATGATATTTGATGAAAGCTTTTCTATAGAACATCGGAGTAATTAATAATAATAAAATAATAACTTCATTCATATATAACATTAACAATAAACATATGTTCTGAAATACAATAATACATTCGAACCGAAAAGAAGACCGCGAAATCTGAGCCAGGCTCGTGCTTTCCACAATATTCCCTCGTTTAGTGAATAAAAAGAGTAATGCTAGTACAAAGTGGATCACCCTGTGTAAGGAAACATCTGAACAATTTGAATGAATGCACGAATATCAGCTACTAAAAAAAATTCATTGAATTCACCGCCTCATTTCCAATATTTAAATTCCGAGTTTCAAATTATAATCCTCAGAAGTAACAATCTCCTTGATGGATCCACGTATCATCAATATTGAACCGGCTGAACAACTTCGAATTCGGCATTTCGAATTTTATTGGTCGGATTTAATATTTTCGACATTTTTCAGCCTAATTACGACATTTCTTCACCTTGAAGCCGAGTCAATGAACTCCAAAATTATTTTCCTCGGGCTATTGCAAGTTCTTGTGTCCTTCAGTGATTTCATGAAAACTATTTCTGGATAAACAATTGACATTTCGAAGAGAGGAGCAATATTTATTTGCCGATGTCACATTCCAGATATTTTTGGAACGAAGTAAGGTCAAGTGCGAATAGCTGATTTTTTCTATAAAGAAGTCAGGATTTTCGTTATAAATGAATCTTCATGTTTCCTCCATAATTTTCCATCAAATTTCAAGTTCAGTAGGTATGCATTTCGATAATCTGAAAATATGTGATATACACACATCTTCAGAGGTCTTGCCCCCCTCAGGTCAAGAAATAAAGAATCAATATTTTGGAAATGAGATGGATATATTCCTCTATTTCAAGTGCAATATATTTGATATCAAATACATATTTGTTGGTTACTCTCTGCTTCATGCAGGATGAGACAGCATAGGAAAAATGGGAAAAAATAATTTGACGATTATTTATTTTCGATCGATTATAGTTATTCCACGACTGAATCCAAATTCAATAGTCAAAGATTACGCTCGGAGTATTTTCGTGATTTTTATTCGAAAAATTGGAAGCCGTACGAAGGCCACAATTATGATAAGGGGCTGCCAGAATGACCCGGATAGAAATATGGATTCATAAACCAAAAATTTTTTCTGTGATGTGACCAGAAACCGGTATTTCAAATACATATTACACATGACTTACCACAGTTCCACAGAATGTTGCTCAAAGTTGAAATTAAACACTCTGTATCTCGCTTTGCGTCGATAAGGGGTTTATTTCGTGAGGGAAAAAAGACTTTCTCGGTGTCATCTTTAGCGCTATACAGGGTTGGGCTAGAGTATGGAACCAAGTAGATATAATGAAAAAATATATTGGGATTCTTGGACTGAATTTTATTTATTGTTCTTCAAGACAATGCCGACGTTTCAAAACGGCTCGTTCCTTTTTCGAGGCTAAAATTAAAAATGTTTAAAAATTTTTGAGATCTTTCGTACACACAATGGGTATATTACCTAGTCCTCTGAACAATATCGTCGATACAATTCTGAGTTCAGATTAATTTTCAAAGAGATCTAATTTCTTGAATACAGCGTATTTTCAATAAGTTTAAAGTTTTCCAAAATTCCTATCAGGGAGACGCGGAATATTGGCTATGACAGATGATGTCTTTGTTGACATGTGACATAGAGATTTTTTTGACGTTTCGTCGAGTTTTTGTTCATCTGTCACCGCCATTAGTCTTTGTCTGGGGTGTACTCTATTATATCGGGAAATTTTTATCGACTAACTAATATTTTTTCATTCGAACATAAATGGACGATAACCTAAGAACATCTAAACAAGTAGATATATTTCAAACGAAAAAAAAGATATTTATGAAAATTTGCAGGTAAGTGCAATGGAATCAAATGCATCTGATGTAAATTTTGTTGTTAATAATATATTGCCGGTTTAACCGGAAAAGCCATCAACTTATTCAATTCAAATGGGACACCCTACATATTTTTACAGATTTTGAAAGAGCTTGTTATTTTGAATTCATAGATACATACGAGTTCGGTGTAAAAAAAATTGTAAAAACTGTTAGTTGTGGAATAGGTGTACATTTCATTTCAGAATAATGAGAAAAAAATTACTTCGAATGTTCAAAATGCTCGCCGTTCACTTGCTGACAAAATGCCACCCTATTAACAAATTCTTGAGTCACTCTTTCCAAGACTTCCTCACGTATTATATCACATTCATCAATAATTCTTTGTCTCAATTCCTCGTTTTTACAAATTTTTTTGCACTGAACTCAGTAGGTATGTATGAATTCAAAATAACAAGCTCTTTCAAAATCTGTGGAATTATATAGGGAGTCCCATTTAAATTAAAGAAGTTGATTTTCCGGTTAAACCGTAAGTTTATCATTGACATCAGATGCATTTTGTTCCATTGCACTTAACTGCCAATTTTCCTGAATATCGTTCTTTTCGTTTGAAAGATATTTACTTGGTTCCATACTTTATCCCAACCCTGTATATGTTTGTTCAGTTTTTGGTGAAACATCCTGTATAATTATTAAAGGTAATGCTTCCAATACAATATTTTTATGCATCCAGTGATCTTTCTGTGTCGTTACTATACAGGGTCTTTCACGAGGAACCTCACCCATATTTATACGGGAAACTACTGAACGTATTTTCATGAAATTCAGCACTTATAAGTATTTCACGATGCTGATGAAATCTAAAATATTTTCAAGCATGAGCACCTCCGTTTTTTTCGGAAATGACGTCAACTTCCGTTTTTCAAATTAGAACACCATTTTTTTATTGCAGAAATAGATTCCTTAGTAAATTTCAAGTTATTTTGATGTACCATTTTTCAGTTTTGGTTGGAAAATTCTCTCTGAGCGGGAAAATTCGAAAAAAAAAATCGAGAATAGAGCTCCGCTGAAACAAGAATAACTTCGAGGTTTTCGGATGGAAAATTTTCATTTTTGTGTAGGTATGCATCACACCCTTGCCCTAAAATGGATATTTTCTGAGTTAATATCCACTTTAGGGCAAGGGTGTGATGCATACACTCACATTATTTTTTAACGTAGATTCAATATCTGCCATAAAAAAATGGGGTTCTAATTTGAAAAAATTGATTTTTCACGATTTTGTCATCCCTAACTTTGAAAGCGATTTCTTCACCCCCTGTATCATGAATCGCGATTTCGATTTTTAAAGTGGATACATCAATCTTACATTTTGAAATATCCCAAAAATGAAAATTTTCCATCCAAAAACCTCGAAGTTATTCTTGTTTCAGCGGAGCTCTATTTTCGATTTTTTTTTCGAATTTTCCCGCTCAGAGAGAATTTTCCAACCAAAACTGAAAAATGTTACATCAAAATAACTTGAAATTTTCTAAGGAATCTATTTCTGCAATAAAAAAATGGTGTTCTAATTTGAAAAACGGAAGTTGACGTCATTTCCGGAAATACCGGAGGTGCTCATGCCTTGAAAATATTTTAGATTTCATCAGCATCGTGAAATACTTGTGTCAAAGCGTACATTACGCTGTAGAAGCTCTATAATTGGTTCACGCAGTTTATATCTTGTTATGAATGATTTACTCGCCTGACCGATCGTTAAAGTCTCCATTCAAAGTACATACTACAAGCGCTATTTTTCAATAGATGTGTATCAAGTAGTGCAAATAATAAGGAAACATACAATTGAATTCCTGTATTCATGTTTAAAAATATAGAATCCGTTAAATTTAGTCATGCGTATGAATAATGATAGACAGAAATGTATCAGTTCAAGTCAAACAGAAGGCAATGTATACAATCTCAGATTTAGATGTCATAATCTGAGTTATGGGTTGGTTTTAGCGAAATGCAGATATTGGCAGAATGTCTAAGAATATAAACAGTTCATTGGATGGAGTACGTCATTTTTATACTTTGAAGCACACGATGCACCTACTTATTCGCCTTCTTTGCTCAGATAAAGTGGGCTAACAATGCCTGATGATTCTACAAAAAACTTCTTATTCGTAATTTCTTCAGAATCCGATATGAGCAAGTACCAAAAAATACCTGACACGTTTGTTATCAACAATTTGGTAGCAGCTGTCAATAATGAGCTATCATTTTATGAGATGTGAAATAATGTTGAGAGAAATTTTTATTTGGGGTTTTTAAGATGTTGTCCGTTCGCGGTGAACATCTACTTTATCAATATTGATAAGTTTTTGTTTCTTTTTGTGTTACATTTTCGATCTTGTACTAAACTTCGCGAATCACTTGATTTCATAGTTTCTATGTCAATTTTTGCGATAACTGTGAAGATTATTACTTTTCCGAATAGAGAATGACGCCCATACTACATATTTGAAAAATTGGAGTTTGTACCTGTCTTTCGAAGGGGGTTGAAAGTAGAGTTAGCATTCTTACGTAGAAAAATTATAATTTAAAATTCAAGTTCGATGTGTTTCAGAATATTTGATTCGGCTTTTCCAAATCACTGTTCACGGGGTCCTGCAATGGTGCGTTCTTCTTCCATAGCTACCGAACCGGACATCTCAATTTTTGCATCCCATAAGAGAATTCTTCAAAATACAGGATGTTCCCAAAAAAAGATATTCAACTAGCAGGCGATTTTTAAATAGATTTCCCTGATTTTACCATTAAGAGAAAACTGGAAAAAGTTGACCCCACAGCACTCCGGTTGACAAAATAAGACGTAACACGAATTGTTAGTTACTAAAAGATTCATCATAACAAAAAAATTGATTTAGGTACCATTAACAGGATTTATTTTTTTCAATATAATGCAGAAAATCTTTTGACAGTTCTAACAACCAACCAAATTTCATCATTTTATATCATATGGAACAATTTCACCCAATCATGTCAACATTACACTGATGACAGATAACAGCAAGATTTGCCAGGGTAGTTGAAGAATGTGTAGTGTGTACCTACTGGAAGCATGTGTTCAATAGAAAACTACGATAGCAACGTTTCTCTTGTCCGATTATTCAAAAAATTGATTCCGAAAAGAGGCCCAACTATTAAAACCAACAGATTATTCCTTAGACCAAATCGTCAATGGAAATCCAAAAATTATCACTGGTTTGATAATATGCCCATCGGCAGAAATAAGATTCCAAATTGGACAAGATCGTCTGCCGAAGCGATTGGCATGAATACAAAGAAAAAATTAGTAATCATTCCAATAGATCGACCGCGGTTAGTCGATTTTGGCCAAAAGTGGTGTACAAGAACAACAGCTTATAAAAAAACGGGTCACAACAATGCCAAGTCAATAAAACCCCACTTGAATATTGACGAAGAACATCATAATCAAATTATTAACAGCATGCGTAGTGGAAATACATTTTCATCAGTTATACGTACTTAGTGTAACAGCCAAATGGAATAAATTCGATAACGAATAAATGAGGGAGTGTTGGGAAAAACGCTCGGACACGTCGATTTGTAATTTTAAATGCGCATATTTTTCAAGAAAATAATATTATATGGGGTGTTCCATGTGACCGTGGCCAATACCAACTTTCTTATTTCAAATGCAACCCCCTGTATATTATTTATTTTTCGGATTCTTCAGAGAATTCTAGACACAATTCATGCACAATGTCCTATACCTATCTTCAACTATTTCGGAAGTATTGAGTGTTTTCAGATTTATTGCAAAAATCAACGGTTTAAATAAAAATTATTTTATTTCATAAATTCGGTACATTACACTTAAAACCTAAAAAGTAATACTGATGATTTCTTAATTATTAAAAAAAACAAAAAAAAAACATTAATGTCAATGTAGGAAATGTTCAAAATGCTCGCCGCGAACGTCTTGGTAACATGCTTATCTGTTTTTGTTTTTTTTAAATTTCTTCTCAGTAATGATTTTTGCTCACTTTCTTCATATCAAGAGGTAAATGGGAAATAAGTATTGAGTGTAATGTATCGAATTTGTGAAATAAAATAATTTTCATTTAAAATGTTGATTTTTGTAAAAAATCTGAAAACACTTAATATTTCCGAGAAAGTTGAAGAAGGGTATAGTACATGAATTATGTCTAGAATTTCCTGAAGAATCCAAAGAATAAATAATATAGGGGATTGCATTTGAAATAAGAAAGTTTGTATTGGCCACGGTCGCATGGAACACCCTATATAATTTTATTTTCTTGAAAAATATGCGCATTTGAAATCACAAATCGACGTGTCCGAGCGTTTTCCCTAACACCCCCTCATTTATTCGTTATCGAATTTATTCCATTTGGCTGTTACACTCTGTATAGAAACTAACATGTCTAGATCTTCATTTAACTTTTCTAATTGTTCGTTCCTTTGTTAATTGCACCTTTAAATAAATTGTTATAGATCTTTATTTTCCTATAATAAGCAAAAAATTTTCTATCCGAATAACCCTCGGACATTGATAAATGTTCAAAAATTTTATGACATCTTTCCCAAGCTTGTTGCTTGTAGACAAGAGACATCCGCCTACGGCGTCGGTCTGTTTCCAAGCAACAAGCTTTCGAAATTTTCTCGAACAATTTTCAATATCCTTGGGTTAACTACTTATAATTGAATGCTCCACACATCACCCTTCAAACTCAGGTTTATTTTCATGGATTTCATGGAAATATGCCATCGCAACAAACAATTTGATTTGAATATGTGCAGATAACTGGAGGTTATCAAAAAATTATCGAAATCATATCTAATTGAGCACGTATGGGATTACTTAGGAAGAGAGAGCAATATGAAATCGCCAAAACCCACCTTCAACTTTTCACAGGAATTGAGTTTCTTCAGGAAGAATGGAGCGATGTGCCTGAAAATGTTTATTAATGACTCGATTCGTAGGATTACTAGGCGTATTGAGCAGTTGATTGAAAGATGAGGTGGTAATACAAGCTTTTGAGTTTGGATTCAGTTGTGGAATTTGTAACTATGATTAATCAAAAATAAATAATGGATGAATTTGAGTTCTTTCTCATCCTTCTATTTTGTCTCATTCTGCATAAGGAAAAGAGTAACAAACAAAGATTTTCTAACAAATATATTGCAGTTGAAATAGAGGAAAATATTAATCTCATTTCCAGAACATACAGGGTCTTTCACGAGGAACCTCACCCATATTTATACGGGAAACTACTGAACGTATTTTCATGAAATTCAGCACTTATAAGTATTTCACGATGCTGATGAAATCTAAAATATTTTCAAGGCATGAGCACCTCCGGTTTTTCCGGAAATGACGTCAACTTCCGTTTTTCAAATTAGAACACCATTTTTTTATTGCAGAAATAGATTCCTTAGAAAATTTCAAGTTATTTTGATGTAACATTTTTCAGTTTTGGTTGGAAAATTCTCTCTGAGCGGGAAAATTCGAAAAAAAAATCGAAAATAGAGCTCCGCTGAAACAAGAATAACTTCGAGGTTTTTGGATGGAAAATTTTCATTTTTGGGATTTTTCGAGATGTAAGATTGATGTATTATCCACTTTAAAAATCGAAATCGCGATTCATGATACAGGGGGTGAAAAAATCGCTTTCAAAGTTAGAGATGACAAAATCGTGGAAAATCAATTTTTTCAAATTAGAAACCCATTTTTTTTATGGCAGATATTGAATCTACGTTAAAAAATAATGTGAGTGTATGCATCACACCCTTACCCTAAAGTGGATATTAACTCAGAAAATATCCATTTTAGGGCAAGGGTGTGATGCATATTATTTTTTAACGTAGATTCAATATCTGCCATAAAAAATGGGGTTCTAATTTGAAAAAATTGATTTTTCACGATTTTGTTATCCCTAACTTTGAAAGCGATTTTTTCACCTCCTGTATCATGAATCGCGATTTCGATTTTTGAAGTGAATACATCAATCTTACGTCTTGAAAAATCCCAAAAATGAAAATTTTCCATCCAAAAACCTCGAAGTTATTCTTGTTTCAGCGGAGCTCTATTTTCGATTTTTTTTTTCGAATTTTCCCGCTCAGAGAGAATTTTCCAACCAAAACTGAGAAATGTTACAACAAAATAACTTGAAATTTTCTAAGGAATCTATTTCTGCAATAAAAAAATGGTGTTCTTATTTGAAAAACGGAAGTTGACGTCATTTCCGGAAAAACCGGAGGTGCTCATGCCTTGAAATCTTGAAAATATTTTAGATTTCATCAGCATCGTGAAATACTTATAGTGCTGAATTTCATGAAAATACGTTCAGTAGTTTCCCGTATAAATATGGGTGAGGTTCCTCGTGAAAGACCCTGTATATTGTTTATTTCTTGAGAAACCTAGGGAGCCAAGACTTTTGAGAGTGTGTGAATAGTTTTGCTGCCATACATCAGAAGTACCCGGTTGTTTGAAGACTCTCTGCTACTACATCCGAACAAGAAAAACGATTCTTTATTCCCTTCAAACCAACGAATGCCACCTGCGTGAGAATAATCCGAGAATCATGACCATGATATGAGCATTCTCAAACGCCACAATGACTCCTTTGATTCTTTCTCATTCCACCGGCTAATTGTTAGCGTCGGGTAAAGTTGAAGTCACAGAGCAGAGAAAAGCACAGAGTCAGATGCAGAATGTGTTCTGCGGTGGTAATGTTAGCGGAACCCATTAGCGCCGATTCTAACGGTAAGGTTACCACGTCACTGGCCGCTGCTGACTCTCCATTCCGTCAGGTGCAATGAACCTGCGGTCCCCCTCTTCTCCCTTTGGGGCCCCCATGGTTATGGAGTACTTCGATGTCCGCAGACTCGTCTTGATGTTTGCTAAACCCCCGGCCAAGGTCTCTAAAGGTTAGCGCATTGCACAAATTGGTTACTGTCACACAACAGGATATTATACGTTCCATGGAACTTCCGTTGGATCTCGTTTAGAGGATTTGTATATTCACTGTTTCCTATTAGAAGGTCGCGAATCCGTGGATCTAGTGGAAATTTTCGCACCAAATACCTTGAATTTTTTGGCGTGATCCTATATAAGGATGGATGCGACCATGGATAAAACAGATATTTTCTCAGTGCAAATAATTTAGCTCGAAATTGATATGACGTGGAAAATAAATGAAGTATCATCATACCTTATTTCTCACCTTCTTTTTCGTCGCAATCTGCATTATGGAGGCATTGAGATATTCCAGGCTGCAGGTAGCAACGACGTAGAGCAAGCGCTCCTATATTCCGTGCTTATAATCGATCCATACATGAAAACCTTTTCCCTTTATCTCGATACTTTGAATATTCATGAAATATCATTCTCTTACGTTAAAATGCGAAACCACCCTTCAATACCTCTCGAAAGATAGGTACAACCACCAAATTTTCAAATAGAGGAAAGTCACCAAATATGAAATAGTATCCTAATATGGAATACCTTCATTTCTCCAAGACTATAAGTAATAAACGCAACACAAGACCATCTTCTGTTTCATTCGGTCTACTAACTATCGCACTCACACCATCGAGTCAGTTACGCAAACGCTTAACGTGTGGCAGGCGTGTTTTGTTTTGTTGTCGTGAAGAAAATTTTGAAAGGTAAGTAGTAAATGGGTATTACCAGCTGTTATGTTTGTATACATAAGTGTTATACTATTCAGTATATCGGTATTATGTTTATTTCACCATTTTGTGATCTTTTGTCATTAAAATATTGTGACTTGAAAAAATATTCAGACTGGTTTGAACTAGTATAAAAATCCAAGTATGGACAGTCGTCGGTGACTAATTATGGAATATGCTTGATGTGTGGGCTCTGGGAACATTATGATTGTGCTGGACCAGAGTTTGATACTTGGATCTCTGACTTTTGCAAGTAATTATGTAACTTTTTTCATTTATCAATCACAATATGTTATATTCATTTAATTGATCTCAAAGATATTGACGTCCATTTTTGTTATTGTTATGTTGATAAGCTTATATTCCATATATGGGTTCCTATTCCATATTTGGCTACTCATTTGTGATTTTGTTTTTGTGTTAGATTTTAATTAGATAACTAATATATTTGATAAGAGGCTGTTAATTACCACATATAAATTATGACTGATTAGTATAAACATTAAACTGATTTAATTAATATGACATTTTTTCTTTATATCCCAAAAACAAAATGGTATTCCATATTTGGTGACTTTCTTCTAGGCGATAGAACACAGACATCCAATTCTTCCCATTTGAGAGGATGCACAGAAGCTTAAGGGAACGTTATACTCTGGCCGACGGCACCGATTCTCCATTCAAAAAGTGCCTTTCATTTTTTCAAGTTTACGCCCTCAATTTTCCACCTGAGAGCTTGATTTTTTTTTTAATTCTTCTGGAATTTCAGACAGTTCTCTGCGGTTTCACACTTTCTGGAAGTCTTTTTAGTATCTCCATAATTTTTTCATTATTTAAGCGCCTTTCCGAGTGGAATTTTTTTTTCAAATATAGATAATTGATTTTTCGAGGGCACTCCAATGAATTTTCTAAAAAAAATGGATGTCTTGCTTATTTTAAATGGGACACCCTGTATATTTTGCAGTTTATCGATTCTCGAAAATACAATTAATTAGATGTATCACAAGCAAACTTACGTTCAACGGTTTTTAAGATATCAACAATTGAAAATCGAGGTTTTACTTGTATTGTTATATCAACAAAAGAGTCTATTTGTCGTATGATTCGCTATTGTGTAATAGGTATTCATTATGACATTTTTAGTTAAATATATTTTAATTTATCAACAAAATATATTATATTATATTAAAAAAATAGTTATAACAAAAATAACTATATTACATAATTAATATCTTAAAAATGGTTGAAGGTGAGTTTGCCTATGATACATCAAATTAATTGTATTTTTAAGGAAAAACGATATACTGCAAAATATACAGGGTGTCCCATTTGAAATTAGTAAGACATATGTCAAAAATCTGACAAGCGATTGACTTATGTCAATTTTGTCATCAGATTTTGACGATTCAGGACATATACTACCACTTTGCTAATTTCAACTATACAGGATGATCGAAAATAACGGAGATAGCCATCTAGTAATTTATAATGAGACACCCCGTACATAAACATTCCAGATCATGTTGTCGTCGGAATCCCAAAATTCCGAGGCTAGTAAATCATATATTTCGAAAACTGATACACATAAATTTGTATTCGATGTGAGGTTCGAAAAGTTCGAATTAATTCAATTGTTATTTCACATTGATCAAAAACATCAATTTCGTGAGGAAGAGAATGTTCTTTCGAATCATTTTCATTCTCTTCCTATTTTTATCATGCCCAGAGGCCTCGTGGATAACCACAATAGCTGATTGTAAATCAAGGTATTCTCCATTGTTTGGACTCATTGAACCAGAAGTTGGAGTTATGGTCTTTTTTAGGGATTCAAGAAGTTTCGGATTTTTCCAATGGAATATAACATTACTTCTGTAATGATTATCTGATGTATTCATTTTCGTATACAAATCGGAAATAAAAAAAAAACATTGTTACCTTTAAAATTTTCAAATTTGAATTCTTAGCATTTCCAAAGTTTGCGGAATATGAATGAATAGAATCGATTTTCTCAGAAATAACTCGATAGATTTTATGGAAATTCTATTTCCTGAACATCATTAGAAATTTACAACAGGGTTAGTTTCGATTTGCCTCAGAAAATATGAATAGAATAGAATAATTCAATGTCATCGAGGTAAGTTTACATGACTTGCCACGAAGTATATTTACACATAATGTAAAAACAATTCAATAAAATTTACACAAAATATGAACGGTATTTACAGAACACTGAAATCATACTCTAGGAACTCTTCCACCGAATAAAAAGCACCCTGGGTAAGTATCTCTATGATTTTTCCGATAAAATTAATCTTTGGTAAAGCTTGTATATTTTTAGGCCACTATGTGGATTTCTTGAGATGGAGAGGAGTTTGCAGGTCGTTTGGAAATGGTGATCTTGGCCATTTGTTTGGTAGTCAGAGAAATTGCAATGTGCATTTTCGAGGCACTCTATTATATATAGGGATGAAAAGGTGGACTATCTTCTCTCTCCCAAAAGCGAATCGACAGTTCTCTCTATTGTTTATGTTAAACATTATCCTTATAGCATTTTTTTGTAAAATATTTATTCTGTGTACTTCGGGAGATCTCCCCCAGATAAGCACTCCATATAAAAGCAAAGATTGGAAATTTGCAAAATAGGCAGTTCTCAAGATATCACCAGAAACACTGCTCCTGAGCCTCCTCAAACCATAAATGCTGCTGGATAGTTTTTTGCATAATGTTTCTATTTGTTCATTCCATTTGAGTTTCCTTAGATTCCTCAGAACTTTGCCAAGCCTGATTCCAATTGATGTCCGAAGTATAAATATTCTGTTTTTATACATTTATCTTAAGTTGGTTTGCTGTAAACCAATCTTCCGCAGCCTTCAGTACTCTATCAGTATTTTCTTTTAGGTTAACAGTCTTATCATGGCCAACCCAGAAATGGGTGTCCTCTCAGTATAGGCATAAGTTGAGCGTACCATTGATATATATCAAGAACAACACACGTCCCAACACTGAGCCCTGTGGTTTGCTCACTTTGATTTCAGATTCACTGGACATTGATTCATTTATGCGAACCTTCTGGGTTCTATTCGAGAAAAAGAATTTAATCAGGTAGTACCTATATGTTTCCTTTAAATAAACAATATATCATATCGTCGGTCCCGTGCCAAAACCATGAATGTGCAAAATTGACCGTTTTGACCTAAGTCCATCCTAAGTCTTAAAATGACCCATATTATTCATTTAGACAACATAAATTAGTCAATACGACTTCTACTTCTTGCAGAGAATATTTTAAGTCACACAAAAACCCTATTTTTCCCACTAATTACAAACTTCAAATGCGATTATCTCGAAACTGTAATTTTGCACATTCATGGTTTTGGCATGGGACCGACGATATCATATATGATAATATGATATGATATGATATGATATGATATGATATGATATGATATGATATGATATGATATGATATGATATGATATGATATGATATGATATGATATGATATGATATGATATGATATGATATGATATGATATGATATGATATGATATGATATGATATGATATGATATGATATGATATGATATGATATGATATGATATGATATGATATGATATGATATGATATGATATGATATGATATGATATGATATGATATGATATGATATGATATGATATGATATGATATGATATGATATGATATGATATGATATGATATGATATGATATGATATGATATGATATGATATGATATGATATGATATGATATGATATGATATGATATGATATGATATGATATGATATGATATGATATGATATGATATGATATGATATGATATGATATGATATGATATGATATGATATGATATGATATGATATGATATGATATGATATGATATGATATGATATGATATGATATGATATGATATGATATGATATGATATGATATGATATGATATGATATGATATGATATGATATGATATGATATGATATGATATGATATGATATGATATGATATGATATGATATGATATGATATGATATGATATGATATGATATGATATGATATGATATGATATGATATGATATGATATGATATGATATGATATGATATGATATGATATGATATGATATGATATGATATGATATGATATGATATGATATGATATGATATGATATGATATGATATGATATGATATGATATGATATGATATGATATGATATGATATGATATGATATGATATGATATGATATGATATGATATGATATGATATGATATGATATGATATGATATGATATGATATGATATGATATGATATGATATGATATGATATGATATGATATGATATGATATGATATGATATGATATGATATGATATGATATGATATGATATGATATGATATGATATGATATGATATGATATGATATGATATGATATGATATGATATGATATGATATGATATGATATGATATGATATGATATGATATGATATGATATGATATGATATGATATGATATGATATGATATGATATGATATGATATGATATGATATGATATGATATGATATGATATGATATGATATGATATGATATGATATGATATGATATGATATGATATGATATGATATGATATGATATGATATGATATGATATGATATGATATGTTATGGTATGGTATGATATGATATGATATGATATGATATGATATGATATGATATGATATGATATGATATGATATGATATGATATGATATGATATGATATGATATGATATGATATGATATGATATGATATGATATGAGGATATGAGATAAGGGTTTTCGGTTCCGATCTCGAATGCCGGGTTCCTTAATAATCAAAATTGAACCAGTGTTTTCGTAAGTATGGACGTTTTCCTGATAATTTTGAAACTTCTTATTCGTTCGAAATGAAATTTAGGCCTTGAATGGAGAATATCGTAATAATAATAATTATATTTATTTCGTTCCAAGATACAATTTCTGTATGAAATACAGTATGAAAAATGATTCGAAACCACACTTGGTTAAAACTCATGAACGACAGACACAATCAAAGATTAAAATTGGCAGTTGGAATTACTCTTCAACTGAATAAAATGCCTCATTTGAAAGAAAATGACGTAATTCATCCTCAAATATTTTCAAATTCTTTCGATTAAAATCATAAGGTGAACAATCATATATCCTCATCACTTGCGTCGGTACCTTCTCATGGTTTTCGTGGTCTGTGGAAGAATTATCTGTCTCCTGAACATGTTCAAGTTAGTCTCGACAAACAAAGCGCATTAAAGGGAATACAGACAGGGCAAGGTGAGTATTTTTTTGCCTACCAAACATTTTTCACAACTTTCTCTATATTTCAGGTTAAAAATACCCCTAAAGCACAACTTCTACAGCCTAAAAACCTTTCAACCTCAACCGAGAATCCCCAGGACACTATCCCATACTTCATTCTGGATTCTGGATTGAACGAATGCAGTATCCCAGTATCTAAATCAGAATAAAAAAAATTGTTTCAACCATTTCCCATTGAAAAAAAAAGGTTTTTAATGCAAAACATCCTTTGGTTATCAGAAGAAAGTCCTCAAAAATGAATAGAATCCACATAGTATACACGCCAGCATCCATGAGAGCAGTATCTTCGAGCACGACGGGAAGTTCACATAAAATAACCAACATCTAGGAATTTATTAATCTTCCGTTCAAGTGTTGCGTAAAAATAACCAGACACCATTCACGCTATTACAACAGTGATGAAATTGATTGAAATCTAAGGTTCAATGCTATTATTTCATGTCTCAAGTTGAAAGTGAAGGTCACGGACTAACATCGAGAGGTGTGTCGAGGAATTGAACAGAGACGTCTTCTAGCTTACAGTGGTTTCTTGCAATATTTAGTCATTTTTTTTCTCATTGTATATAAAAATCGTGAAATCACAAACCTGAATGAGTCAACTTTCTAAATTTTCTGGAAATAGATTTTTGCATCGATGTGAATCTTACTAGCAAATAAATTAAAAGCAAAAAAACTTTTTTTGAAGAAAGCTCTTATT
The DNA here is from genome assembly GCA_910592335.1 of Adalia bipunctata. Lineage (NCBI taxonomy): Eukaryota > Metazoa > Arthropoda > Insecta > Coleoptera > Coccinellidae > Adalia > Adalia bipunctata. Next base: position 33,861,198 of record OU342952.1, on the reverse strand, counting down.
CAGATGCTCTAAAAAGAATAAAATAAAATTCTCCTTTAAAATTTTCACTATCAACTTATTACCTCATCATACAAAATTTATATGATCAAAAAATCAAAAAGCATCAAAATACTAATAAACCCTTCACCAAAATTCAATTCATTCGAAATAACGGTTCCGAAGAAGAAGAACAAAATTGTTATTCATTTGATGATACAGTTGAGAAAAGTACGAGTCAAAGACTCACCTTGACTAGTAACATCAAAAGGGGAAAGGATTTCGTTCTATTATTTTTTCCGTAGAGATGTGTGAACGTAGGATTTTTCCTGAAGTCTTCCTGTGATCTATCGATAGAGATCTACATTCCCAATCTACATTCCTCATAATATTAATCTCCATATCTTCGGAAATGAGGAGAATGCTTATCTTAATTGTTATGATTCGAGTTTCTACAGATCTACATATCTCCAAAAAGCAGATTCTGATTTTGAGAAGAATTTCGGCCAGAAAACTCAATTATGAACAAAATTCTAACTGCACATGAGGTACAACTAATGCAAGCTCTCACCTTAAGAAAAACATAAAAATTCTGTCTATAGATAACATTAGCGAAAATCTTGAATCTTCGAATTTTGCGTACGAAATTAGAGAGTATAGAACGCTTCTTTTCGGGATCAAGTTATAATTTGATTAGCAGAACTTGGTTAAGATTTTGTGAAATGTATCCCAAAACATATCATTTTTGTGAAGTGTTTTAAAGAAAATAGGTGATCTAAGTCATTAGAATTATTCTCAGAATTACAATGAAACTAGTCAACTTTTCATACTACAAGGGACGAAAATCATGTTGTTGTATTCAAAGCAAAATTTTCGTTTCGTTTATATATTTTTTACAAGCTTTTATTTAGTTTCACCTGTCCCGGTGTCTGTCTGTCTGTATTTGTCTGTCTGTAATCAAATCTTGCAAGTTAAATATGACACACTTCTTATCTTTCGATTGATTTGAAATTTGGCAGGTGTACATAATTCTGGTGACAATGCATCATGAAATAAGTATTAGACATGGAAAAAACGAAATGGCGGATAAGTTTTGTAATTATGATCCGATTACATTCAGAATTAGTATCTGGGGGTTTTTGGGTTTGACAATGATGATTATTCTGTCAAATTTGAAAAATTCAAGATGACGGCTACATAATGGCAGACGAGTTTTGTAATTATGATCCGATTTTATTCAAAATTGGTATCTGGGGATTTTATGGGTCAGAAATTACAATTCTTCAAAATTGAGGAATTCAAGATGGCGGCTTCAAAATGGCGGATAAGTGTTGTTATTATAAGAGCTTGTCTTTACGAATGTTTTTTTTTTATTATAGCTTGTTTTACACAGAAGTACCAAAGTTGCTTCGCTCTGAAAAAAAAGACTGGAGGTGTAAATTTTTTTGGAAAGTTCGAAGTAGTCGTAGACTCGAAAAGAGTAATACTTTTTCTGACCATGAGTATATGCTTCATGTGGCGCATTGTCCATTAATTACGCCTTCCCTCCTATCCCACATTTTTTTCTGCACAATTCGGTAAGAGCCTTTTTCTTGAATTGATTTTATAACTCTAAATATAAATAGCTTACCCGCTAATTCTTTTATAATAAAATCAAGATGAAATTCGGTGTAATGAACACTTTTGAAGACATTATATACAGGGTGACTGGTGACGTAAGGGACAACGGAAAATTTGTGCCATTCAAACAAAAAACAGATATTTCATCAGTGTTCTTCCCTCTTTCCAAATTTCTATTTGATTTTATTTTATCTCATATACCGTGTGATATTTCTCACTTGACATGTAAATTGAAATTTTTGAGTACGTGCCAGCAATTTTCTCAATTTTTTTTTCTTATGCTGACAAAGAATGCCTGTATGAACAAACATGTAGAATATCAGCGAAAAACATATCATATTAACGAAAATATGGGAGTTGATAGATTTAGCATTTTTTCATAAATCACCCTATATCTCCGAAACGAATACCCTTATGGGACATTTGAAACCCAAATTCTCATTCAGTTTGAGGTCCTCTATCTCCACTTAGCCGTTGTCCCTTACGCCACCAGTCACCCTGATGTATATTATCATTCCTTCCCTGAATTAAATTAAGATCCGCGGTGAAATTCTTTCACCATGATTCGATATTCTGGAAAGAACACTTTTGAATTGAGGTCAAATGATTCAACGCCTCTCACTGACGACATCATCTTGATGGGCGGAGGGAACGAAGTTCAGTGAGTTTGATCTGGTACCTACCTTGAATTAAAAAGTGCTATAAATTTAATTGGATGAACCTGCAAACCGATCAAATTATTTTCTCAGAACTAAACTTCGTTTGAAATCGATATCGTGTCATTTGAAGAAGAATATTTACCTGAATTCAAGACTTTAGAACTTTCTTGGAAAACAAATGTATAGGTATATCGATTATGAGAGAAATGGTAGATGAATAAATTTCTAAAATTTATGCGTAGCTGGCATTAGTAAGAATCGATATCTGCGCATGTGCCGAAAAATTGAGAAAATGTATAACTCAATTATGACATCGCACTCTGACATATTGTATTATGTCGAGGAATGGATGACTTCCATTAATTCATGTGAATATTTTCGATCAAAACCTCTTTTCATGTGATATTTTTCAATCGAGTTTTCTTCAGGACTTGCATATCGAAGTTAATGTCTAATCATATAGACTTACAAGATTTATATACGAACGCTCGAAACCTGAGAGGGCCATCAAATCGTCTCGAATCAATACAAGGCAAGAAATGAAAAAATTCACAATTGCCTCAACTGGAATAACTGACCGTTTCACGATAAGTTCGCAGATAAATTGCCAATTCAAAATCGAAATTTTATTACTGTTGGATCTGTCAAATTCAAAGGCTATTGCAGAAAATATTGTAAGAACTTTCAAAAGAAATCCCAATAACATTTGGATATTTCGGGGAAATTTTTACCCTCGCGAAATCTTCCCTTCAATAAAATCAAATAATTCGCAGTTCCTGAAAATGGCATTTCCTTTTTTCCTTTGGCAATTCAGTGTGTATCTCTTAGTACCAAGGTGGCTCCGGCTGCTTTTAACCAAAGATATATTATCCGAATCATATGCAGGTAACGATCAAAATACTTAATAGTTATGGGAGCAACCTCCTCATTATATTCCTTCAGTTTCCACAGAAGAAAAATGTCTTCAATAATTAATAAATTATAATCGGTGTAAAACGAAATTAAGTGCCTAAATAATGAGTCCACACTAATAAAGTGGAACATTTGGGATTCGCATCGATATAAATATGTCGTTAACACCGTAATTCCATAAAGTAAGCCCCAGATAGCTTCAAGACTCCTCAAGATCATTGCCTTTTTGAACTTCTCGATCGTCGAAATGGAATAAACAACTTATTCCGTTTATCTAAAGTTCCCATTTGCAAGCTGACGTTTCTTCAACAAGTACTATTATTCATTGGAATCGCTTTGAGCATTTCTTCCTTTAGAAATAACGCCAGTATATCTTGAAGTATGTTATATAATAGCTATTTGCTTAAGAGGTAATATCGGAATTCAATTAGCTCACTGTAGGAAAAATATTATTGGAATTATTCAATTACCAGTGTACCGTTCCAAACCATGAAAGATACGCAATCCTGATAGGCTTTTTTATACTATATTTCATCATGGGTATCAGAAAAAATTACCACTGGGTACGACAACAAGAAGAAACCTGTGTTTTTATAGTATTTGAATATAAATTCTTAGAATAAACCACTTTCGTAACAATCGCACTTTTTCAACCCTCAGTAAAGGTAATTTGAATTCCCTTTCTCGATCATTTGAATTACAGAAAATGTAGACGATTATTCAATTATCACTTGTTTGTATTGAGCAACTCGTGTTGGAGTTGATAACATTTTCATGTGCTTCATATCATAATTAGTCGTGTGTTGAAGCGTGCGGGTACTTAAGTTACGTTGATACAATTTCAGCCTATCTAAGTATTTCCGCATTTCCGTATTTTCTGCCCTCCAACTCATTCCACTATTCCACAAGTGCTGATTGGAAAATTGATGGTCAGCTTTGTAAGATGGCCGAAAACACTTAACATGAGTTGGCGACATTTTGACGACCAATGACTCAAATCTCCAGTCAAGTCCACACTATGCCGATTCGACTATTTCGTCTCGAGAGGGTCTCGAAATTTTTGTTTCAAGTAGTTTCAAACCGTGGCGAAAGAAGAGAAATCAGAGTATCCCAAATAAGAGCGGGAGTTCCGCAGGGAACTGTCCTAGGTCCACTACTATACAGGGTCTTTCACGAGGAACCTCACCCATATTTATACGGGAAACTACTGAACGTATTTTCATCAAATTCAGCACTTATAAGTATTTCACGATGCTGATGAAATCTAAAATATTTTCAAGGCATGAGCACCTCCGGTTTTTCCGGAAATGACGTCAACTTCCGTTTTTCAAATTAGAACACAATAGATTCCTTAGAAAATTTCAAGTTATTTTGATGTAACATTTTTCAGTTTTGGGTTGGAAAATTCTCTCTGAGCGGGAAATTTCGAAAAAAAAATCGAAAATAGAGCTCCGCTGAAACAAGAATAACTTCGAGGTTTTTGGATGGAAAATTTTCATTTTTGGGATTTTTCAAGATGTAAGATCGATGTATCCACTTTAAAAATCGAAATCGCGATTCATGATACAAGGGGTGAAAAAATCGCTTTCAAAGTTAGGGATGACAAAATCGTGAAAAATCAATTTTTTCAAATTATATAGAACCCCATTTTTTTATGGCAGATATTGAATCTACGTTGAAAAAAAAAGTGAGTGTATGCATCACACCCTTGCCCTAAAGTGGATATTAACTCAGAAAATATCCATTTTAGGGCAAGGGTGTGATGCATACACTCACATTATTTTGTAACGTAGATTCAATATCTGCCATAAAAAATGGTGTTCTAATTTGAAAAACGGAAGTTGACGTCATTTCCGAAAAAACCGGAGGTGCTCATGCCTTGAAAATATTTTAGATTTTATCAACATCGTGAAATACTTATAAGTGCTGAATTTCATGAAAATACGTTCAGTAGTTTCCCGTATAAATATGGGTGAGGTTCCTCGTGAAAGATCCTGTATGTATTGTGCACATCATATTATTCATATTTTTCCGATGGAGTATACTCATATCGGAACTTTGGTGCAAATGACTTCTCGTCATTCTTCTACTGTGGTTGTCTTCGGGAAGAAGCTGGGCGCCGCAGGGGGAGTCAAGGGTGGACCCACCAGAGAAAAATTTCTGCGGGTTTCTGCGGGCGCCCATGGGAAGAAGTAGGATCATGCCCGTGATTAAGGAATATGAAAGGTCTTCCAATGAATAAAAAGATAAAGTCTCTTACGCCTCCGAGTTCGGAATAATCTGTACTTATCTGAAATGTTCATCCATCCCTACAGTTGCAAATTTGCATTTTACAACGGAAAATTTCTGGAAAACATGGGACGAATAGATGAAGAGACTAAGCGTGCTTTCATGCGAAGAATCTTGCTGGAACAGGTATTTTCCATACATTTTAATCACGGCTTTAATGTTATGGTGTCTGATCCTCGTAGTGCAATGGGTTAACAATGCATTCTTCACATGGTGCGTACTGTGCAATTCTGCATATTGTTAATACGGGTCAGAGACGTGAGACGGTTTATAGCCAACAAGCCGTTTGCAAGAATAATGATTATAATTTACATATTCACACAAGGAGGAGCATGCAAACTAGGGAGTATACTTGAATAATGCACTTCTGAGAAATAACATTCTCGAATCGTTTTCAATATGGTCTATTGACAGAACTGATTGATTGATTTTCAACAGGCAGATTCTGATTTAAAGCCCGGATATACTCTTATATTAGTTCCAGTTAATTTTAAAAAATGTAATCATGATAATCAGGCATTGGTAGCATAATTGTATTGCAGGGCCGTATCTAGGTACTACTGCGCCTGTGGCAAGATTTTCTTCAGCGCCCCCAAATTGGCGTAGATTTTTTTCATCACGTTTCAAATTTTTTTTTAGTTTTGAATAAACTAAATATATAGATACATATATACATATACAGGGTGATTTTTTTAAGTGTTTCATTAGAAGTTTTCGAGGAAGGAATTGCAATACAAATTCAAAATTTTGTATTTTTGTTTTAGAGTGCATGAAGTCAATTTGAAAAATATTCCGGTCCTACCGGAAACGGATGTGAACTTCGTTATTTCAAATGGAACACCCTGTATATTAATACATATTTCAATTCTTCGTTTAATTCGGCAATGATTTGATGTATGATATGCGCAACCACATCAAGCGATTGTTAAGATTTTTATTTTTTCCTCAAATTTTATCGGGTAAAATTGTACGCTGATACTGCTTCTTGTATAAATTATGAGGAAATATTATACAGGGTGCCTGAAACAGGGCTTCAAAGTGAGCCTCATTAAAACTACGAAATCTCATTTTTTTCAAATGGGAACCATATAATTTTATAATTCCGATCGATTGCTCGTAAAAAACTAGTTAGAGTGTGCCAAACATTTCATGTCTTTAAAATGAGTAGTTTCGCCGTAATCGAATAAAATTCGAATTTCACGACTAAAACCAGGTTTCTTCGTCTGAACATCAGGTTTATCAAGGTAATTTTCAAGTAAGCTATGTCAATAGTAATAATATGTCAGTTTTAAACTAAAATTTCTTCATTTAGTCATCATTCATTACCTGCTATGTTTATTTGTCTAATTCGCCGCAAATAAAGAACAGACTTTTGTTATATCATTCTAGTGTACCTTTTTATTAGTGCTTGTTCTGCATAGTGCTTGATCAATAAAAATAAGTAAGAATAACAATTCCTAACATAGCCTACTTTGATATAGACGAGCATACCACTGAATTTGACTGATGGGAAAAACCTGGCTTTATTCATGAAATTCTGTCGAATTGAGTGGTATGCTGGTCTATTTCAAAGTAGGCTATGTTAGGAATTGTCATTCCTACTTATTTTTATTGATCAAGCATTATGCAAAACAAGCAATAATAATAAAAAGGTACAATGGGCGCCCGCAGAAATTTTTCTCAGGGGGGGCCAAAATTTTTCTCAGGGGGAGCAAAATGAAAATTATTGAAATATTGAGGGTGTTAAGCTGAAAAACGATAAGGCCATACAAATCTCAGGGGGGGCCATGCCCCCCCCCCCCTGCGGGCGCCCATGTAAAGGTACACCAGAATGGTATATCAAAAGTCTGTTCTTTATTTGCGGCAAATGTGACAAATAAACAGAGCAGATAATGAATGATGACTAAATAAAGAAATTTTAGTTCAAAACTGACATATTATTACTATTGACATAGCTTACTTGAAAATTACCTTGATAAACCTAATGTTCAGACGAAGAAACCTGGCTTTAGTCGTGAAATTCGAATTTTATTCGATAACGGCGAAACTACTCATTTTAAAGACATGAAATGTTTGGCACACTCTAACTAGTTTTTGACGAGCAATCGATCGGAATTATAAAATTATATGGTTCCCATTTGAAAAAAATGAGATTTCGTAATTTTAATGAGGCTCACTTTGAAGCTCTGTTTCAGGCACCCTGTATAATATTTCCTCATAATTTATACAAGAAGCAGTATCAGCGTACTTTCTTTTGTCTCACTGTTTCAAAAAAATTTCTTACAATGAGGGATTTTGAAGATATAAACACTAATTTGTGACAATCTTTCTGTCAAAAAATTCGAAAATCAGGCAATAACTGAACAATCGCTTGATGTGGTTGCGCATATCATACATCAAATCATTGCAGAATTAAACGAAGAATTGAAATATGTATTAATATACAGGGTGTTCCATTTAAAATAACAAAGTTCACATCCGTTTCCGGTAGAACCGGAAGTAGATTCCGCTTGAAAATATTTTACAAATTGACTTCATGTACTCTAAAACAAAAATACAAAATTTTGAATTTGCATCGCAATTCCTTCCTCGAAAACTTCTGATGAAACACTTAAAAAAATCACCCTGTGTATATTATAATATTATTCAGATATTTTCGTCACAAATTCGAAATAATACACAATAATATGGATATTTACCTATTTTTATTTTCACATCCTACCTGGCGGAGTCGCGACATCGCTCCTTACGCAAAAAAATATTTTTGGCGTATACATGAAAACCGTGACATGTTATCTCGAATATTTTGTTGGCGCTTCTATTTTTTGTTCTTTGAATTTTTTTGGCGCTCAAATTTTTTTTTTCATTTGATATTTTTTGGCGCCCCTGCGGACCTTGCGCCTGTGGCGGGGGCCACTTGGCCACACCCTAGATACGGCCCTGTTGTATTGGAATGAGCAACTGGAACGAGATTGAGATCAGTACGCCCGAAGGTGAATTTTAATTTTTTGCTCCTTTAAACAAATGCAAGCTGCAATAGCACGAAATCACAGACTAATAACTCCTGTTTTCCACGAGGACTATGAATTCACCCATATGAGATGCTTGGCAAATAAGCAGAAACAATTTTCAATTCCCTCACAACATTGCCTCATTTATGAAGTAAATATGTAATAAAAAAATATAAGAATTTCAGGCCATTATAAGCGAATCAACATTTTGCAGGAATTTAGTTCGATAATCGCTCGCATTTCCTGATATGCTATACAGGGTGAGTCTTTAACTCATGTTTTTCACCAATCATCAACTGCAGATTTCTCTAATCAAACCAAACACAGTTTTCAAAATTTAGCCCCATTTGAAAGTTCTGTCGAAAATCGATGAATTATGCACTTTTCTGTCCATATCTCCGGAGACGCTATATCAAATGAACTGAGTTTTGGTGAAGTGTTCACGTTTCATGGTACATATTCTTTGGAGGAGAAGGTGGTATTATGGAACCCCAGTTTGTTTTCATTTTATAATCCGAGGAGATTTGTGTTTATCTTTTTGTTTTTTGTATTAATAGGCCCTATATATATTTAGTTTGTGTTTATTTGAACGAATTTAGAATACTAGCAATATTTAACAAGACACTCAATTATTTCAAAAAGCTCAAAATTGGACTCCCAAAAAAATAGACTGGTAATATGGACCCTTCGAAAAAATTAGAACTAATATTCAAAGAAATGCATTTTTGGGTGCATAAACATAAAATATCAATCTCACTTATGATGATTATATTTTATAATTCATAATATAAGATTATGAACGACAGAAGTCACACGTATATGCATCCTTGACACACCAATCGGAACAATCGTTGTGTGCCCATAAATCCACAGAAATAGAAGTCTCCAATTCTATTTTGTAAGGGGAGCTCGTTATAACTGCAGCAGATGAAGCTTTTCGTCCTCTGTTCGACATTTTTTTCTTAGGTTGTGGTACCATCACCTTTGGGGTTCCATATTATCAAAAACACATGTTACAGTACATCGCTTGGCAAATTTTCTGGAACCCCGTAGAATGAACTATTACCTACTAGGTTTCAACAGAGAAGGCCTATTATAGCCTGGCTGAATACTAAAATATATAAAACTCAAATTTAAATCTTTTTTATGTTGACACGAATTCACGGCATCGAAGTTTCGTTTAACCCATTCACACATAACCCCTCACTGTTGGATTTCTGCTGCGTACCTACTATACGCTGCAGTTTTCCACACAAGTTGTGCCATAAGTGACAAAGCATATTCAACTTTTTGAACGGTAGATGTTACGGCCAGTTCAGAATTAACCAAGGGTTCCATATAAGCAGCAGGGTTCCATGATACCACCTTCTCCTCTAATTAACACATATGCAATATTTTTCCTGGCATCGGAATTACAGCGTAGCAGACTCATGAAACCACGATAAATACTGTAAGACTAAGACTCGAAAACGATAAACCATTCATTCTTTTCTTAAAACTAATAATTTTGTAAAATTTTTGTAAAAGTATTCATGTTTTTCTGCATGAAACGCGCTGTTTTCGAGTTATTTTCGATTTCATAAGAACAAAAAAGTTAAAGATTCAGGGATAATTCTGGAACCGGCCCCGTGAATTGAATTGTTTGAAATATCATGGAAATGCATGCACTAGGTATATTGTTGTCAGTTTGAATTATAATCATAATTCTTACTGATGTTGACACCCCATATCAGTGTGTTCATAAAAGGTGAGACTTTGAATTGTACATAAATATAAACTATAGATTCTTGAGACCAAAAGAAAACTTTTCTCATTTTCCATTTCTCCGAATTCGGCTGTTAAAGAGATATAGCCATCTGAAAAAAAAATTCGGTCAAAGACGTGCCTGATACTATTCTCTGGAATTGATGCAAAGTTCGTATTTCTCGTTCGAAAATGAGTTAATACATTTAGGAGAAACTCAAATACTATTCTTATTAGAATAAAAATGCTACAAATACGATATTTCTCAACAAAACACTTTGTGTTGTCCGCTTACTTTTGCAATCCACAAGCCATATTTTTTTTTCCAAAATGCATTCTCTCTACTATTTTCCTGATGGTTAGATTGTCAAACGCTGATAACTTGTTCATATTTTCCTCGATAGGTATCCCAAAAATATCTCATGAAGAAAAGTTTTTCATTCAATTTGTGATCAACCTACATTGTATTCAAGACAACCAAAATAATAATCTTCTATGAATATTTCACAGAGCTTCTGAAAGGACGTTGCCAGCTTGTTGATTTTTAGGATAACATAGTATTAATTCTACCATAGAACACCTTTCTGTATATCAGGAATCGACCCTTCCCGAACGTCTTCGATGCATGTGTGATTACTGTTTCTACGGTTCCGTTCTTCAGCATCACATATTAGTGGTAGTTCACCGTGATTACTTGTTTTCTCCTTGGGTTAATTATTCCACATTATGTAATTCCATACCTAAAAATTAAAATTTGATCCTTGAAATTGAAACTGCAACATCTAGAGGGTTCTGCCAAACTCCTGGGGAACTATTGCACATATGCGATAGGATAAATATTGTAATTATTTAGTGCTAAGTATAATTTTATTTTTCATTTATTTTAATACAATACGTGGATTGTATGGACATTCATCATTCATATATCGGAATTTTGTAAGCAATTGACATTTATGTTTAATGAGTCGAAATATACAGGGTGTCCGGGAAAATGTGGGATATCTCTCGGATTCAGATAAAACAAAATAATAAGATGACGAGTTCCCATAATTTTTATGATAGAGAGATACGCCCTCCTAATTGACTAAGGGCCGGTATTATAAAGGCCAACCGAGGATTCAACCGTTGCGCCAACAACCAAATTCCTCACTATCTGGTGGTTGGCGCACGGTTGAATCCTCGATTCGCCTTTTATAATACCGGCCCTAAATTGCTTCATTTCGATACGTAAGAGTGATCATAAGACTTTTCGGTAAATAAAAGGTGTTTCAATAAAAGCGCAAGATTTTAATTGCGCGCCATGTTTGACAGTCATAATGTCACATGATTATGAGAGATGGGGGTTACTAAACATGATTGTCAAAAATCATTATCAAAACTTCTAATTGCCACTATTCCTAAAGGGCGTCCAATCTTCGGTCGATATAATGTACCTAATTCATCTACTGTGGAAAGAATAATCGAAGAATTCGAAAGTACTGGTTCGGTTATTGATGTGAAACACACGATACGAGCTCGTGGAGGTCTTTAGCGAATTCGAACAGAAAATTTTCAGCTGCATGCCTACAAAATCCGACTGACTCAACAACTTCTACCAGTAGACCATGAACAGCGAAGAGAATTCACCAATTGGATCCTCGAACAACCTGCTGATTCTGCTAACAACGTCATTTTCCGTGATGAGGCCCATTTTAACGCCTTTAGACTTCTGGGAGGTCATCTGAACGAAGTCACAGGTTTATGCCGATAAGCCTGCAATCATCGAGGCATTAGAAGCCGAAATTAGACGCTCGACGAAATACTACCACAATATTCAATAACGTTACCTATTGAAAATTTTCCCAGCAGAGCCGTGGCGCCCATTTATAAGATATTTCGTTTTATGCATAATTCCCAAATGTAAATTTCAAAAATTAAAAATAACCCGAAATTTTGCTACAGATAATCATGTTTCATTAAACACTGAAATCTTGTGCCCTTATTGAAACACTCTTTCTTATTCAAAAACTGCATATAAACAGGGTCTTGCAATAGTGCGAAAATCTTCAATAGCTGCAGAACCAGACATCTCAGAGATTTCGTCGGAAATTAGACCTCTTTTGCCTTCATTTCTGCATCTCAGGAAATTATTTTCTGATGTACAGGGTGTCCCTGATAAATGATATTCAACAAATGGGTTATTTTTTTTAAAGAATTACCCCATATATTTTCACACATTTTCAATGACCTTCAGTACCTCTTTCATGACGCAAAATATTTGAAACATTTTTCTAACGGTACAGATATAATTCGAGGAAAACTGCAAAAAGGTGAGGGAAAAGCAGTTCAGTAAAAGTCTTCTTGCGATTTCCAGAAGCGATATGAATTTGATCTAAAAGTTATTTAATTATTGAAATTTCTCGATTTTTTCAAATTTAACACCCTGTATTTATTTTCACAATGATGTAGACAATTGAATACCCCACATTTTCTCGGAAGTAACCTTAGTATTATTTTCACTCCCGCATCCAGCAGACAACAAAAATGATATCGCTACTGAAAATTTTATTCAAATAATAACATAATAAAAAACTAACAGACGTTAAAAATAGACAAAATGAAACCTTGCAGGTATTATTCAACACAGCATTACGCATCATGAATATCTTCGATAGACAGGCTGTTCGAAAACGATGACTGAAATGGTATAGCAGTTGTACGGATGTTTTTTGATTTTCTCTTATTGTAGATTCACGAGATAACTTTCAAGGTATCTTTATTCTATTGATCTAAGGTTACTTCTAAGAAAATGTAGGGTATTCAATTGTCTGTCTACATTATCATATCCATTTGTTGAATAACATTTATCGGGAACACCCTGCATATAAGAAAATAATTTCCTGAGATAAGGTAAAAGAAGTCTACTATCCAACGAAATCTTTGTGATGTCTGGTTCGGCAACTATGGAAGATTTTCGCACTATTGCAGGACCCTGTATAAACGGAACATAGCATGAAGAAGAAAAAAATAATGGAAATAATTCAATCCAGCGTTCTATATGAGTCAGAAAAGAAGTATTGCCAAAACCATTTGGGATAATAATGTCTACCAACTTCAATTATAAATTCGCGAGCTTTTTTAATCGTGAAGGAACTGAACACAATAGTTCTAGAGAATTATTTTCTTCCGTGTAATTTACTACGATGATGTAATTCATAGAGCTATATAATTTTTCCTGCCATCCTAATGATTCCTTTCAAGTTCATGAAATTTGTTTCACGGTCATGCTTTGAAAACAGTTCGCAACCATATCGTGAGACAGTTATGCTTTGGTAGCTCACAAATAAATTGAATTGAAGAAAATGCCATTCCTCTTCGAATTCACTGGAATCTATGGGAGATTGGAATTCGTAATATTGTTTCAAACCTAAGTTTGAGCATTGAACTGATTCAACTATTCGAACACCTACTCAATGATGAGAGTATACACATCATCAAAAGTCTTAGCTCCCCCGATCAACTCTCAATTTTTTGTGTGTGGAATTTTCAGTATCTAATCACTTGAATGAAAACATTAAACCAGCAAAAATTGTTTCCTTTTCGGGAGAATAGAGGTGTATTCGTTATTCGTTCTCAATATCACAAGTATTGAGAATATGCCGTGAAAAATGACCAGACGTCCCATTTCTGACTTCGACCAGGCAAGAATAGTAGCCTTTCATCAAGAATCTTTGTCGAACCACCAGATTGCGCAACGTTTGAATATTTCAAGACCTTCAGGAAGGCACAGATACTGGTGCCTGGTCGACCCAGAGTAACATCTGCAAGGGAAGACCATTATATCGCAAATTTTACTCTGTAACAGCCCTTCGAAGTCTTTTTTGAGGAACTATAGACGAGTAGTCTCAACCAATACCATAAGGAGACGGTTACATTCCTCAAATTTAAGGGCAAGAAGACCTTCAAGAGTATCTCGGCTATCACCTGGACGTAGAGCTACCTGTCGACAAATAGCAGAACACCATCAAGACTGGCTTCTACCACAATCAGGATTCGGTTTACAATGTGATAGTCGACGAGAATGGGTTTTGGGAGGTCCAGACAGACTAGAGCGACTCAATCCTGCCCGGGAAGTTGTGTCCATTCAAGGCGGATCAATAATGTGCTGGGGGGTGTATAATGTTCGGTCGCCGTAAATAATATAGACTCGAGGAGTTTGATGTGATCCACAATTAAAAGATAGGCGGATTTGCGGTAATTTATGTAACAAGTACTCGTACATAAATTAGGTCTTTATGGACGAGTCAAAAGTTTATGGCAGAGCGAGCAAAGCGAGCGAGGCCAATAATTTAGGCAAGTCCGCATAAGTCTAATTATGTACGAGTTGCATACAAAGCTTTATGTTTGACTGCAATGCAGAAATTTTATCTTCTGAAATCCACTTTAAAAATCGCGATTCATGATACAGGGGGTGAAAAAATCGCTTTCTAAGTTAGGGATGACAAAATCGTGAAAAATCAATTTTTTCAAATAAGAACCCCATTTTTTTATGGCAGATATTGAATCTACGTTAAAAAATATTGTGAGTGTATGCATCACACCCTTGCCCTAAAGTGAATATTAACTCAGAAAATATCCATTTTTTTTAAAGTGGATAAATCAATCTTACATCTTGAAAAATCCCAAAAATGAAAATTTTCCATCCAAAAACCTCGAAGTTATTCTTGTTTCAGCGGAGCTCTTTTTTCGATTTTTTTTCGAATTTTCCCGCTCAGAGAGAATTTTCCAACCAAAACTGAAAAATGTTACATCAAAATAACTTGAAATTTTCTAAGGAATCTATTTCTGCAATAAAAAAATGGTGTTCTAATTTGAAAAACGGAAGTTGACGTCATTTCCGGAAAAACCGGAGGTGCTCATGCCTTGCAAATATTTTAGATTTCATCAGCATCGTGAAATACTTATAAGTGCTGAATTTCATGAAAATACGTTCAGTAGTTTCCCGTATAAATATGGGTGAGGTTCCTCGTGAAAGACCCTGTATATTCAATAATTTTCTTGAGAATTCCAATTGCCGCGCCGTAGGTATTTCACAAAAATGTAAAAAATCAAAAGTTTTTCTCATGAAAAGCATTTTCTCAGTCAACTAAATCTCCATATCTCCGAAACTGCAGAAATAATTTTCTCACCGGAATGTCGACAACGAATGTTCTTGAATTAATTCCGAACCGCGTAGGGCGAGTACATGAGCAGTGATTTCAATACATAATTTAAAAATTCGTGATTTTAAAATTCGTGAGCACTATCCAATAAAACATTATGTCTCTGATTCGAATCAAAACTACCCTTATATCCACCCCTTAATCAATTTGTTGATAATAGAACAACGTAAAAAATGCCAACTGATTCCAATCATCACTTTATTGAAACAATCAGATCGGGCATCTGCCTGGTTTGTAAAGTTCATTATTGTTCATTATTATATCCGAAAAATAAATCGGAATCTTGCAGGTTCCTTCGGCAGCTGCATTCGCAAAAATGATCCTGATGTGTTACGGGTTATTATCAATTAGATATTGTATATAATCCAACCCTCTTCCTCGCATTTTTATCTCGAACATCTTCGATCGGATGACCATACAAGGATGAGGATATCGAAAAACACAAGTCATGTCAGGATTGAAAATGATGCACACCTGAAAGGTATGCGTGATTCATTACGGACGATATCGAGTTTTTTAGGAGAATATACTACTTCTCGTTTTTTCCTTTCATCCCGTTCATTTATAATTTTGGTATTCTTCTGCGAATGTGGTCTTTTTGTTAAAGCCAATGTAAGGGTGTTTTTGAGTAGACGCGAAAAATTTAAAGGGGTAATTATTCAACGAAATCAAGGGGTATTCTACAGATCATTTTCCTTCATCACAACAATCTCAATTGATGGAAAAGAAACCGTAATCTCATCTTCTAGTTATAGGAATTATGAATACATCCCCACCACAGAAATATAATAAATATTTATTATATTTCTGTGATCCCCACACATCTCCTCAAAAATTGTTCTTCCATTTATTCACATCAAAACGATGTGGGGGTAAAAAATAATAATGATAAATAATAATCATAATATTGAGTGAAATAATCGAACTCATCTTCTCAGGAAATAGGACAGAATAAACACAAAAGGTGTTATGGTTTTAATCAAAACCGTGGCGACGTTTGGTAGAAGTTGCCTTCTGCTTCCTCGGCCTACAATTTATTTCAAACATTAGACACATACAAATTCATAGATCATAGATGAAGTACAAGCAAACTCAGCAAAGAAGTGTGATGAACCACTCTACATAAGAATAAGCATCAAAATAACTAATTTTTTTTTCTTTTTCATTCTATTTTATTATACTTCTATGTCAAATTTACAAGATTTTCATATTTAGAAATGATAGAATTAAAATGTTCCGCTAGGTGCTCCATATCAGTAAATCAGTAATCAGTAAATAAACTAATATGAATCAACTCTATTGAATAATTCTCATCTTGAAGTGTTCTTTCCTTTCACGAACAACGACCCTTTCAAAATCAATTATATCTATATGATCCTCATTTAATGGGAATAAAGGGAGTTTTTTCTTTGTTTTCAACGTCTTTTACATCATATTTGTGTTGTCTTATTCGACTACTTAAATTCTGTCTGGTTTGACCAATATATTATTTGTTACATCTAGAACAAGGGATTTTGTATATTAGACCAGAGGGTTGGTCCCTATCGAATTGATCACTATAGATGACGTTTCCAATTGAGTGAAATGCCATAGGATTGATTCTCTGAATCTCAAAAACCCCAGAAGGAACTGATGAACGAATGGACGAACAAACCAAAAAAGTAAGACCATGTGCACGTAGAATTCGCGTGGAAGAACGAATCGCGCATGTGTCCTCTTTTCTTCAGAAATTTCCTCTTATGTCTTCCTATAATCTATGAGTGGATATGTATATTCGCGACATGCTTTATATAATTTTTGCTCAATGACTTCTGAGAAAATAGATAATTCATATGAGAGCTCAGAATGGAGATGTTAGATATTTGATTGGATTCTTCCTATTATTTCTTCCAACAAATTAAGACGAGAATCAACGAGAATAAGCTGAATTAAACAGAAACAAACCATCTTTACAAACAAATAGTAACCAAAATAATGTTGAATTACAAAAAATATAAAAACTTTGAAAAAACACAAACTAGCAAAACAAACAATGACTCACAAAGCGCACACTGACGAACAAAAAATGAAACAAACTGAAACGAAAAAAACATCCAAACTTTCGCATTTATATAGAGTGTGGAGAAGCCATATGGAATAAATTCATCACATTGTTTACAGTACATAGTCATGGAAAATCCCGAAACACGTCAAATTTTAATTCTAAATTTTCATTCGTCCTCGTAAAAATGCGAACCCAATATTTCGAAGAGGAAGCATGAACTCAGTTTGCAAGGTGGAAGGTCGCGTCATTCTTAATTGGGAAATGTTATCATGTTCATGATTATCGCAATATTTAAAATAGGAAAGAATGAAATCAATGGATTAGCGAAATTTGTTGAAATATGAAAAACACAAATGTAATACAAAATGTAGCAAAAATATTATGGATGTTAATGAAGTAGACGTTCAAAGTGTTCACCGTGAGGATGTTGTCTTGGCAACATCCTCACCTCAACTAAACATTTCTTCCAATATTATTCAACATCTCAGGGGTGATCGACCTAATCGCAAGCGTTTTTCGATCTTTTAGGTCATTCAAATCAAGGGGTTTAGTTTTGTACAAAATGGTCTCAACAAATCACCATTGGAAGAAATCTAATGGGTTAACAATTGTAGGGTGTTGATCAGGTCCGAAAATGGTGATGAACATAGTGTTGAATGCTATACAGGGTGTTCCTAAATTGAACGTACAAACGAAAAGGGGAGATTCCTTATGTAAGTTTAAGACAAAAAGGTCCCATAAACATGGGGTCGCAAACGTTTCGTTTTCGAGATACAGGGTGTACTAGGTTTATTAGAGAGTATTTGAAAGAAAGTTATGAAAACGGGTGGATTGGACATCAGTCATGGCCCGTCAGATCCCCAGACTTGAATAGTTCAGACATCTTTTTATACTAACTAAATCTTTATGACAATTTTGATTCTTCAGAGGATTTCGAGAGAATCGTTCAAATTTTTTTCTCGAAATCGGTAGCAGATACGACAAAATCACAAGAGACCGAAAAGTTTAGTATAACAGGAAAGCTTCTTTTAAATTTTTTCAAATTAACAGTTGCTCACCAAAAAAAGTTCTGGAGGAAAACAGGAGACAGTGTTCCAGAAAAAATATCACCCTGTAGATCTGCTATCGAAATTGTCATGTCACGTGGTGAGAACTCTCAAATATTATATCTATGCCAAATTTCAGTTGAATATCTTGTGAAGTGTAGATAGTAGATACTATGAGGAAAAAACTTGAAAAAAATTCAAACTTCAACACTCTGTATCTCGAAAACGAAACGTTTGCGAACCCATGTTTATGGGACTTTTTTTTCTTAAACTCACCTAAGGAATCTTCCCTTTTCGTTTGTACGTTCAATTTAGGAACACCCTGTTTAAGAAATTTTCTCGCTATAACCGATCTCTCAATCGGCTCTTGCTACATATTTAAATTTTCAAACATTCTAAGAGATGAATACTGGGAAAAAATGAAATGCTGAAAATATCGGACACCCCAGATATTTTCGAAGAAGATGTATTGAAAAAGCATTTCCCATTTTTTTGTGTAATAACCGAAGGGTTATGAAATTGAGTTGATCTTGAAAAAACACAAAGTCAATACCTATATGTATTTCAATTTTATTGAGCTGGATCCACTAGTTGACATTATAGAAAAACTTAGCAGAAGACATAGTCACTATCGCAGGCCCCTATATAAAATTGAAAATAGTTATTTGTGCAATAAGTTTGAAAAGTGTGAATTTTTTGCACGAAGCAATGATTTTTAATCGAGAAACAGAACATTATCGAATGCGAATTTTATTTGCGGCTTATGTAATCCTTCTTCAGACGGTTCATCGTATCATTAATATTCGAACCGAATAATCAGAAGTATTAAAAGCCTTGCCATTAGGATGTGTCACTTATAGACCATTTCCACGGTCTCACCATGACATAAACCTTAACACTGCGTACAGCTTATTGAGGTCAATGAAATTACTCGCATTACATTAACAGTCGATATAAATATAAGTTTATAGTCTCAGGAAAATGATCAGTGGAAAAATGGCGGCAGCCGAATGCGACTGAGTGTCGAAGAAGCGGAATTTAACTAACGGTTATTCAGCGACCGGAAGTTCGTTTCAAAGAGTTACTAGATTAAGGACTTTAACCTCAGACGTATGCTGTTCTATTACTCATACTTTCAGCCAGGTTGGTTGGAGGGTCATTGCGCGTATATATAATTTTTCATCATTGCTTCTTAGCCGCACATTTATCAGATATCATGTAATCGGCTTTACGAAAATGTCATCAGTTTCGAAGATATTGAGTCTTTCGTCTTCACTTGAATTGGGACAGCCTGTATATTAAGCTTTTTCTTTTATTTGGAGATAATTCGTTTATTGTCTAGTTTGTATTTTTAAATGAACTGATCTTCTCGAATAAAAGAGATATCAAAAAAGAATACAATATTCTTGGATAATTTCAATTCTATGAAAAACTCACTTTTCTTTATTTCAGTATCATAATGAGTTCATTATAGTACTAAAAACAGTGCAGTAATGAACTCATTACAGCACTGTTTTCAGTTAAATTTTTCGTTTCGTGGTTGTCAGCACTGACTTCCGATCCTGTCAATTTTCAACTCTCGTCGCTCGTTTTCGCATTTCACATACGTGTTGGAACAGGGGCCCATTCTGCAACTAGTTTTAGAATATACCATTTTCGAATAAAACTTGAAAAACTGAAAAAAAACTACAATAAATGTTCGAATTGTTTTCCTCTGGGGTGTCCTCAAGGACTAATTATTAATAATAACTATTAATCATATTGATATCAAAATACTTCATTTGAAGCTTCTTTCAAAAATTCTTGAATCATCCCCGGGACAACGCTTCTTACGAATGTAGTAGTTTTCTTTTACTTTTGTTCTTCAGAAATGATTCCACTTAATCGAACGTTTCAACTTCAGTTTTTTTCCTTATATGTTACATAGTAACATTGACCTTACTGTTTCAATCAGAAAAAAGTATTGATCACAACACGGCAAATATGAACACATTTCCCTCGGTTGTCTGCACATCATCCGGGCTTCGCTATCGGGAAATGTACTACTCATATTTCCCTAGTTGTACTATTAGCTATAAAATTGAATAAAATGAAATTATTAACACGAGAAAATATTTTCCAGGCAATATATTGAAAATTTTAACGATAGTATTGAAAAGGGAGAAGTCGTCCAAGCTGCTCTTATTCAAAATATATCCGGCGATGAAGAACATTCCGGCGGAAATACAGAAGAAATTTCCGAAGATTTCGCGGAATCTGACGTTGAGGTTAGCATCAATGAAAATAAAAAAATCAGTACTTGCTTTTTTTGTGATAAAAGTAGGAAAAGAATCAAAGGCCGTGAGGAAAAGTTGTTTGTTCTGACAAAATCAGGGCGTGATACAGTGAAAGAAGTCGCACTATCGAGTAACGATGTTGATATGGTGAAAAAGCTGGATGATTTTCCGTCTGATATGGATAGTATTTGCCATAAGAGTTGCAAGGTAGCTTATAAAAATAGTCACAAATCAATTTCGAGAAATGATGAAGAAAAGACAGATTGGAATTTTGCAAGAGATGTTCGTGCAGAGGCATATGAAGTAGTTGAAAAATTTGTCCTTGAAAACGTCATCAACCAACAGCAGACATTTTTTTTGAAATTTTTGAATGACTTGTTCATTGAAACTTTGAAGGGGCATTCTGACGATATTTCAGCTTATACATTGAAGCCTTATCATTTGAGAGACCGATTGTTGAAAAAATTTCCGAAAAAAATCAACATGATAAGTTTCAAAAATCAGACTCTTGTAAAACCATACCAAGGAATCGTCATGACTAATAAAATTGAAGAGCATAATATTTTAGAAGCTGCTGCAAAGATTTTAAATCGAGAACTACGTAATATTGAACGTCGTAGGTTGCCAGATAACATAAAAACAAAAAATTTGATACAGGGCGAGTGTGATGTTCCTGAATTTCTGATAAAATTTTATGAAACAGTTTTATCCGCCGAGAGCTATCGACGAAGACATCATAAAAGAACTGTAAGATTAGCTAAATCCTTCTCAGAAGATCTCATCTATGGTGTCACCAATGGCAGAATAAAATGTTCTAAACATATTTGCCTCGGTATGACTTTGAAGAGTTTGACAAACAGCAAAAGAATAGTCAATATTATTAATAGATACGGTCATTGCTGTAGTTACAGCGCTTTAGAGGGTCTTGAGACTGAAGCAACATTTTCTTCTTGTGAAGTTTCGGATATTTGTCCAGATGGTATCGCACGAGTTCCAGGATTACATACCGGTATCGCTTTTGATAACTACGATCGCTTTGTTGATACAACATCGGGTAAAGACACGCTTCACGATACCGTAGGAATAATTTTCCAAGATTTAACAAATTTTGACAGTGAAGAAGAAGCTCCTGAAAGAGATGATAATGAGGCAACAACAAGCAACATTGACTATAACAGAACGACACCGAAAAATACAAAACATAGGCGAAGTTTCGAGGTAATTAGTCACTCTTTGCAACCGTACACAAAACGACCACGGATTGTCGAAAGCCTGCTGCCACTGGATTCGCCAATGCGCTCAAAAACTGTAAATCTAACATCGCAGCAACATATTAATTTTTCATGGATGCTTTCGCATAATTTTCATATACCAATGACACCGATGTGGGTTGGCTACAATAGTTTGCTGCATAAAGATTCATCTCCACAGCAAATCATTCATTATTTGACAACAATAAATTCTTCACCGACAAATAAAGCTACCGTATTGGAGACCTTGCAACAAAGTAAGAAAGTGGCTGCTGAATGTGGTGAAGATTACATGCAAGTTACGTACGATCTTGCAATCGCGAAAATTGCTCTCCAAATTCAAAGTACGGAAAAGGGGATGTTTGACAACTTATTCATTCACCTGGGTTCATTTCATATTATGCAGGGGTATTTCAAAGCATTAGGAAAATTTATTGATAATTCCGGATTGACAAGTATTATGGTGGATACTGAAATGCTTGCCAGTGGATCAGTCAACGGTGTTATAGCTGGAAAACATTTCAACAGGTGTAAACGTTTACATCCCATGGTAGCCTTAGCATTTAAAATCTTGCATTTTGAAAGCTTTATTCAAGAAGAGAAAATCGCACTAAGCGATCAATCAAAATCGACACTAAAATTGGCTTTAATGCAATTTTCAAAAAAAAAATCCGCTTTCCCTTTGATAGAAAATGAAGAATTATTGGATTTATTTGAGAAATACGAAGAATATAGGGAAAAAACGTTGCAAGGTGATCACGGTAAGACACCACAGTATTATACTCTGTACATAAATTTAGTTCAATATTATTCATTGCTGAACGCAAGCATTCGCGTAAATGATTTAGAATTGTTCAAATTTACATTGTCAAAAATGAATAATTTGTTTTTTACTTTTAATCAGCCGAATTATTCGCGATATTTAGTCAAATATCATGATAATTTAATGAGAATTGATGAAACGCATCCTGGTCTGCGTTGTCAGCTTGAAGAGGGATCATTCGGGGTTAAGAGAACAAAAAAACCATTTTCCGGGCAACCAATTGATCTCACTCTTGAGCAAACTATCAATGCCGATGCAGCGAATAAATTGACTGGAATTTCGCACATTACCACATCAATATCAGCTAGGCAGCGATGGTGTCGCAGCCACACCATTCGATCAGCAATTATAAGTCATACAACACAGCAAACAGGACTAATGAAAAAGCAAGACGTGACACAAGAGCTAAAAAGGAGTGAGATCATAAAAAGCAATGAACAGCTCGAAAGATTTATTGATGCAGTTAAAAGAAATATAAATCCATTTGATAGTGGTTTAAATAAAGACTACTTATATAATATTTCTACTGGTCAAGCTGCACCTGAAAATGTTGCGAACTTTTTACTAAATGTTGAAGAAAATGGTAACCAACAAAGAGAAAATTTTATCAAGATGTGTTCAGAAGATCCGAATTTTTTTGATCATGCAATATCGAAAAACAAATTATGCACATTTGCAAGCACAACAGATAAAAAGAAATTGTCGATTGCTGGAAAGCAAGTAGAACTGAGGATGCAGAGGGATATATTTGGCCAACTACTCCAAATCTCTTTAAAAAAAGAACTTGACTTAGCAAAGGTTCTTTCATATCCATTAACTCCAGTCCCACTCTCGATGTGCCACCTTGACGGTTCGATCTGCAAAACCGACAAATCAGCGTTGCTAAAATTACTAGAAGCTGAAGTAACATCCGCTGCACCTAAAATTACGGATGTTTTAATTTATGACGGATTTTTCATGCTACATTCAATGAAAGAGGTGCCGAATACTTTCGGAAAAATTTCGAAACAATTCCTACAGAGGATATGTTCAACTTCAGCGAAAGTAATTGTGATCGCTTTTGATCAATACATTTTCCCTTCCATCAAAGACACGGAACATAACCTAAGGGGTATAGAAATATCGAATTTCCATATTGATGGTCCTGACCAATTGAGAAAAAGAGATTTAGCAATAGAACTGAAAAATCCAAAATTTAAAGAAGCACTAGTGAATTTTTTTATTCAACAGTGGGCGGAAGATCATATGTCGGTGTATATCAACAATAAAACGATATACATAAATTCAGAGCTGTGCTTCAAGTATGTGGTGGAAGATGGCAAAGTGACAAAAACATTGGAAGGGTCTTTGACCTGTCCCTCCCACGAAGAAGCCGATACCAAAATGATATTTCACGTTTGCAAGCTGGATTTCGATGCAAACGTTACTATCCGATGCTCAGATACTGACGTTTTGGTAATAATGCTGAGTAACATGAACCATATTTTTCAAAAACTCCAAATATACATGGAAGTTGGCACCGGCAACCATCATCGTTTCATCGATGTTACAAAACTTTATGAAACTATTGGAAGCGATCTGAGCGCAGCGCTGTCAGCTTTTCATGCTCTCACAGGGTGTGATTTCAACCCTTCCTTCTTTAGAAAAGGTAAAAAAAGGCCACTTTCAATAATGAAAGCGAGTAATCGCTTCATTGAAGCTTTCAAGAGAATGTCTTGGCCATCAGATGACCAGAAGAAAATTTTTTTAGTCATAGAAGAATTTGTTTGTGCTGTTTATGGCTTTCCGAAATTAAAAAATGTTAATCAAGCAAGAGAGGCTACATTCCATAAAAATTATAAAATACCTGTGAACGGAGATTTCCAATTACCGAAGAAGAATATTGATGGGTCAGCTTTACCACCATCCCGAAAAGAACTCTATCAGCAGTTTTTAAGAGCATGTTTCATTGCCCAAACTTGGACACAGGCACACCTGAAAGTGCCTAATGGAAAAAATCCATCGGAGTATGGCTGGACAGTAATCGATAATAAGTTCACCTTCACTTGGTTCACTGGAAGTCAATTACCAGCTTCAATTGATGACATTACAATTCAGGCGGAAGAAGGTAAGTTATTTTTGAATTGAATTATTGAATATTTATTGTATATTGTATTCAGATAGTTATGGGTTTTTTTTGTGCAGATAATGATGATGAATTCACTGCGAATGCCAGTTCTGATAGCGAGTCTGACAGCGAATCAGAAAATGAAGACAGTGCTATGAGCCAAAGTGACGATGAGATGGATGAATAATGATGCATCAAAAAATTTATTTTTTTTAATATGCATTTTGAGGATAAATTTTAATTATGAAAAATAAATTATAATTTGTATGTTACATTTTTTTATTTTTATAAAGAATCGAAATATCGAATTTTTGTTGCCACCAGCGCTCATGCTTCTTGTTAAAATATTACTTAACAACGTGTTTTTTCGATTTTTTTTTCAGAAAATTCGATGCCCTTATGATATTATTATTTACGAAAATTAACCGAGATGTGGGCATGTGTGTACTTTTTATTTTCGAGCAGGTAGATTTTGGAGTATCAGAGAAAGTATACTTCGGAGATATCACAAGAAATATCATCGTGCAGCAGCCTCATTCGTACATGTATAATTTTTTTCAATTTTTTTCGGAATAAGGGTTGATATATAGGGGCTGAAAATTTGGGGTGCAACATTTTTCAGTGGAACTTGAACAAAAAAAGGAAATTCAATATAAGTCATTCACCACGAATTAATTTAATATATATTTTCTCAATTTTATTTCAACGGTGGGTGCTTTATATAGGATGAAATACATCAAACAGGGTTAAAAAATTGTAAATATTGTATTAAAGCACTAAACAACTGTTAGTCAAACCTCACAAGTACCTACTTTTTCACTCATCAAATGCTTATTACTAATTTTCACACCTAAGAGTAGGTACTTAGCGCATATCGGCATAAGGTAGAATTTGAAAATAAGGATAAGTCGAGGTTAATTCCAAATTTTCAAGCAAATCAATGAAGGTTCATGGAAATCGGAAGTAATACCTCATTTTTACCTTCGCAGCCTGGACTACAAAGCGTGAATCCTATCGCATCAACAGGTATGTACTTATTATATGAGCTGTATGTAAAAAAAAATTATATGTAACTTATCGAATAATAAGCATTCGAATAATTAAAAACTACTATCTCGGTGAGTTTCAGCAGGGTTAAAATGACTGAAACTCAAAATTTTGCTTTACAAGTTTTTATGTCCAGCGGACGGGTTTTCCACCAACGTACAGCCAGCGGATGATTTTTTTTATTCGAATAATTATATAAACCACCATCTCTGTAAATTTCAGCAGGGTTTAAATGACTAAAACTCAAATTTTTTTTACAAGTTTTCATGTCCAGCGGACGGGTTTTCCACCAACGTACAGCCAGCGGACGATTTTTTTTATTCGAATAATTATATAAACTACCATTTCTGTAAATTTCAGCAGGGTTAAAATGACTGAAACTCAAAATTTTTTTCACAAGTTTTCATGTCCAGCGGACGGGTTTTCCACCAACGTACAGCCAGTGGACGATTTTGTTTATTCGAATAATTATATAAACTACCATCTCTGTGAATTTCAGCAGGGTTAAAATGACTGAAACTCAAAATTTTTTTTACAAGTTTTCATGTCCAGCGGACGGGTTTTCCACCAACGTACAGCCAGTGGACGATTTTGTTTATTCGAATAATTATATAAACTACCATCTCTGTGAATTTCAGCAGGGTTAAAATGACTGAAACTCAAAATTTTTTTTACAAGTTTTCATGTCCAGCGGACGGGTTTTCCACCAACGTACAGCCAGCGGACGATTTTGTTTATTCGAATAATTATATAAACTACCATCTCTGTGAATTTCAGCAGGGTTAAAATGACTGAAACTCAAAATTTTGCTTTACAAGTTTTTATGTCCAGCGGACGGGTTTTCCACCAACGTACAGCCAGCGGATGATTTTTTTTATTCGAATAATTATATAAACCACCATCTCTGTAAATTTCAGCAGGGTTTAAATGACTAAAACTCAAATTTTTTTTACAAGTTTTCATGTCCAGCGGACGGGTTTTCCACCAACGTACAGCCAGCGGACGATTTTTTTTATTCGAATAATTATATAAACTACCATCTCTGTAAATTTCAGCAGGGTTAAAATGACTGAAACTCAAAATTTTTTTTACAAGTTTTCATGTCCAGCGGACGGGTTTTCCACCAACGTACAGCCAGCGGACGATTTTTTTTATTCGAATAATTATATAAACTACCATTTCTGTAAATTTCAGCAGGGTTAAAATGACTGAAACTCAAAATTTTTTTCACAAGTTTTCATGTCCAGCGGACGGGTTTTCCACCAACGCACAGCCAGTGGACGATTTTGTTTATTCGAATAATTATATAAACTAC
The DNA here is from genome assembly GCA_910592335.1 of Adalia bipunctata. NCBI lineage: Eukaryota > Metazoa > Arthropoda > Insecta > Coleoptera > Coccinellidae > Adalia > Adalia bipunctata. The sequence continues at coordinate 33,833,879 of OU342952.1, read as the reverse complement.
CATCTCTGTGAATTTCAGCAGGGTTAAAATGACTGAAACTCAAAATTTTTTTTACAAGTTTTCATGTCCAGCGGACGGGTTTTCCACCAACGTACAGCCAGCGGACGATTTTGTTTATTCGAATAATTATATAAACTACCATCTCTGTGAATTTCAGCAGGGTTAAAATGACTGAAACTCAAAATTTTTTTTACAAGTTTTCATGTCCAGCGGACGGGTTTTCCACCAACGTACAGCCAGCGGACGATTTTGTTTATTCGAATAATTATATAAACTACCATCTCTGTGAATTTCAGCAGGGTTAAAATGACTGAAACTCAAAATTTTTTTTACAAGTTTTCATGTCCAGCGGACGGGTTTTCCACCAACGTACAGCCAGCGGACGATTTTTTTTATTCGAATAATTATATAAACTACCATCTCTGTAAATTTCAGAAGGGTTAAAATGACTGAAACTCAAAATTTTTTTTACAAGTTTTCATGTCCAGCGGACGGGTTTTCCACCAACGTACAGCCAGCGGACGATTTTGTTTATTCGAATAATCATATAAACTACCATTTCTGTAAATTTCAGCAGGGTTAAAATGACTGAAACTCAAAATTTTTTTTACAAGTTTTCATGTCCAGCGGACGGGTTTTCCACCAACGTACAGCCAGCGGACGATTTTTTTTATTCGAATAATTATATAAACTACCATCTCTGTAAATTTCAGCAGGGTTAAAATGACTGAAACTCAAAATTTTTTTTACAAGTTTTCATGTCCAGCGGACGGGTTTTCCACCAACGTACAGCCAGCGGACGATTTTTTTTATTCGAATAATTATATAAACTACCATCTCTGTAAATTTCAGCAGGGTTAAAATGACTGAAACTCAAAATTTTTTTTACAAGTTTTCATGTCCAGCGGACGGGTTTTCCACCAACGTACAGCCAGCGGACGATTTTTTTTATTCGAATAATTATATAAACTACCATCTCTGTAAATTTCAGCAGGGTTAAAATGACTGAAACTCAAAATTTTTTTTACAAGTTTTCATGTCCAGCGGACGGGTTTTCCACCAACGTACAGCCAGCGGACGATTTTGTTTATTCGAATAATTATATAAACTACCATCTCTGTAAATTTCAGCAGGGTTAAAATGACTGAAAGTAAAAATTTTTTTTACATGTTTTCGTTGCTCCCGTTGGCGAACCCACCACTGTTGAGCCAGCTGACGGTCACTTTGGCTAAGAAAACAACCAAATCAAGCTATATACAAATTATGGCCAGGGTTAAAATGACTGACTAAAAAATGTCACTGGCTCCCGGGCTAGTAATACCGAAGACATAAAGGCGAGAAGAGACCATTGCGCAAATTGCAAAACCACATTTCATCTACCTCAGGCAGGCGAGAAAGGGTTCGTAAATCGAAAGTAGAGGCCGATTTCTGAGAATTTGTACAAAATTTGACGTAAAATGTAAATGTTGTTGCATCTCACTACGCAACATCTGGACGAAATAAATTCCAAATCTTTTGTCCACAAGAAACGAACTGTCTCCTTCAAAAAGGTATAGATAAATTCATTTTAACCATATGGGATCTATCACTTGTAGGGGAAGTACGTAAAAAATGACATAGGGTTTTATTTCAGAGGCATAACTTGTTAGTAGTGAATCACAGTAATGCCATATTCTACAACTATGATCTTTGGTCCTTTCTTCACAAAATCTAATCAACCTTTATGAAATAAAAGTATCAAAAAATAAAATATTCTCAGATAAGTTGGGATAAACGAAATTCATTTTATCCGCATGCTATGGGCAAAATGACATACCGGCAATAGGCAACTGTATTTTTCTACTTATAGTTAGAAAACTACTGACAAAGTTCACCAATGAAACGCTTGGTTCTTCTAGGAATATCTGCACAAGATGCGTGAGCCCAATGCAACCAATGCATGCATCGAAACCAGTCTTTTCCAGTGCTAATCCTGGAGAAGGAGAAGACTGGTTTTTTCCCGATCTGAATCGGGAAAAAAGGTCATAACAATGGACAGTTGGACAATCGTCTTCATCATCTCGAAAGTTGCTAGAAAGAAAGATTTGATTGCAATCATATTAGGTGTAGAAGTTGAAACTGAGTATACGTTTATCGTGTCTTCGGCTCACGTTTGCCTTGTCCATTAGGGATTGGAGAAACCTCCTCATAGGATAATCAATGCATCTTAATCTATTAAGATGCATTGCCTCCATTAGCCGCAGATGAATATTTTGTTATGAATATGTTAAGACAAGTCCTGGCTCTTTGTTTGGTGATGGAGCCTGGGATGAATGGTCTCGGTGTTTTCCGGTAAATACGGTTAATTCAGATGAAATGCCTATGTCATTTTGTCCGTTCACTGTATATGTCATTTTGTCCATAAATCGTTATAAAACTAGAAATATATCGAATTGATACAAAAAGTATATTTAACATAAAAAACCTTCGTGAATACAATGACAAATAAGTAAAGTTCGATATGAATGCAATATAAATGAAAAAAATGGTGAAAACTAGCCATTTCTTCCAAAAATTTGGCGCAATAAAAAAAATGGTGACCTACTATTTTCTGTAATCACTCATAACGACCGAATGAACTAGAGTAGAGCTTGCGAGTTTTCAGAGGCTAATTGAACCCACTCGGGTCGTGTGATTTGGTAGGCAGTTCCGCATTTGATACCTCCAAACTCAAATTATGATGCCTATGTCATTTTGTCCATATATGTCGTTTTGTACGTATTTCCCCTACTGCAATATTTGTTCCATATGACTTGATTAACAATTCTCGTTTTTTGTTTAAAATACCCTTTGGGCAGATTTATGGGTTATCTATTGAAAAGGTTCTCAACCCAAGAATTTAGTTCAAGTTTGGAAAATTCATTTGTTTTGAGACAATAACTAGATATGTCCTGTGAACCTTCATTCAATTTTTCAGCATAAGCTTATAAAACTAAATATATGGTGACACATTTATTGCAGAACAAGTTGCTTTCGGGAACACATGCCAGATATCGAATACCCCAAGTCCAAAGATTCTCTCATTGGTCTGTAGATTCAAGAAATGGGTTGTTTTTCCCACTAAAGTCAAAAATGGCAAATGAGACCACTTTCTTGGCTTAGCGAGGCGTTTTTCGATTCTGACACCCAATCAATTGTTGATGATCTTTTCCTCTTTTACTCAATGGAAATGAACCTCCCCTATTCTTCTTATTCTTGTCTTCGAAAACCCGAATCTACATTAAACAAGTTACCTACTATCATATCCAGAAAGAGAGGACTTTTTCCGAATATATCGCAAGACACATCTTTCTCATTCATATTTTAGGCGTTGTACTTTCGCGCAGAGGTATGAAATGAAATTAAGATAGCTTCTAGTTGAAAAAATTATTCAGAAAACAATATTGACGGGTATGAGCGATTTTTCAAAATTTTGATTTTCCACTGTCCAAAAACCTGTGTTTCTCATTCATTGTGACACCTTGTATGGTTTATATAGTTAACCCTTTCCGTGTTCATGAAAGCGAATAGTGACGTGTTTCTTCTAAACAGGTCGTGTGGCAACTGAGGTTTCCGAAAATTCAAGAAACTTCAATTCAGCGTGGTAAACGACTATTTGTTTGCCAAAAGTTTTGAGGAAATTGGGAGCAAAGAATTCAAAAGTCCCAATCATTTTTGATCACGAGAATGCCATCTCCCACACATCACATGAAACAAGCGAGTATTTGAAATTGGACACTAGCGTAGCAAATGGAGTGATGAGAACACAACACTTTCCAAAAAGATGGAAAACTGCCAACGTGATTATTTCAATGAACCAGTTTAACACAAAAAGTTTCCTCAGAACTATAGACCAATAAGCCTGCTTCCAGCCCCAGAAAAAATTGTGGACATCAGAGTCTTAGCCAGACGTCCTGATGGAGAAACAGAAGCCCTGGCGACGATACCAAGTGAACAATTCGGATTCATCAGAAAACAAAATTCAACTGAACAGCAGCTCTAAAGACTGACCGAGTATATCACAGAAGGATTTCAGAATAAACAAGTTACAGGACTTGTGCTACCAGATGAATCTAGAACCTTCGAAGAGTATGGCATGAAGGACTAGCATGTAAAATGATAACCGCGGGTTATTCACCCAAGGTATGGAGAATAATGATAATGTCAGAAATGGCAATGAAGTGTCAGAAGTTTTTTGAATTTGCTCTTACTTTTTTGCTGATTTTTCGCTAAAAACAACCACTCTAATCTATGGGAGATGATCCCCCAACATAAGAGGCCTGTAGCGTTCCTCGAACACCTGAAGAACATAAGAATCATCACTTGGAAGATCGGACCTGATCGAAAGATCCTCCCGATCCATAAGAGAGCTAGGACTTTGTGAAAAGGTTTTTTAGCAGGTGAAGTAATTTTTTTTTACTGCTTCTTTCTCGTTTTTCTTCTTTTTTTCCTGTTACAGATATAATTTCAAGACATTTGCATCCAGTTCAATGAAAAGGCAATTTTCAAGCACAAGGAGCTCTGTAACATAGATAGCAGCATATTTTTTTGAACAAATTCAGCATCACCACACATACACGGGGGACAGAGTTTTTTCAGAGGTTTTTATCTGTTCTCGTGTATCATACTCAGAATTGTATGGTACCCCGTTTACATTCCCTCTGCTAACACTTAGATTTGGAGCGGGAAACAGAATTTATTCATTTATATAATCTGGTCCTTATTGTAGCCATTTCTTCACACGTGCCATATGCCATGTGTGTTTTAAGAAAACAGTGTGTGATTCTCTCTTTCAAAAGAATATATATATAATAAATTATTTGAGAGATAGAAGCTTTTGTGTGAAAACAGATTTTGTGCATTTCGCACTCAGATATTTAGAAACAGGAGTTCTACAAGGGTCCATTCTAGGACCGCTACTCTATATATACATGATATATCAAGAAATCCAAGAAACCTGCTTGCTCTATACACAGACGATACGGGATCAGCAGAAATACAAAAATAATGAACAAAAGACTTCAAGAAGCTGCAGATGATATAAATGAATGGTACCGGAGAATCAAAAACAATGGAGAAAAGAGTCAGGCAATTCTCCTTCAAAAGGGAAGACTGAGGATGAAATCGAAGATGAAATAAAATGGCAGAATGAATCTAAATACCATTATACCAAGGAGTACCTAATATTAGACAAAGGACTATCGTGGAAACAGCATATCAAATATTCAGTGGATAAAACGAATGTAGCAATGCAAATACTATATACCTGATTATAGGCATGAGAAGCCAAATGAACAGGAACACGAAGTTGAGGATCATAAAGACAGTCGCCAGACCGCAGCTAACATAAGGATCAACAGCATGGGGCTATGCAGCCAGAAGTCATATAAAGAGGATACAAAGCACAGAAAACATTAGACGCCCCCTGGTTTGATAGGAATGAACCAATCCGATAAGACATGAAATGGGAGTCAATTAATACATTCATCAAACGAAAAACTTGAGAAGCCTTTGAAAGAGCTTAGTGGACATCAAATTGACGACCTTAGAAGGCTAATTGATTATGACCCCGCTGAGGATGCAAAAACAGCTAGAATTTACAGCAAAAGACCCAAAGACCAATTCCGATAATGAAGAAATAGAACTCCACACTTAGAGCGAAATCCAATTGAAGGATAATCACAAACATTCAGCATAAAAAATGGGAACGAGAAAAAAAAATGAGAAGATGGAAGGTTTACAGGAAGATACCCGGAACCACTGACAGGAGAGATGTTTAGTCGGTATAATCCGACACTACGCAGAAAGACTGGGTGTCTGCTAGGATTCATCTCTTCTAAAACAAAACAAAATCTGCCTTACCGTCCCGTCTCGGAACCCAAAAATTTCTTGTTGTTCCTATTCATTAAAGATAAAATGAGTGGAAAACGATTTTCGTTTCCGAAGAAGTGGTGTTTATTACGGTCAAGTGGCTTTAGTTTTTGAACCAGTTGGATCTTGTATGGGTGTAAACCAAGATCTTTACGCAAAATTTTCCATTTGGTGGATGCACAGATTCCAACTTGTTGTGAACGTCGACGAATAGACAAATTTGGATCTTCAATAAAACTATAACTCACATCAGAGATATTTTCTTCTGTATATACTGTTTTTTGTCTTGTTGTTGTTGCATCGAGTAGAGAAAATGTTGTCCGAAATCTATCGATATTTCGACGAATAAGCTGCTCTGGTGGACGAATATGTAAACCATGAATCTCACGTGCTCTATAAGTTTGGCGAAAAGAACACTGATTCTGACAATAAATTGCAACAATTTTGCTTACTGAACAGAAATGGCAAAACAACATGGCTTCTACCTTCTGTGAAATCACAGTTGTCCCATAGATGCATAGAATACCTGGTGTTGGCATTGATTAGATTTTGTTTAAGTCTGTCTTTCTTGTCGATCGAAAAATCTGAGTTCTTGATCTACTTTTCATTTCTCCCGAAAGTGGTTGCGCTGTTTTTCGTTGCCACAGTAGCGCCACGACCGATAAAATATTGCGGATTATTCTGGAAGTAGCACAAAAACTCAAATCTATACTGCCGTTTTGATCTACAAATTTTGATCACGGTTTTTGGTAAGGAGTCGTTACACCAGGTATTCTATGCATCTATGTTATCCCTATCGAAGATTCTATCACTCAGCACTCTAAAAAAAAACACCCGATAGTTATCATCTTCTGACAATTGTTAAATGTTTCTTTGTTTTTTCTATCTCCAATATACAAATAGCTTACGTCCAATAAAGCAACAATTTCTGAAAAAAATACCTGTTACGAAATAATACATTTTAGCCACCTAATGTCAAACACACTGTACATTACTTTCGATGTCATGAAAGCATAGGCCACAAGCTCCTCTACAGATACATTATAATATGTTCCGTCAGAATACCATATAGAGCACAGTTGTAACCGTCAACTTTTTTATTAAAACTTGTGCCGCAATGTCTCTCAGTCTCAATACGAGATCAGAAATACGATCTTTTTGCATTAGCAGATGTGCAGCGTGCATAGTTATTTTCTGCATAGTTAAAGCCGACTCTCCTCTCGCTTAAGCGCTTCGGAATATGTCGGAGGATACAATAAAATGCAATTAAAATGTGCTTTATCCGACAAATTGGCCATCCCATGAGGATTAGATCTTCCTGACTGTACGGGATTTTTTACGGACCGTCATTACCCAATACTGCGAATTCGATCAAAAACAGGACTTTATGGGCATAATAATGAGTGTTATTACTTCATTCGTCCGTTTTCACGATCAGGAAGAGATACTTTGTAATTAAAATTGTGATGTTCACTGATTCAGATTCTGGAACATCAATTGGAATTAATTCTCTAGGTTCTGGGGGGCACGAATGCACTGACGTCATATCCCCGGGATTTGAAGAGATATTTACGTTTTCATATGATCTCAGTGAAGTCTTAAATCATCAAATAAGTTGAATGCATACGTTGAGAAAAATTATGAAAGCAATAATAACCTGAGGTTCGGAGCTTTTACGTGCTTTCACAAATTCGTATCTAGCGCGGTCATCCATTCAGGTACCTACTGAATCAGAATCAAAGTATAAAGGAAAACGAGACTAAAACATTCTCTGTTAAAAAGCTAAGTCTTGGCAAACTTCTTTACATGGAATATGTTTGGATTACACTTGCTTGTAAAATCCCCTATTTTTTTGTGTTATTTCATGCGCCTCATCATGCCTTTTTCCATCCGATTGCGCCAGTGTTTGTATGTCTTTGCCCCCCTGTCACTTCTCAACTTGTGAATTCAACATGACCATTTTTTGTGTGTGGAGTCTTCACTATCTTATCACTCAAATAGGAACAATAAACCAGCAAAAAATGTTTCTTGTTCGGGAGAATAGAGGTGTATTCGAAGTTTTCAGCGAATAGCGAGAGTTTTAATATTCGGAATATGCCGTGGAAAATGCCGAGACATCAAATTTCTCAGTTTTATCAAGAAGGAATAGTAGGCCAACATCAAGAAGCTTTATCAAACCACCAGAATGCGCAACGTTTCAATATTCCATGGACAACATTAAGGCACATAGTGAACCTTTTCCTGGAAACTGGCATCGTTGCCGGAGACCGGTGTCTGGTATACCCAGAGTTACATCTGCAAGTGAAGACCAACGGTATCTGTAACAATCCTTCGAAGTCAGAGAACCCATAGGCGGGTGATCTCAACCAGTACCTTAAGGAGAAGATTGAATTCCTCAAATTTAAGGGCTAGAAGTCGGCAATGGGCAGAACACCACCAAGACTGGCTTTCACCACAATGGCGCAACGTGCTTCTTGAGGACGAGTCACGATTCGGCACTAGGAAAGTTGTGCCTTTCGAGGCGGATCAATAATGTGCTGGGGAAATAATGTTCGGTCGCCGTACCCCACATTATCATTAAACGAACAATGACTGGTGCGATCTAAGTTGAAAACATCATTGAACCAATCATTGTTCCTCTGCGCATCTTGGAACATGACATGTACAGGGTGTTTGTTTATATTTTACTCAATGGCTAGGTCCAGGGCCGATCCTAGGGTGTTGGCCGCCCGCGTGCAGAATCCTTATGTGCCAAACCAAAGACAAAAAAATATACCTTTTTTTTTGACATATATTTATAGAATCTTCAATGGACCTCCTTTCATTGTTAGGAAAAAACTGTACATATTAGATTTAAGGAGGGGATAACCCCGTTACTTTTTCCGTAAATATTATGATGATCCCTCTGCCCTCCGACATCTTCTCTGAAGATTTTTGTTGTCTAACACAATAAAAATGCAATTTACATCGCGCATATATATTTTTATACATACAGAGTGTAACAGCCAAATGGAATAAATTCGATAACGAATAAATGAGGGCGTGTTGGGAGAAACGCTCGGACATGTCGATTTGTAATTTTAAATGCGCATATTTTTCAAGAAAATAATATTATATAGGGTGTTCCATGTGACCGTGGCCAATACCAACTTTCTTATTTCAAATGCAATCCTCTGTATATTATTTATTCTTTGGATTCTTCAGAGAACTCTAGACACAACTCATGCACAATGTCCTATACCTATCTTTAACTATTTCGGAAGTATTGAGTGTTCTCAGATTTATTGCAAAAAATAACGTTTTAAATATAAATTATTTTATTTCACAAATTCGGTACATTACACTTGAAACCTGAAGTAATACTGACTATTTCTTAATTATTAAAAAAAACAAAAAACAAAATTGATGTCAATGTAGGATATGTTCCAAATTCTCGCCGCGAACGTCTTGGCTACATGCTAATCTGGTGTAGAATTGTCTTCTAACGTTACTCCACATTTGTTTTTTTTTAATTTCTTCTCAGTAATGGTTTTTGCTCATTTTCTTCATATCAAGAGGTAAATGGGAAATGAGTATTGGGTGTAATGTATCGAATTTGTAAAATAAAATAGTTTTCATTAGAAATTTTAATTTTTGTAAAAAATCTGAAAACACTTAATATTTCCGAAAAAGTTGAAGATAGGTATAGGACATTGTACATGAATTATGTCTAGAATGGAACACCCTCTATAATTTTATTTGCTTGAAAAATATGCGCATTTAAAATTACAAATCGACGTGTCCGAGCGTTTTTCCTAACACCCCGTCATTTATTCGTTATCGAATTTATTCCATTTGGCTGTTACACTCTGTATATTGTATTGTATTGTTTTCGTTTACTAGATTATGACTCATGTACAGGGTGATTGTTTATATTTTACTCAATGGCTAGGTCGCCTAGGTCAGTTAATATTGGTCGTACAAAAACATTCGAATGGACAAATTTGTAGTATTTTTTATGGGCATTCAGAATTCATTACTAAGAAATGCATAAAAGCATCGTAAACTAAAAAAATTTATGATAACTGTTATTTTTTATACACCCTGATGTATTTCATTTTTCTAATCGGTAGAGTTCTTTCTTTTGATTCAAAAAATATATACTTCATCCAGGTTATTTTCGGCAGTTTTCTCATAATTTAGGTTTTTTCGTCTGAATCAAAGGCAGCTGTAGAACGCCACACGACAATGATGCGATTTCTTTATGTCAGAGGAACCGTGAATAATAGAACAACTGATATTTATTTCATTTATTTATTGACTAAAAGTTAAATCAAAAGTGTAAAATGACCCCCATTTACTTGTACACACAGTCGATATATTTTTATTAAGTTTTTGAGGGTTTTCCTTACTATTTGTGGATTATTATTGAGGTTGTCAATTTTTTCCTCTATTCTGAATGCAATATCTTCAATATTAATGAACTCATTACGATACAGAAATAGAGAAACAAATTTATTCTTCGAATACATATTTTCTTCCTAATCTCCGGGTATTCCTAATTTCTCAGAATAACAGGGGATTTATAATAGGGAAGATTCTATTAAAAATCGTTATTGTTTGTAACCTTCTAACGGAGATTATTTCGAGACATCTTAAATCGCCAAAATATTGTTAACGAAACTACTTTTCCGCTTCAACTGAGTCCACAACCGAATGTCAATTAAAAATGATAGATATAATAAAAAAATTCCCCTCTTCTTCAGGGTAATATCATTCTTCATCAAGAAATTCCCGACACTAGAATCGAGTGAGTATCTAAAGAAAAAGTTCTCATAAATGCTCATGCACATTAATATACCACTCTTATTCCGCTTACAGTTAGAATCATAAATAATGCGCGATATTATCTCATAGGTTCTTGTTGCTGTGTAAATTATGTCTTATTAAATAATTCATTTTGGTTCGATAATTCTCTCACATGCTGAATACATGGCTCGTGGCTCTGGGAACGAAAAATTAAAAGTTCCTTGATCTTGACTCAACTTATAGATTCCACAGTATGTAATTATCTGGAAATCCCCTGTATATTTGATCTAATGATTGATTCTCATTCGCAGCTACATATCAGTTAGTACCAGCTGATATGATATTGTAAATGGATGAATTTACTCAAAGATGGATGGATGAAATTACTCAAAAGTACTTCATACACGTTCTCAAAAATGGATAAAATACTCGACTGTCTTGGGGTCAGGTTCAAATAACTTATAGACATATCGAATTCTCTAGTTAAAGAAACAAATTTGAAGAAAATCTCCGTAAAAAGAATTTTATCGTGTTTACGCACGACCAGACGGACATAATCCAATTTGACCACGGATGCGTGATGAATGAGTTGAACTTTATCTTTTGACAATATGCTCAAAATTCGACAAATGCAGATATCGAGGCGAAATGATATAGATCATTATGATAGACCATAAAGTAGAACGAGCGCCCAATTATATAATAAGAAATGTTCCGAATCCGTTTTTTCATTTTTATTTATATTCGATACCAGAAAGTTGATACTACGAATGGACTTTGCCAGTAATTGTGAATCCGGATCTCAGTGGTTAACCCACTCTTCTCAACACTGTGGTCTACCCTTCTCGAAAATCGAACTTAGCCAGAATAGTATATGTAATAATATAGATATTTATTCATCGAGTGCGATATTTACAATGTACCTACCTATAGGAAGGGTCAACAAAAAGTTAGCAATAAAAACAATATAATAATAATATTATTGTAATCTGTAATGTATAAGTTTAGTTATTAGTTGATAGGTTACGTTATTCATTCATAACCCACTTAAATTTGATAGAGGGTTCTATTTTGGCCAGATCTGTCTATCCGACTGTCCCCTTCATAAAAATAAAAGATATTAATCTCCACTAGGCCAATTTTTTCATTGATCATGTTTTCGATTGAAATAAATTCAATTCACAAGAAACTAAAGGTTGTTTCAGTAAGAGCGCAATAATTCCAATTACTCGCCATGTTTGACAGTCATAATGTCACATGATTTCAACGTGACATATCGAAAGTTGACAGATGGGAGTTAGTAAATATGGAGCATTTTACGGTAGAAATTGGACTGTTTTTCTTCGAAAACGAAGAAGGTAATGCGGTAACAGTGAATGACGAAGGTTATCATGCACACAGTTTCTTCATTCTTGTGCCTCAAATGAAAGCTATTGATCTTGATGACATGTGGTTTCAGCAGGACGGTGCCACATGTCGTACCTGTCGTGAAACATTGACGATCTTGCACGAGTTTGCTCCGATTTGGTGACCAGAATTGGTCTCCACGCTCTTGCGATCTATGTATAGACTTCTGGCTGTGGGGTTATCTAAAGTCACAGGTTCATACCACTAAGCTGCAACCATGGAAGCATTGAAAGCCGAAATTAGACGCTGTATCACATGTTTTCAACAAAGTTATTGAAAATTTCGACATAAGTGTATGCATATGCATGGTGGCCATATTTCGTTTCATACATTCCCAAATGTATATTTTCTGAATCAATAAATACTAGCTGGCCCGGCGAACTTTGTTTCGCCTAAATTATTCTTACAGTGGATTTCACAAATCGTAATCACCGGCGATCGGAGATCAACGGCTTGGTTCTCTTATTTTTGAACTGTCAAATCGAGTTGATTCTAGATCAAGCTCCGATCACCGGTGATTACGCTTTGTGAAACCCACCGTTAAAGTTGTATAAACTTACCATTGCTATTTGCTCAAGCAGGAGATAAATTAGGCAAAATTAAAGCCCTGAATATCATTTTAACTCCTATTCATATTTCAGAATTGAACTGAGAATACTCAAGTAGATATGTTCATCCTAGATATCTATTTTCTTGTTGTCTTTCGGAATAAACATAACCTCCACATTTCTCGCAAATTTGAAATTCCAGTTGACGCAAGTGTACAACTCAATCCTTACCAAGAATTTGGCTAAGCTATCATACCCTCGCTCAGAACTAATATGAATCAAAATGTCAAGAGTATAAACACAAGTTATTGCTTGAATAAAGAACTATTGATGTTTACCCGCTCGTCCCGCTCCCGCTTTTTGATTTGGTAATAGCCTTCCATGTTATTTTATATTCTATGAAAATTACACAGTAACTGTTACAGTGACTATATAATGGTAATATAGTCACTGTAGTAATTGAATACCTTCATCGCCATCTAATGGCGATAATATCAAATATAGCACCTTCACGACTACAGTGTCTAAATAAGACACTGTCCTATATCGCTACAGTGTCTTATTTAGACACTGTAGACTACGTCATCAACCGTAGCGACACATAGTGGCCTCATTCAAAAGGAGCAAAAGCATTTTCTACATGAGCAAATTTTTCAGAGTTTAAATGTATTTTATAACAACCAGGCCATAGACGAATCCTTAAATGAAGTTTCATAACAAACAGTCCATCCGATCTCGAGTTATAAATGGTGTAACCAACATCTTTGTTTTATATCAATAATTATTTCAATACTCTGCCACAGAAAACCATTTTTCATTGGATACGGAAATCTTGCGCTCATATTGAAACACCTCTTATAATCCAAACTATACTCTTATGCCTTATTAGTATATTATTCTATGAGCGGTAATGTAGATGAATTTTGCAGCCCGAGCCGTCAGGCGAGGGGTGTAATTCATCAAGTGTGTTATGACCATTACCGCGGATTGAACACTTTACTTTATCTTCGACTTCTTCAGTAAAATTCGAATAAATCTGCATTTTCAAAATTGACAACAGTTGTCAAAAGCGATTTCTGTGGTCGAAAATCGAATCGATATCGAATCCCGTAGAAAACGTCAAAAATTCACGTTTTCCAAATGCAATTTTTGGATATTCAGACCTAAGAAACTGTAGAAATGGATGGCGAGAACGTTACCTTCTTGACGTCTGAAATAGAGTTCCCCATTGACCCTACTTTTTTATTCATTTCGTAAGCTACATTTTTCCTATTTGTATCAGAGTGAGTTATTATTACCTCACACTATTGGTTTAAAGAGACTATTACACATCAAATTCAGTTGAATAACAATGGTAATGGATATACAGGGTCTTTCACGAGGAACCTCACCCATATTTATACGGGAAACTACTGAACGTATTTTCATGAAATTCAGCACTTATAAGTATTTCACGATGCTGATGAAATCTAAAATATTTTCAAGGCATGAGCACCTCTGGTTTTTCCGGAAATGACGTCAACTTCCGTTTTTTTATTGCAGAAATAGATTCCTTAGAAAATTTCAAGTTATTTTGATGTAACATTTTTCAGTTGTGGTTGAAAAATTCTCTCTGAGCGGAAAAATTCGAAAAAAAAATCGAAAATAGAGCTCCGCTGAAACAAGAATAACTTCGAGGATTTTGGATAGAAAATTTTCATTTTTGGGATATTTTCTGAGTTAATATCCACTTTAGGGCAAGGGTGTGATGCATACACTCACATTATTTTTTAACGTAGATTCAATATCTGCCATAAAAAAATGGGGTTCTAATTTGAAAAAATTGATTTTTCACGATTTTGTCATCCCTAACTTTGAAAGCGATTTTTTCGCCCCTGTATCATGAATCGCGATTTCGATTTTCAAAGTGGATACATCAATCTTACATCTTGAAAAATCCCAAAAATGAAAATTTTCCATCCAAAAACCTCGGAGTTATTCTTGTTTCAGCGGAGCTCTATTTTCGATTTTTTTTTCGAATTTTCCCGCTCAGAGAGAATTTTCCAACCAAAACTGAAAAATGTTACATCAAAATAACTTGAAATTTTCTAAGGAATCTGTTTTTGCAATAAAAAAATGGGGTTCTAATTTGAAAAACGGAAGTTGACGTCATTTCCAGAAAAACCGGAGGTGCTCATGCCTTGAAAATATTTTAGATTTCATCAGCATCGTGAAATACTTATAAGTGCTGAATTTCATGAAAATACGTTCAGTAGTTTCCCGTATAAATATGGGTGAGGTTCCTCGTGAAAGACCCTGTATTATTCTATGGGAGTAGATAAATTAACTTTTATCACTATTGAACTATTTGAACTACCCTGCGGTAGGAAAATTCGATATGTTGAACTCCTTTGTTATATTTGGCAAATGATTGAACAAAATATAGCTCTCATTATTTCGTACCCTTGAATAATCGGCTTAAGAGAGGCTTATGGAAATAAACCAAAAATTGAACGAATAATGGCATGGTCAATGGTAAACACCAAATTCCGATTTATGCGAAAGACAGTTCTTGATTCTACGCATGGTATAAAAAGAGTAGCTCAACTTAACACTGACATAATCAACATGATTCCACCATCTCAAATTAGTATTGTATACCCAAAAACTTGGTCCAATCAGTAGAAACCAGAATACCATTTTCATGTTACACCACCATTATAGTGTTCCTGTTCCAGTCAGAAATAATGCAGATAGTTTTGCCAATGTTCAGAATCTGTCTATTAGTCCGACCCCATCCGACAATCCTCTCAAAAACTCGCAAAGATTAACAGATCTCCATAACTAATCATCTCCATAACTTCAGAAGGACTGTCAGCCCGCAGCCGAAAAAGCAATCGAGCTATCGTCAACAAATATCGTGGACCAAACGTAAGAGCCAATTAGTAGGTACATCAGATCATTGACGAAAAGGCTGAAAAGATTTGGCCCTTTGGAGACTCTTCAGGCTCATCTCTCGTTTGACCAAGAGATTATTCTATTCGTAAAGGAGCTCAGAATCCACTGCAAAAATATTCATCTGAAGACCAAAATGTACAGCTCGGACTGAGGAAGTTGTGTCAGAAGGCTTATGAAGTGCATAAAAATAAAATTGATCTGAAATAGTACCCCAATTCCATGTGAATAAATATCAGAGCTGTGACGAGCACTGAAGAAAAGTGCTTCGAGCACTAAGCACCTGATTAAAAAGGCTCCTGAGTCTCGAGCACAAAGCACTTATTTTCACAAAAGGCTCGCGAATACTAAGCACTTTGTGAAAGTAATTCGACATTTCGAGCACTAAGCCCTAAGCACTTTTTTTAGGAAATATTGAAAGTGAGGTTATATTAATCGGAAAAGAAATTGTAAGATGGCATAGGTATGTGATATTGAAAATTTTAAATTCGATTCAATATACCTAATAAATAAATTCTTATTAGTAATGGAAGAGAAAAATGCTATTCGCTCCTGAATCTCTCTGTTTGATAATATTCATAAATATACTGAATTTTTCGAGTTTACTTTTTCTTCTGAAAACTCCCAGTCCTTGAAACAAAATTAAATAAAAAATTCAAGGAAAAATGGAAATGTTCTTCTGTCAATTCTTGCACTGATTTGTCAGGAGCAAACCAGTTGCAAAACATTGTTGCGTGACAAATAACGAAAAAGTATCAAAATTAGAACTCAATGAATTGTGTAAAGTTTTGATGTTGTCTATATAAGACTCTTTGGTCAGATGAAATTGTAAAAAAAAATCAGAATCGTGGCTTTTGCTTTTCTTGATGATATTGAGTTGTCAACGCACCAATTACCATTTAATAAAATACACATGGGCCTTCAATTTTCCTTCCATAATGATCAAGTTTCCTCATTATCATCTCTCTGTAATTGCAATCCAAACCGTTTTGGGATGTTACTGTCATGTAAGGAAATGTTGATTTCAGATTTTTTTGATGTAAAAATGAATTCGTACAACATTGGCTCAGGGCTTAGTGCTTAGTAATCCGCAAAAGTGCTCGGGAGCACTTTTGGGATTACTAAGCACTAAGCCTTTAGCCGAAGCACTCCAATTACTAAGCACTAAGCACTGCTTTTGAAAAGTGCTTGAGAGCACAGTGCTCGGGAGCACAAAAGGGCTCCGAGTGCTTTCACGAGCACAAAGCACAATGCTTTGGCACACCTCTGATAAATATTCAAATTATGCGAGAATTCTAAACATGGGTCCTCCTACTACAATTCACCTTAATAATGTATCCCGGTTGACCATGATTTAGGTTTAAGTTTTTTCACTTGAAACTGACGCAGGTTGGTACTCGTGAAATGTCAAATAATTCTGAGAGATGTTGCCAATACTATTTTCTCTTTTTTAACTTTGTAAATGCAGTTAGTTCTTTTGAGTTTTAACTGTGACACAGGATTCGTAGTACTACTAAATTGTCACAATAAAGATTTCAATTCCCAAAAAACCGCACGAACTTTTTTATACTCCTGATAGCTTAAAAAATATGAAAGATCCATCAGTTTGTCGAAATCGATTATAACACTTTCGAAATCAGGTAACGGACATTATTTGGAGAACATAAGTTGGGATTAATATATTTTCACTAGTTATTCTCGTGGTTCGACTTGTATAAGTTGCATCCATTGTTTGCGTTAAACCAACATTATGTTCTGCCAGGCTAAAAATTTACGGCCTGCTCTTGGACTACAAAACGATAGAATCACGAAAGACGAGGTGAAACCATCCAACAATAGCCTCTCCCATCACGATAATGTGCGCCAAACCGCGCGACTATTGTAGAATGCCGAACGATTTCGCACTTCGCATACTCAGGCTCCGGCCGGTCGCAGGTAGCCTTGACATTGGAAGGCGCGCATTCTCCGGTAGGACCCGTTGGGGCCCCAGCAAGGCTCGAGAAACGGCCCCGCGCCTACCGGGACCTATAGTCGATCTGTTATAAACCACAACGGTGAGATGTGTGAGCAAAGACCGTACTCATCTGAACCGGAATGGGTTTATCCGCTCGTTAAATGAAAATTGAGTTCCGATATTCAGATGGGAGGGTTTAGGATCTAGGCCTTGTGGTCACTAGCGGATCTAGAGAGCTTTTCAATGGGAGACTATGGAAATTTTCAACCAAGAGTACAGTAGTACAGAGTGAGCCAAATTGGTCACATTTGAATGTGAAGTGTGAAGTCCTATTCATAAGCTAGATAAACAAAAACTGATGACGGTGTCTCATCGTTTTAGTATATTAGAGGGTTTTTTTGTGAATGTGCATTCTTGAAAAGTGGCTGAAACTTTCTTCCTGTGGAAAATTCTGCGTTTCTTTTATAACGTTTCTGTGGAAGCTTTCCTGTTCCACTCAATGGCGTCGGTATATTTTCCTGAAATAAAACGCATCAATAACATTCACAGAACAATATCTTATTTCAGATGGGATTCTGACACTAGAGATTTTTGTATATTTTAGTAAAACTTGAGGTAACCATGACGTTTTGGCGCCTTAGTATTTGAAAATTATGACTAATATAGTATATTATGCAACGATAATGTAATGATGGTTCTTAATACACGAGCACTAACCGGGATACGAAATGAGCCAAAGGCGAATGGTTTATGCGAGTGTAACCATTACATGCGAGTTGCATATGCTATTTTTTCTACACCCGATAAATGATAAAAAAGTATTGCTTCCAAAAATGATTTATCGGGCTGGAATTTCAGCTTAAAAGTAAAAATATACGTTAACCTTCGACTATTTCCCTCGTCCTAATTTCCACCAATCAAAAACGCGCAATTTTGAATGGTTTCTAGATGGAAAAACTGAATAATACAAATACATAATGCATCCAGAATAAACTTTTACTCATGAAATAGTCTTGTCAAATACCATTCGGGCATCTAATGTTTCCTGTGAAAAAAATCGAAAAAACAAAAAGTATTCGTGCAGGTGCAAGTGTTATTACCAGCACTCATGCTTCTTGTTAAAATATTACTTAGCAAAGTGTTTTTTCGCAAAAATTGGATGCCTCACTATAATCGACCGAATACCTACCTCCAAAAAGCGATAAAATTCGAAAAATATGCATCTTGAAAAATTACCTCATACCTCGGACATATCGAACGTCAACGCGATAATGGGCATTTCCAGTCATTTTCAGAAAAATATATTTTGACATATCGGATTCTCACGTTAATCGTGATTTTTTCCAAATTTTTTCTTCATCAATTTATACTCTTGAACGAAGAAGCGCTAAATCGTCTGAAGTCAGTGGCTAGAGAGATTTTTGATTGGTTGTTCTCGTCATGACGTGCTGCTGATATTGAAATGACAGCATTGCCAAATCACAAAAAAAGCATTAGCCTGAAAAAGCCCTTGCTCTAACTTTCCTGTTAATATCATAATATAATGTTGATTTTGGATGTTTTTCTTTTATCATCATGACATTTTCATTTGTATTCCATAAAGCTCCATAATATCATTGAATTTGCGACCTCCCAATTGAAGATGAAGAGGGTTCGAGTAAGCAGATAGGTAAGAAATTCAATTGAAAATAATTATCCCTAGTCTACACAGGTAAGAATTGGTATATATAGGCCGGTCTTCTAATTTAGGAAGCATTAATAATTATTTTCATTTTGAGAAGTGCAAATTGGATGATAAAAATAATTATGGATTTGGCAACTGTGTATAGTCGTCAGTCGTTGACGTAACCTAGTATACACTTATCAAGATTCGTCCTATTTGTGATGAGAGTTTATACCATTTCAATGAAAAAATATCAGATCATGACTGGAATGAACTTTATAAAATAGAAAAAAATGACATAAATTCCCAATGGTCGTTTTTCTTTCACATATTCAAGACAGAGTTTGAAAACTGCTTCCCTGAAAAATTAGTACGTCAGAGAAGCGGAAAAAGAATTAGACCACAAATCCATGATCCAAAATTAAGAGAAATGAAGGAATCTCTTGATATTCTCTATTTGCTTGCCAACCATGAGACGTCTTTTGAAAGATCATACAAAAATATGAAAAAGTCATATGATATCGCCTTTAAAACCTCAAAACAAAAGTTTTACGAGAGACAATATAAAAATGCACCAAATAAATCACGGGCGTTATGGAAAATCGTAAATAGTAAAATCGGTAAAACTCAAAAAAATACAGTGACGGATATTTCGGGTTGTCCCCAAAGATTAGTTGACGAATTCAGTAGATTGTTCAGTAATTCGCGCGGCCAAAACCATCAAACACGGCTATGGGAACCCCCGAAATCATTACATCGTCTCCAGAATTCATTTTTCATGTTTGAGGTTGCGGACAACGAAATCTTGAAGGTGGTTCAAAATTTGGCAAATAAAAAAAGCGTAGGACACGACAAAATTCCAATTAAGGTGATAAAATCCTCCATACCTGTAATCCTGCACCCGTTGAAGTACATTATGAACAACAGCTTCAAATATGGAATATTTCCAAATATGCTTAAAATATCAGTAATAAAACCAATTCATAAAAAAAACAATACTAGTGACATAAACAACTATAGACCCATTAGCCTACTCAGTAACTTCTCCAAAATATTTGAAAAAATCCTGAGCCAACGACTTCTAGGGTTCTTTAAGAAATTTAAAGTCCTAAATGAACAACAGCACGGCTTTATCAAGGAAAGAAGTACAGAAACGGCAATTTATAAATTACTTGAAATGATTACCGAGGGCTTGGAGAGGGATGAACTGATTCTGGGCTTCTTCTTGGACTTCTCCAAGGCTTTCGACTCCGTAGACCATAAAATCCTACTTGCTAAACTGGAGGCATATGGGGTGAGGAATGAGCAACTCGGTTTTATTGAGAGTTATCTTAGTGGACGCACACAATACGTTTCGCTGGCTGTCTGTGGTGGGGAGTATTTATCGGGTGCTGTGCATGTCGAGGAGGGGGTGATCCAGGGAAGTATTCTGGGTCCTCTGCTCTTTCTCGTGTACATCAACGACATGCCGAATATATTACCACACCTGCGGGAGGCTTTCGCTAACTACGCTGATGACACTAATATACTCCTAAGATCAAAATTTCGTGACTCCCTCGAGGAACTGTTGGGTGTAACTCTCTCTTCGGTCCGCTCTTGGTGCGAGTCTCATAACATTCGACTGAATAGTGATAAGACTGAGTTTGTTTCCTTCTCACATAAGCTAAGAGGAGAAGATGAACTGAAAATATCTTTAAATGATGAGGAAATAATTATAAGATCCTCAACTAGATTCCTGGGAATCCAGATAGATTCGCACCTTGAGTGGGACGAACAGGTGGAGCAAGTGTGCAAGAGATTGAACTCAATTGTGTATACACTGCGCGTCTTAAGATCTGAACTCGATGAGAACTTTCTGAGGACTGTTTACTTCTCCCACTTCCAGGCAGTGATGAGTTACGGTGTAGTCTTCTGGGGTAACAGTCGACACGCAATATCTGCTTTCAAGGTGCAAAAACTTGCAATCAGAACCATCTTCAAGATGCAATATAGAGAGTCCTGTCGCGGTGTTTTTCGAAAGAATGATATCCTGACACTGCCCGCATTGTACATATACAAAGCTTTATTGTTCGTATTTCGAAATCCTCAATACTTTCAGAGCTTCGAGAAGACGAACACCTACAACACGAGAAACAATATTCTTATATATCCTAAACACAATCTAGCATTAACTGAGAGAAGTTGCATGTATATGTGCATAAAAATATTTAATTCACTCCCTAGACAGATAAAAAATCTGGGTAATTATAAGTCTTTCAGAGGAGAGATCCGACGTCTGTTACTTCATGTTGAACCATACACTATTGATGAATTTTTTTCAATGTGCAAGTGAATCGGTGCAAGAGTATATAATTAATTTTCATTATTTCTGTTTCTTTTTTGACTTTTCCCATTTTCGTTGTTTGTAACAATTATTATTGGCGAATAAACGTTATTATTATTATTATTATCTTCATCATCGGTCTCCCGGTCTCAGCTCGAGCTGGTATTACTTCTATGAACCAGTGAAAAAACATTTCAGTTCCTCCCACTAGTTCAGGAATTTCCGCACGATGTGACAGGTTTGCAAAGCTACAGCCTGTTGTGCATATCCCGCGATCCTCTGGGATATTTCGATCTTTTGAAGATTTTTCTTGAAGGATTTGGACATGACTCCCTCAGCCGAAATCACCAATGGTATAATAGTGACTTTCGACAATTGCCACATATTCTTCAGTTCCATTGCCAAGTTCTCGTACTTCGTTATTTTTTCCGACTCCGTTCTTCCGATGTTATGAGTCAATGGTACTGCCACATCAATTATCACCCCATACTTCTGATCCTTCTCAATGAATACAAGGTCCGGTCTATTGTAGTCCACTGATCTATCTGTTGTTATGGGCCTGTCCCAATAGAGAACCGCTGCGTCCGTTTCCAACACTGCTGCAGGTTGATACTTATAATATGGCGGACAAGTATCCAGAAAACCATGTCTAAGAGCCAACTGCTGATGAACAATTTTTGCCACTTGGTTGTGTCGGCCCAGATATGCGTTGTCGGCAAGAACTCGACAACCTGCGATTATATGTTCAATAGACTCGCCAACTGCGCCGCACTTCCTGCATTTGTCCTCCACGTTCATCTTCAAACAGTGTTTCTCATAGTTGCGAGTTCTTATAACTCGGTCCTGGATAGCCGTCAGGAATCCCTCAGTTTCAGGATACAATTGTCCCGCATTCAACCACGCCAAAGAAGCTGATTTATCGACATTTTCCCCCTCAAGGTGTTTGGGAAATCTGCCGTGCAGAGCTTGCTCCCGCCATATACTTATATCTTCGCTTCTCGTGGTGATATCGAATGTCAGTTCTCTGTATTGTAGGTTCAGAGGTGTGTATCCCTTATCCTCTGTTGTCACCAATTTCATCAGGCTATCTTCAGACTCGAGCAGTCGCTGCCTCAAGTTTTTCTCCTGGGTTCTGCAGAGTTTATAGATGTTCAACAGACCTCGTCCGCCATCTCTCCTGGGTAGATAGAGCCTTTTCACCGATGCGTTGGTGTGCAGACATCGGAACTTTGTCATTAGGCGGCGGGTTAGCCGGTCCAACTCATTCAGATCAGCGTCTGACCACTTCAAGACTCCGAAAGTGTAGGTCAGAGCGGGCGTAGCCCATGAGTTCAAGGCATCGATCTGGTTTCTAGCAGACAGCTTGGTGTTGAGCACTTTGGTTACCCTACTCTTATATTTCGCAGTGAACTCAGCTTTCAAACGGGTGTGGTCAATACGTTGATTTTGAGGAATGCCCAGATATTTGTAAGTCTCCTCTGGCAACATACTGTGGATGTCCTGAAATTGTTCCTGGGTATTCTCCATTTTACCCTTCCTGATGTTGACTATGGCGCATTTATCGACACCGAAAGACATGTCAATGTCTTTGCTGAAGGAGCGCACTATATCTATCAGCGAGTTGAGTTGTTTTTGGTTCTCGCCGAATAGTTTCAGATCATTATTTTTTTTTTTTTTTTTTTTTTTTTACGTCCGTGTGAGGGGAAAACCCTTTATGGGCACCGAGAGGGTCCGCACTCTCGGTAGTGTGAGAATCCATGATCTTGTTTGGTTACTCACTAAAAACCCCTCACACTTAAATGGAGGAGTTCTTCATCCTGCCCTCGTAGCGTCCCTTAACAAAAGAGATGAGCTGCAAGTGGCTTCTAGAGTTCATGGGACCTGATGATATGAAGTGACCCGAGCAACACTGCTTTCTGCATTCTGTGCGCCAATACCTCGGCCAGTGATCTACAGGCCGGAATAATCTTCAATTCATCCACGTAGTTGGCTCTCATTCCACCGAGACATCCTATGATTAGTACGACCATCCTAACTTTATGACCTGGGTATAAAGTTCCAAGCTCGAACATAAGATCTTTGTACTTTTGCCTCTTCTGTTCTTCTTTCATCACAACATTATTTTCAGCAGGGGAGGAGAATTCCACGACAAATAACTCCTTCAGCTCCTTGTCCAGAAGAAGTATGTCTGGTTTAACAGCATTGATCTGTCGTGTTGTTGAGACAGGATAGTTCCAGCATATTCGAGCTCTTTCGTTCTGGACCACCGCTTCAATTTCCAGAGGCACATATGGTAGCACCGGTTCTTTGTCTATCCCATACGCGGCTCTTAGATGGAAGTATAGAATTCGGAGTGCCGCGTTGTGCCTCTCTACATACCCTGATGGAGCATGGACGCTGCAGGCGGAAAGGATGTGCATAATCGTTTCCTGTTGCCTATGGCAAGCTCTGCAAGTTGTTGGGGTGTCCATTTTCATGATATTCTTTTTATACCATCTCGTATTCAGTACTCCATCCTGACACGCCATCACAAATCCTTCCGTCTCTGACTTAAGGCTAGCTGACTTCAGAAAGGCGAAAGACAATTCTTCAGACAGGTCCTGATCTTTTAAGCTCCTGAAATATATGGAGTGCAAGGTCTTACTCATATGATGTTCGAGTAATTTATCCGCCTGAGACTTTCGGATCAGTCTCGCTAGGCTTCTTTGTTCCGCTTGAGTGATCGGTGCTCCAGCGAGCTCAGGATTGATCGATACGCCGGTTATGCTGAGCTTCTCCAGGGCCCTTTGTGCAGCTCGGAATAGGAAGGCTCCATGGTTCGCGATTTCATGCTGAGCGACAAATTTCAGAAGCGGATCTTCACTTCTTAGAACCCTTACTGCCATTTCCAATGTTTGTTGGTAGTGTTGATATTCCAAACATTGTAATCCTCTACCCCCCTGGCTTCGGGGAAGGTATATCCTCTGTATTGAACTGTTGGGATGTAGGCTCCGATTCATGTTCATCGTTTTCCTTGTTGACCTATCAAGATCGAGGAGTTCGTTTACCGTCCAGTTCACCACCCCGAAAGAGTAGGTGAGAATCGGGATGGCTAGCATATTTGTAGCAGAAACTTTGTTCTTTCCCGACAGCTGCGATTTCCAAATGTCTCTAAGCTTCTTTTTGTAGCTGGCTGTTAAGGCATCTTTTATCTGGGTTGTCTCCAGTACACCCCTCTGTTTCATCCCAAGAAACTTATACGTTTCTCCGTCTTCGAGGTGTCGAATAATCATTCCATCTTCCAGTCGAATATCTTCTCCTGCGTCTTCAGCTTTTCCCCTGCGCAGATGAAAAACAGCACACTTGTCCAAACCGAACGACATTCCCATTGCTGAGGTGTAGTCTGAAACGATATTCAGTAGTTGCCGTAGTGCGGACTCGGAGGGAGCGTAGAGCTTCAAGTCATCCATGTACAAGAGATGCGAGATCAGGTGGTTCCTTCTGCCTGGTGGTCCGGCCTTGTATCCTATCTTGCTCTCCCTCAACTCAATTGTTAGTGGTATGAGTGTTATGCAGAATAACAACGGACTTAGTGAATCTCCCTGAAAAACTCCTCTCCTGTATCTCACCCATCCCGTATACACGGTTCGACCCTCTGTTCGGATGGCAAACTTCGTTTTCCACAGCGCTATGATATTTTCTATCGCGTGGATGATGTTAGGGTGAACTTTCAGCATTTTCAATAGCCGTATTATCAGTTCGTGCGGCGAGGTGTCATATGCTTTCGCGTAGTCTAACCATGATGTGTGTAGGTCGCGCTTGTAGAATCTGGCGTCTAGACATACGCTCTTGTCTATGAGCAAGTTGTCTTTGCATCCTTGCACTCCTTTCTTTGCTCCCCTCTGTTCGTATATACTGTCCCACACTGGTCCAATAACCCTCAGAATTTGATGTTGAATTACACTTGTGAGGATCTTATACAGTGTATTGAGGCAAGTGATTGGGCGGTAGTTCTTGGGTTGCCCTAAATCACCTGATTTTGGTATCAGCACTGTTCTACCCTCTACCAACCATGACGGAATGGGCTCACGGCGAGTCAGCATCCCGCTGAATAATCTTGCCAGGTGTTGATGTGTAGCTGGAAATCTCTTCCACCAGTAGTTTTGAATTCCGTCCAGTCCAGGTGCTGTGAAATCACGCTTGTTCTTAAGGGCCTGTTTTATATCTTCGGTTGATATTTCAGAAAGTTCATCGTTTTGCTGTTGGTTTTGGTCACACATCTGCTGGAATCTGAGAAGTGCTGGAGTATCCCTGGTTTCTGGTCGTTGTTCATATATGCTCTTCCAAAATTCTTCGACCTCTGGAGGTGATGGTGGTTTCTGTGTCATTTGTTGTTGGGACTGAAATAATTTCGATGGTTCTGCGTTGAAGGTGTTGTTATCTTCAATCCATTTTTGCCTTTTTATCAGTTTCTTTCGCGCTGCTGTAAGTGATCTTATTTTATCTACAGCTTTCTGCTTCAGTAAATGGACTGTGGGCAAGTCTACTCTATGATGTATGGAACGAAGCTCCTCAATCATATCCTTCATTTTCTTGCTTGACCCAATCTTGCCTTTCAGAACATCTATGATACATTGGTACCAAGATGCCTGCTGCCTCATTGATTTTATTTTGGTGTCAAGCCGCCTAAGTCTTAGCTTATGCTTATCCTCCTTCGTAGCTGTACTTTTCGGTGGGCATAGAAGGGAAGCGGCTGCTCTCACTGCAGCCACAACATCTTCTAGTGAACAGGTCTCGATCATTATTATTATTATTATTATTATTATTATTACAGGGTCTTTCACGAGGAACCTCACCCATATTTATACGGGAAACTACTGAACGTATTTTCATGAAATTCAGCACTTATAAGTATTTCACGATGCTGATGAAATCTTAAATATTTTCAAGGCATGAGCACCTCCGGTTTTTCCGGAAATGACGTCAACTTCCGTTTTTCAAATTAGAACACCATTTTTTTATTGCAGAAATAGCTTCCTTAGAAAATTTCAAGTTATTTTGATGTAACATTTTTCAGTTTTTGTTGGAAAATTCTCTCTGAGCGGGAAAATTCGAAAAAAAAATCGAAAATAGAGCTCCGCTGAAACAAGAATAACTTCGAGGTTTTTGGATGGAAAATTTTCATTTTTGGGATTTTTCAAGATGTAAGTTTGATGTATCCACTTCAAAAATCGAAATCGCGATTCATGATACAGGGGGTGAAAAAATCGCTTTCAAAGTTAGGGATGACAAAATCGTGAAAAATCAATTTTTTCAAATTAGAACCCCATTTTTTTATGGCAGATATTGAATCTACGTTAAAAAATAATGTGACTGCCCTAAAGTGGATATTAACTCAGAAAATATCACTTTAATGAAAATTAAGTTGTTATATGACGATGTTTCAAAACATTATAGTGATCACATCAAATATAATAGGATTACGGAATATATTTATCAGTAAATTCAGAGATTTTACAAAGAATTGACAACAGTGGCGTGTCTCTCAGTTACTCTGGGCTTTGTCCCCTCAATCACAAACTTCAACCAATCATATTACAAATTGAGCCACTGACGTCACAGCAGAGGGACGTTTGAATTCACGCGTGTTGAAATCACATTTTCAATATCGAATAATAAATCAATTCTTCAAAATTCAGAGTGAATAAATGGTTACAAATGTGTTATAAACTGCCCTTCATTACGTCATGGGAAGTGAAATGCATATTTTCTACAACCGGGCTTAACAAACTACTTTCCCGCATTGTTTTCGATTCGGAATGTGTCACTTTCCCGCACTAGTGCGGGAAAGTTACTTTTCCGCACTAGTGCGGTAAAGTGAATATGTGTTGAATTTGGGTATAATAATACCTTTAACATTGAATCTCTTAATCTACTTACTTATATATTTAGTTTAATATTTCAAATTATGCAGTTTCATCCATGTCAAACTAATTATTAATGCAGATTTCCGTTTCAAACTTATTTCATTTTCAAAGAGAACTTGACATCCTTCAAAATTTATGACTGGCATACACGGATCTGTGTATTTATTTCTATGTCATGATCTATGAATTTCCGCATAGAATCCCAAACTCCTCAATTAATGTGTCAAAACGAATATTCGAGTTGTGTAGAAGTTTTTTTTTCATTTTATAATACGGTTGTAGAAAAAATATTGTTCCTATCTTGAGCGGAAAGTACTTTCCCGCACTCGATTGCTTGCCCGAACTCCGCTCCGCGTCGTTCGGGCAACGGCAATCTAGTGCGGGAAAGTACAACTTTTCGCCCTTGATAGGAAAATAACTATTTTGAGTTACTGAAAATCCCCATTCGAAGTCTCTGGCCAGGTCTATGACGCCGAAAATTATTCGATTTAGGGGAAATTCGCGATTTTCGCGAATTTTTCTAAAATACCTACTTCCCGATATCGCAAGAAATCCAAAAACACCACCCTGAAGCTTCGTTTTTCCCCTTTCCGACGCCCCCCTTTCCGTTGCGAACAGGGCCGCTTGATTGAAAAATAATGGGTTTCTATTGATTGAAAATCTGTATCGTTATATAGGAAAAATCTGTATTATAATGGATCTCATTATAAAACGGGTTATATGCATATACATAAGTGTATCTATTATTATAGTACTCTTGGAAAAAAATCGAGTGAATCAGAAATATTATATTTATTGAATATTTTCGTTGAACAAAATTATTTAGAATTCAATAAAATTAAACAAACAAGAAAAGAAGGTTTTCTAAAAGGGAAATCAAGCTGAAAGATTCTTATATTCTCCCGAAACCAAAATCCATGAACACTGCTCAAGGAAGTTGGTTGCCTTCGAAAAACATAAACGATATACTTACCTACTTCAATTATCACACATCGTCAGAAGTCGTCTCAATAAATGAACAATTTATGTTCTGGAAATGAGATGAATATTTTCCTCGATCTAACTACGATATATTCTAAAGAAAATCTTTGTTTGTTACTCTTTGGTTTATGCAGAATGGGACAAAAATAAAAAAATAAGAAAGAATCTAAATTTATCGATTATTTATTTTCGATTACCTTATTATAGTCCATAACTGTATTTTGAATTGTAGTCCGAATTACCACCTCTTCTTTCCATCAACTGCCGAATACTTCTGGGCATCCCACGAATCAAGTCATCAATGAAATTTTCAGGCATATCGTTCCATGAGTAATTCCATACGTACCTACTCAATCGGACTCATTTCCAGTGAGTTTGCTTGCCAGTTTATTCTCTGGATATTGTTCTCCAGCAGAATGTTTTGAACCCTTCTGGTGTGGTGTGGTAGAGGTTGATCATACTGATAAATGAAATTATCCCCGAATTCGTTGCGCAGAGGAACAATGATCGGTTCAATGATTTTTTCTACGTAGATGGCACCAGTCATTGTTCGTTCAGCGATAATAAGAGGGGTACGGTGACCCAATATTATACCCCCCCCCTCTAGCACATTATTGATCCGCCTTGAAAAGGGACAACTTCCCGGGTGAAATTGGGTCTTTGCGCTATTGTGGTAAAAGCCAGTCTTGGTGGTGTTTTGCCCATTGCCGACGGAAAGCTCTATGTCCAGGTGATAGCCGAAGTACTCTTGAAGGTCTTCTCGCCCTCAAATTTGAGGAATGCAACCGTCTCCTCATGGTACTGGTTGAGAGTGAGACTACCCATCTAAAGGTTCTCAAAAAATTACTCCGATGTGCTGATACAGATACCGTTCGATTTTTTCGAGTGAAATTTGCGATATAATGGTCTTCCCTTGCAGATGTTACTCTGGGTCGACCTGGCACCGGTTCCCGGGCAACGCTACCGGTTTCCAGGAAAAAGGCCACTGTGCGCTCTAATGAAATCTGTGGAATATTCACACGTTGCGCAATCTGGGGGTTCGACAAAGCTTCCTCATTGAAGACAACTTTTCTTTCCCAGGCAAACTGGGAAATTGGATGTCCCGGCATTTTCCACGGAATATTCTCAATATAAACACCCCCTTTTTTCGCTGAAAACTGAATTTCGAATACACCTGTATTCTCCCGAACAAAAGAAACATTTTTTGCTGATTATTCGTTTTCATTTAAGTGATAAGATAGAGAAGATTGCACACACAAAATTGTCATGTTATATTCAACAAGATGAAAGTTGATAGGGGGGCAAAGACGATGTGTGTATCAACTCCGAAATCTTTGGGCCAATTTGGCCTATTTACGAATTTAGTCGGACCAAGTTTACTGTGTAGGGGAGGACGGGGGAATTCCGCGCACGGGGGAATTCTGCGCATTGATATTCTGCAACTCAGTGTAGTTATTTCAAAATTTAAATACATCGTGCCATCTCGTATTTGCCTTGCCAATCCCAATCCCAATCCCAATTCCCGTAATTTAAAGGTATTCGTGTTTTTAGTTTAGATCAGGGAGCCGGTTGTTTGTTTCACGACGCTCTGATCTAATTTTCAAGTTCAAAATTGAAATCGTTGTAGGTACTTCTATTATTAATTCCTAATGAATCTATTGCATGACTATTTTCCTTCATATGTGTAGATCATTTACTGCAAGAGAACAATTAATTATATTTCGTCATCTACTGTCAGTGATTAGTTAGGATGGGTGTGACTCACATCGGGGGAATAACGCGCAGCTGCAGCGGGGTTATTCTTCAATAATATTTTTTGTACCTATTCATGGAAATTTGTTTAATTTACATTGTAGTTGGTTATTACCTAAATAATAAAATATTTTTTCGAGTTTCTCAGCTGTTCAATATATGCGCATAAATACCCAATCGCATGCGCGGTATTACCCCGTACGTCGGGGAATACCGCGAAAAAACAGTTTTCAGAATTATTTTTTTTTCTCAATTGGTTTAGGTAGTTGAATCTTTTCCTTGTGATGAAAAAGTTCCTAATGGGTTCATGATTCAGCAATTAAATTATGAAAGTTTGTGTGTACATAGGAAGGTTTTGGTGAGCATTTTCCCTTAGGTGCGCGGAATTCCCTCGTTCTCCCCTATAAACAATAATGTAGAAACAAGTCGAATAAATATCATACAGATCAGAGAAAGAACAATAAGTTGAACAAAAAATCCATGCTATACATAAGTTTTAAGACCCTTAGAATAATCAAAATAATCCCTCAATGAATATGGTCCACATTCTATAATTAAACGATTCTGAACAATTTCAACACTTGGATTTTCTGAATATAAGACGGTAAGGCATTATAAAATCGCATGCACATATATTTCACACTATTTTGTGACAATGGGAGACTATGGAGAGGACTATAACGTAAGCTGAAAATTCACCATTTGGGCGAATTGGTAACGTTCCATTATCGAATTCCACAGTTTTCAAGAGTTGCATTCAAGATTATATTCAACGAGAAAAAACTTAATTCTTCGATTCTGTGAAGCTTAAACGAAAGGTCAAGAATTATATAACGTTTTCCTTAATGCAATTAATGGATGAACAGCTATCACAATCACGATAACGCATCTTTACCCAAGTGCAACAATAAAACTTGAAAGTCACTTAATTTATCGGCATTACTATCAATAAATGACATTAATGTTTGAATCTCTCAAAGTTACACTGATTATATCCCGATAGAATCACTCCTGAATATTCAAAAGATCCCGATGCTCACGAAGAGATTCAGCTAATCAATTTTCTATAAATTTGCATCCTTCGATAGCTAGCTGTGGTCGAGAGCATTCTTCACGCTGGCAAGATGTTGTAGCAAGCCGGGCATTCTCATCTCGGATAATTTGAAAGGAACGCGCGGTACGATTCAAGGTAATTCGATGTGAATTAAAATTACGCTAATGTCATAGGCAGCATTCGCTTTTTGAATTACCAGATTCCATGTTGTTAGGACCAATGTGAGAGGCATGCGGTGAGGAGAGATGGGGTCATTGGATTTTTTTTTCGAATAAATCTACATGATTCTTGACGAGATAGGCATATTGGGATATTATTGAGTAGAGCGATCCCCTCCCAATGATAAGTTTCAACCAATAGACACACATTTACCCACTGATTTGTTATATAATAATTATCTGAGCAAATATTGTTAGTTTTAGGTAGATCCACCTATTAGCAAAATAATTCGTTTTTTAATGCTGACCATTAGATCCACCTTCAAAGAAGATTTGATTGAGAATAAATTTCACAGAGAAGTCAGAAGCAAATAGTCTGAGGCATATTGTTATAGCGCTCTACTTGCCTAAAAAAGCTGGCATCTGTATCATTGGCGGATTTGAGGAGGGGGGTAATTGCCTTTCCTTCGAGGCCGATAATAAACCCTCGATGGCTATTCAACCAGTTTTTCATATCGATATCAGAATTTCAGACAACTCATTCAATTATTTATTTTTTATTTTCTGCATATCACCCAACCCGAATGAAGCGAAGTAACCCCATATAGATGCGACTCAATAAATAGTAGATGAAAACAAGGATGTCGGAATGCTCCGAATTCATCTTATGTACCTACCTATACTCCCCGATCATAGAAAACGTCATAAATAAAAAAATATCGATTAGAATTATCTGCAGATACGCGCTGCTATATAAATAAAATATAACTGATGTCGGTATCTGAAGGCTAAAAGTTAATTTCAATGGTGCAAACAGCTTTTTGTTTGAGTTGAGAGGTGTTTTTCACAAATGTGCATTTCGGAAATGTTAATAAATCTTTTTCCTTGTCAAACCAGTTTTTCTAAAGCACTCTTTACCTCACATATAATTAGATATTCATAAAAAAATATTTTGTGGTTATGTGGAGTGGAAATTTATCAGAGGAACCTCAACCTTCTTTCATATTTCGAATGGGGCATGCCTAATATTTCAGTAGAACTTCCAATTTCAAAAATATGCCATACTGGGAATTATACTGAAATCATCTTCGAAAATTAGAGATAACAAATTTCCTGGTGTATTGAAGCGATGAAAAACCGAATTGGAATATTTTTGAAATTAATGGTAAATGTGAAATTCTGATTTAGATAGTGGAAATTTCAGACGAAATAACAAGTTTTGTTTGCTTTTGAAATGGTAACCTCAAGCTCTACTGAAATAAACAAAAACTCTAGTGTCAAAATACCATTCGGAATTAAATATTGTTTTATGGATAAAGATTGATAAGCATTATATAAAGAAAATATACCGACTCCCTTGAAATGGTACATAAAAAGTGTCACAGAAATGTTTTCACAGAAACGCAGAATTTTCCACAGGTAAAAAGCAACAGACACTATTAAAAAATGCACATTCACAAAAAACATCCTCTAAAACGATGAGACACCGGCATCCGTTTTTGTTCATCTAGTCTATAAATGGGACTCTACATTCAAATGTGTCCAACTGGTCACTCAGTACTCTTCTTCTTCTTCTTGATAGTGCCAATCCGTTATCGGATATTGGAGATCATTCTGGCTATTGTGACTTTGTTCACCGCTACCCGGTAGAGTCCAACTGTTGTTGTCGAAAACCAAACTCTCAAATTCCTGAGCCACGAAATTCTTCCTACCCTCGACTTTGTCCTGCTCCTGCAGAATCATTTGGATCAGGCCATATCTTAGATGAAAATTTTCATGCTCCCCCCCTTGAAAAACTCCCTATATCCGTTAGTGTACGGAATCTCCCGTTTCGAAAATAGAATAGCAGGTATTCTTTTCATTTCACTTTGTGAAGGCATTGTCAAATTAGAATAATATTAATATTTTTCAACTTTCATTCAGTACTTGAAGATTTTCCGAAAATGATGTTCCGAAAATCAAAGAAAAACTGAAAATCCTTTACACAAACTATACAGGTCCTGCGATAGTGCGAAAGTCTTCCATAGTTACCGAACCAGACATCTCAGAGATTTCGTTGAAAAGAAGAACTCTTGTAGCTTCATTTCTGCATCTCAGGAAATTATTTTCTAATATACAGGGGGTCACCGGTAAATGTTATTCAACAAATGGATGATTTTTTTAATGGATCACCCCATATATTTTTACATATTTTTGATGACCTTTATTACCTCTTTCATGACGCGAAATATTAGAGACATTTTTCCAACAATACAGATCTTATTCGAAAAAAATTGCAGAAAGGTGAGGGAACTGCAGTTCAGTAAAAGTCATCTGACGATTTCCAGAAGCGATAGTAATTGTCTACATTATTGTGGAAAAAAATATAGGGTGTTACATTTGAAAAAATCGAGAAATAATAATGATTTCTTCATATCTGGAGTCTGGACCTTAATAACAGACACCTTGTATATGACAGGTCGATCATTTAGGAACCATGACAAGGCAAATCCTTCAATTAAAAAGCTTTTAGATCAAACTCATGTTTCTATCGCTTCTGGAAATCGTCAGAAGACTTTAACTGAACTGCTTTTCCCTCACCTTCTTGCAGTTTTCTGTACCGTTGGAAAAATGTCTCTGATATTTTGCGTCATGAAAGAGGTAATGAAGGTAATTGAAAATATGTGAAAATATATGGGGTGATCCATTAAAAAAATTATCCATTTGTTGAATAATATCTATCGGAGACACTCTGAATATCAGAAAATAATTTCCTGAGATGCAGAAATGAAGGTAAAGGAGGTTTCTTTTCAACGAAATTTCTGAGATGTCTGGTTTGGCAGCTATGGAAGATTTTCGCACTATTGCAGGACTCTGTATGTACAGGGTAATCCCAATTGCTTGATTTCGGCTGTTTCTGGTACTTCCAGGCCAGATGGGTAAAAATGTTGAGAGGAGTCCTGGGCTCGATTTTCGTGAAAACGTTTCACGATATCTTCATTTGTTTTGAAGATATAACGAAATTTCGATATTTTGGAGATTTTGAAAATGTGCCAAATATCTAAAAACGGCAAAAACTTGATACAGACACTTTTTCATTAGCAATACGACATCGTTTTCAGTTTTTTTATCTCTTGTATGAAACTATGAAAGGTGGAAAAAAAAACTTTCTTATTTTGAATACGAATGGAATCTTTTTTTGATCCTATGTTATGCAAAAAAAAATCAGCTCTTTATAGTATTTCAAATATTTGGTAAATGCACTCGTGATACTTGAATGAATGCTTTTGGTAGTTTCAATGTAAACTAGAGGACAAAAACTTATTCAATCTCTGAAGCTGGTGCTTACCGAATACCTACCTTGCGACTGCGGGAAAGTTTATATCGGAACTACTAAAAAGAGCATTTATACTCGGATCAAAGAACACAATCGGTGTTGTTGACTGTTTCAAACGGAGAAATCTGCAGTCGTGGAACATGCTTTGATGGATGGACATAACATTCTGTTCGCTGATACAGAGGTCATTTCCAACATTTAGAGTTGGATGAATATGCAGGCCATTGAAATCTATAAGCTCAAATACAACATAATCAGGAAATTGGAGACTTCCATTGTTCATAGAGCGTGGTTGCCAGCGATCTGAAATGCTAAAACTAAACCTGTCCGAGGCAGAGAGGATGAATCGATCGGCCATGCCGGCGGTGGGGTTGCGGCTGTAAATACTGCGATAGAAGCCTTATTATCACCAATTGGGAGCAGCCAATCATAGGGTTACAACATGCGACCTCTGAAGATGTCTACCACTGTTAGTTTACGTTAGGTGAAATTTCTATTGGACCACGACTAGAAAGCCCGGAATATTTTAATTTTGAACTTCTCAATCACTACTAATTTTGGCATCAAATATTTCGTGAATGAATATCTCGTACATTGACGGAACAATTCAATAATTCCATTACGTAATAAAATACCTACTTGAGCAATTAATTCGCCTGTTGAGAACAGATAGTAAACTTGAAATTGACATTCAAACTTGCATAATACCCCCACCGTGAACTGAGATACCTACAATGCATTGCCATTTTCTAGACGCACGCCAAGTTCAATGGTGCTTGGTGCACTTACCTCACCAGGAAGGATATATCTTACATACAAACAATATAACTGTACAATTCACTCCACTCTAGGTACAGTAACTTTTTGTAATAAAACAATTTCGATTTCAATAAATTCAATGACATCAGCTTTTCTCGCTTCTCTCACTAACTAGTTAAGTAATATGGTGTGTGACATTTAATCTACTGCATTTGTATGGTTTTGAAATTCAACTACGTGAAGTAGATGGAAAATTATATGTATGTAAATATGGAGGAATTATAATTGGAATTCCTGATATTTTTCCTATGGAATTTTTTTTTACTCGCCTTGGCATTTAATGGTTGTCTTTGTACGTTTCAATGAGTAGAGTACAAAATTGATTCAAAGATCATAAGAAAAGCTGGTCACAAATAATCTACTATGAAGAATCTCAAGTTTTAAGAGTGCCAGTTTCCGGATTTCGAGTATAACGCAATTACGAAGTCAATATAACAATAAAGATCTAGGGGAAATGTGCACGAGTTGATCCCATAGGCTAAGATGATCCCTTTCGATTACAAGCTTATGAAAAATGCCATCTAGTTGCATTATACGCCAATACGTAGTCCTTAACACCCTCCCGCCTCATTCTTATTCTTACTTCGGTACAAGCGAACAGTCGACATTCACAGTGAAAAATATAAATTGTGACAGCTTTATCTAAGATGAGATTAACTTTAAGATTATGCTACTGTTATTGTGAATGGGTCACAACAATGATTTTTATTTTTTTTTGTGAATGAACTTCTCCATTAGTGTGTCGACGTATTAACAGGAACAGGAAAAAAAAAAAAAAAAAAAAAAAAAAAAAAAAAACAAACACACTTCGATTTTTATTATTATAATCTTCGACTACCGGTTTCGGCCTTAGGCCATTATCAAGTCAGCTGAAATTAAATACAAATATATAAACTACGAAGGAACGTATTCAGAAACAAACACAATTATTAAAAGGCTCATCTTTCTGAAGGAAAACACTCACCGTTATTAAAAATAGACACAGGGACAATTCACATCTTCTGAATGACATAAGAGACTTCCCAGCGCCCAATCTTTTCAAACTCCTTCAGCCCGGTTAGTTGAGGATGGTTCAATTTTATTATTGTTGTTGTTTTTCTTTCGTATGTCCCCAACACTCCTCTGTCTTCTCCCTTACACTCGACCTCATGCCGCATTTATCTGTGATACGTGAAATTTCGGATGTCTATCAATATTCGATATTTGACAATTGATAACCTCTATTCTAATATCTGAAGAGCTAGAAAACATAAAGAGAAAACCAAAAATTTTTTACATTTTAACAATCTTGGTGGCAATTTTTCCATTCATAAAATCAGATTTGCCCATATTATGTATGCTGAACAACCTGGAAAGTAATATTTTTAATAACGGTGAGTGTTTTCCTTCAGAAAGATGAGCCTTTTAATAATTGTGTTTGTTTCTGAATACGTTCCTTCGTAGTTTATATATTTGTATTTAATTTCAGCTGACTTGATAATGGCCTAAGGCCGAAACCGGTAGTCGAAGATTATAATAATAAAAATCGAAGTGTGTTTGTTTTTTTTCCTGTTCCTGTTAATACGTCGACACACTAATGGAGAAGTTCATTCACAAAATTGAAAATATGGAGATATCCAGTACCCTCCAACAACTGAAATATGTACTTACCACAAGACACAGAACTAAACAGCACATCCACTTCCTGCTGTCCTGTAAGGATCATAATGTCATCCCTAAGTTCTTGAATGTGAAGTTGTCATCCAACTTCAGTCAGACATACAAACATAAACTAAGATTCACTTTGCTCAAGAAGGAATTAAGAAGACAATTCGAAAGATCTGGCTTTGTAGATATGAAATTAAAGTTTTTACACCATCACCTCCTGAGATTTCTGCATCCTATTGAATATGAGGTCCTAATCTGTAATCTTGAGGAGGAAGTTTTCTTCGAAAACAGTGAAGCAGACCACAGGAGAAATAAGAAACTTCAAAAACTGATCAAAGATGATAAACAGTGGAGAAATACAGCACCCCCAAAGACAACCACCATCCATAATAGTGAATCAGTGGTAGACTGCCATGCCACACATCGATCTCACAGCAGATTCACCAACAATAGACAGAGGAGAAACACGATAACACGTCCAGAGACGACCAGCGTCCATAATGGTGAATCAGTGGTAGACAGCCATGCCACACATCACTTTCATAACAGGTTCACCAACCTATCTGACGTTCACTTCACGACGGAGGAAATATCAATGCTTAACCTAGGACATAAATTTGCCCCTGCTCCACAGAAGATGAACATACATACATTAGCCATTGACCTGGAACTGCAGCTAAAAAGGCACCCTCAATATAACACCATGTGTGGAGACATAAAGGACTTGCTAGAGAAAAGTAAAAAACAGGTCAGCACATGTAACTATAAACTACCTGATCTCACCAATAAACAACTCAAAGATACATTCAAATCTATCAAACACAGGGTTAAAACTAACAATCTTACTATCACCAAAGCAGATAAGAATGCGGGGTTAGTTATCCTCCCAACATCCCTATATATAGAAAAAACACTCAAATTTTTCCAAGATAACAATATTCTCATAGTCAATAGTAATCCACTCCCAAAATATGTCCTTAAATTAAATAAAACACTCAAGAATACATTACCTGTTCTCCAGAAGTTCAACCCTAATCTCAATGTCCACAGCTTGAAAGAGAAAAATCCTCAACTTCCAGCCCTTTACAGTCTAATCAAATTGCACAAAACAGATAAGAGTATCAGGCCAATAACCTCAGCCTTCGGTTCACCCACACATAAAATCTCTAGATTCATCAATGAAATTATAACCAGACAAATAGGTTATGTCTCACCCCTATCAATAAAAAATTCAATTGAACTAGTCCACACTATCGGGTCCACAAAGTTGGAACAAAATGGTAAGTATATACTTGCATCGTTCGATATCGTAAACCTATACACCAATGTTCCCATAACTGACTCTCTCACTCTACTAGGCAAATACCTAGGAGAGTGCTCTTCACTCGATCTCTTCAATATTGACCAGATCGATATCCGATCATTGGTGAACTTAACAGAGTTGATTACGCAACAGAACTTCTTCTCTTTTAATGAGAAAATTTACTCCATGACAGACGGGTTACCCATGGGTTCACCATTGAGCGGTCTTCTTGCCAACATCTTTATTGACTCCATAGAGTCTCAAATTCATAAACACCCAATTAGTGAGAGAATAATTCTGTGGAGACGTTATGTAGATGATATTTTTTGCATTTGGTCCGGGACCATCCAAGAGCTAAATACCTTTCTAGACTTCATTAATTCCCTCACTAAGATCAAATTTACTCTTGAAATATCCAATAATAATCATATTAATTTTTTGGATCTAAACATAGTCCTGAAAGCTGACAACACATTCGAATATGACATTTATAGAAAGCCAACTCAAACTGATGTTGTAATACCCAGGTTCTCCTATCACTCTCCTCAGATCAAGAAGACAGCTTTCCATTTTCTTTTAAACAGAATGCTCAACATCCCCCTTTCGCAGGAACATTACTTTAAAGAACTCAACACTATCTACAAAATTGCGGTCAATAACCAATATTCGACACAATATGTTGACGATATACTTACATCCATAATTAACAAACAAAACATAAAAAAGATATATCCACACACCCCCGTAAAAAGGACATACATCGCCATCCCCTATTACATCAACCTTAACCAAAGACTACAATCCCTCTTGGGTAGACATGACTTAAGTCTAATAAATAATTCCCACACCACCCTCGGAAACATGCTTATTAATATTAAACCCATAAAAACTGTGAGCCAAAAAAACGGAATATATAAAATCAACTGCGGCGACTGCCCGGCCTTTTATATAGGAATGACAACTAGAGCTGCAAAAATTAGATTCTCTGAACATGTAAAAAATAAGCCACCATCTGCTTTAGGAAACCATTTGAACGAGCAGGGTCACAACACTTCAATAGACAACCTAACTATATTACACGACGATAATAATTTCTACAGGTTGATCCTCTTAGAACAACACGAAATTTTAAAAAACAGGGACAATTCACATCTTCTGAATGACATAAGAGACTTCCCAGCGCCCAATCTTTTCAAACTCCTTCAGCCCGGTTAGTTGAGGATGGTTCAATTTTATTATTGTTGTTGTTTTTCTTTCGTATGTCCCCAACACTCCTCTGTCTTCTCCCTTACACTCGACCTCATGCCGCATTTATCTGTGATACGTGAAATTTCGGATGTCTATCAATATTCGATATTTGACAATTGATAACCTCTATTCTAATATCTGAAGAGCTAGAAAACATAAAGAGAAAACCAAAAATTTTTTACATTTTAACAATCTTGGTGGCAATTTTTCCATTCATAAAATCAGATTTGCCCATATTATGTATGCTGAACAACCTGGAAAGTAATATTTTTAATAACGGTGAGTGTTTTCCTTCAGAAAGATGAGCCTTTTAATAATTGTGTTTGTTTCTGAATACGTTCCTTCGTAGTTTATATATTTGTATTTAATTTCAGCTGACTTGATAATGGCCTAAGGCCGAAACCGGTAGTCGAAGATTATAATAATAAAAATCGAAGTGTGTTTGTTTTTTTTTTTTTTTTTTTTTTTTTTCCTGTTCCTGTTAATGATTTTTATGTTTGTGGCTTCCTTATGTGTTTGTTTTTGATTATTTTTTTATTTGAAGACCATGACATTCGTATAGGTTAGAAAAGAACTTGGGTCAAGATGATCCCCTAATTCGTGCACAAGATGATCCCTGGGGATCATCTTACACCTTCATTTTTTACATACTACAAACCCACTTAAGGGTTTAATAGTCGCCAAAAAAGTATACCTACCTATATATTTTTACAGGTTTTTGAGTCAAGAATAATGCCTCGTAAATATATAAGATAAACCTCTCGAGGCGGGTGTTCCGATGCTCCTGATATAGTTAAAAATGATATTTTTTATCTACATAATGATTTTCAGTTATTTATTCAGTTGATAGTGTATATTTCATTTCATACCTCAATAAAACTATTTTTTCGGCAACCGTCCGGGAAGTACGTACTTTCCGGACTAGGCCGGAAAAAATCACGTTGTTGTTATTGTCATGATCATCATAATAGCAACGAAATAACGGATGACAGTTCTGTTTTGATTAATTCAAATAAGAATCAAAATGTATAATAAAGAAATGTGTCGTCTCATTGATTTGTAGTTCTACACGGTGGGCGAAAAAATATTGTACGCAACACGCCCGAAAATAGTTTTTTTGGACTCACAGACTTCCAGTACTCGCCTCCGGCTCGTCCTAGAATCTTGTCTATTCGTCCAAAAAAACCCTATTTTCCGGACTTGTTACGTAAATTACTATTATAATCTCTGCAGATATTTGTTTTTACAGATTTCATTCTCGAAAATATGGGAGTTATTAAAAAAAGGGATAAGATGATCCCTGGGATCATCTGACCAATACCACAGGGATCATCTTAAACACCGGGGTGTATAAGATGATCCTTTTGTACGGTTTGGGAAAATCGAGAATATTTTACAAAATCTTTTGCGGCTGACTATATAGTGTAAGAAAATAGAAAGATGGATACTTCTAGGAGAAGTCTTCATTTTCATTTTTACGCTTCTCGAAAAAACTAAGGAATTACGTCAATTCTTGCTTAAGGGGATCATCTTGGGCACATTTCCCCTACTTCGAAAGAAAGGTCATTTTCATCATCTAAGGATCACATTTTCAGCTGCATAATAAAATCAGGGAGGGTAGGGATTTGCCTCCACCCTAAACAGAGCATCATCTGAGGCTGGTCCTCTTTTCTTTAATCTTATCCAAAGAATAGAAGGCAATGAAACATCTCCCAATTTAGGCTTAATTTTCTAATGTTATACATATGTATACGTACCTTATGCGATTACACTAAAGAATATACACACATCGTCAAAAATCTTGCCCCATCCCCAAAAAACTCTTAACTTAACAATTTTTTGTGTGGAATTGTCACTTAAATGAAAACAATAAACCAGCAAAAACTGTTTCTTGTTCGGGATAATACAGGTTTATTCGAAGTTAATCCGTTTTCAGCGAATAACAAGAGTTGTGATATTGAGAATATTGCGTGGATAATGCGGGGACATCCAATTTCTCAGTTTGCCCGGGCAAAAATAGTAGTCCTACATCAAGGAGCTTTGTCGAACCACCAGATTGCGCAACGTTTGAATATCCCACGGACTTAAGTGAGGCGCATAGTGGCCCTTTTCCTGGAAACCGGCAGTGCTGCCCGATGACCGGTGCCTGGTCGATCCAGAGTTACAACGGTATCTGTAGATATCAGCACTTCGAAGACATTGATTACGGACTTTAAACGGGTGATCTCAACCAGTAGGAGACAGTTGCGTTCCTCAAATTTAAGGGCAAAAAAACCTTCAAGAGTATCTCATATCACCTGGATAGAGCTACCCGTTGGCAATGGGCAGAACACCACCAAGACTGGCTTTCACCACAATGGCGCAACGTTCTTCTTTCGGGCGAGTTACGATTCGGTTCAAAAGAGATAGTCGACGAGGACGGGTTTGAAGAGGTGCAGGCAGTCTAGAGCGAGGTCTAGAGCGACGCAACTTCGCCCGGGAAGTTGTGCCCTTTCAATGCGGATCAATAAAATGCTGGGGGGTTGAATTTTCGGTCGCCTTATCCCTCTTATTATCGTTGAGCGAACAATGACTGGTGCCATCTACGTAGAAAACATTTTTGAACCAATCATTGTTCCTCTGCGCAACGAATTCGGGGATAATTTCATTTATCAGTATGATAAAGCTCTACCACACCGCATACGAAGGGTTCAAAACATTATTCAAGAGAATAATATCCTGAGAACTGGCCAGCAAACTCAGCGGACATGAATCCATTTGAGCACGCGTGCACGGGATAACTAGAGAAAGAAACTTATAATTAATCAGGTGCAATTACTACAATTATAATTAATTTTTTCTAGTGTTGATAATTGGTTGAGGTCAGGGTTGAAGGAAATCAATTAGATGAAAATTCTGCGACGTTTCGATTATATTTAAATCATCTTCGGGGCTTTGAAAGAGCAATACAAGGACATTATACAACGATACAGAAAGGCCATCCCAAAACAAAAACTAGAAATCAGGGATTCCGAACCTGAACAATTACCAATTGAAAACAATTATTTAAAATGAACAATAGACGATTGTATAAAGGATACCTATCTGACTATTGTTAATTTATTTCGTTTATATTTATACAATTGAACAAGTAAATAACGAAATTTCCTAAAAATCAAGTATTATTAAAAAAAAAGTATTTTTGAAAAAAATTTTAAATGGTGACTCACATCATCACTCATAAAACATGTAAAACAGTGGATCGGTAGCTTCGTGGATGGCCGGCATTAGGGAGCTTCACGCTTTTGATTTCAACAATTCAAGGGTGATGGGACATCAGCGAATTTTGAAAAAGAGATTGATACATGAAATGGTATCAATTCAACAAAATAATAAATCCGTAAATAAAAGATCGGATATTGAGAATTTAAATACATACTGCTTATTTCATTTAAATAT
The DNA here is from genome assembly GCA_910592335.1 of Adalia bipunctata. NCBI lineage: Eukaryota > Metazoa > Arthropoda > Insecta > Coleoptera > Coccinellidae > Adalia > Adalia bipunctata. Next base: position 33,790,751 of record OU342952.1, on the reverse strand, counting down.
AATTGCCAGGTTAAAAGAACACGGCTGAATTTATAGTCATTAAAAACGGAATTCCTCATTTTTGTGTTTTGCATGCCGAGAACCCCCTTTTTTTTAAATCGTAATCAAATTGCATTGTCAACCTGCACATCGTATGTGGTTGCATTTCAGTTTCCTTCATGTCTCGGTCCTTCACGTCACGTCTTAACTGTTTTTTAAAGTGACACTGTTTAATATGTTTTATGAGTGGACAATAGGAGTCAACCGATGATGTGAGTCACCATTTAATATTTTTTTTTAAACACTTTTTTTTATAATAATACTTGATTTTTAGGAAATTTCTTTATTTACTTGTTCAATTGTTTCCTGTATTGGATCTTTTCATTGTTAGTTAATTTATTTCGTTTAAATATAAACGAAATAAATTAACAATAGTCAGATAGGTATCCTTTATACAATCGTCTATTGTTCATTTTAAATAATTGTTTTTTATTGGTAATTGTTCAGGTTCGGAATCCCTGATTTCTAGTTTTTGTTTTGGGATGGCCTTTCTGTATCGTTGTATAATGTCCTTGTATTGCTCTTTCAGGGGATTCTCAAATGTCTATCGGAAATGTAGAACGCGAAAATATGTCGAGTGTTTATTTCATTCGCTGAAAATGACAATGTCGAACTCAAAAGTGAAAAAGTAAACAAACACACGGGAAGGACTAACATAACCTTACATTAATGACATTAGGATGATAAAAATGTCGAGTGGCTCCTACCCACTCTTCTTCTTGTCTATCGATATTTGTCAAATGCGACATTTGAGCATACCAATTTTTGATTTCGTTGGACAATCTGGTGATGTCGCATGCGACCCAATAGACATCTGAGAATCGGGCCCCAGAGCCCCGAAGATGATTCAAATATAATCGAAACGTCGGCAGAATTTTCATCTAATTGATTTCCTTCAACCCTGACCTCAACCAATTATCAACACTAGATCAAATTGAAGGTCATTAGGTAAACTTGATACTGATAATTAATTTTTATTTGGATCTTCAAAAACAATACACATTGATTCAACTTCTACACCAAACAACTATTCAAAGAGAAGGTACTCAGGTAAAATATTATATATCTATACATAGTATAGGTACATAAATATTTTCACAAAAAAAGATAATTATGGATCCTCTCTTAATTTGAGGAAACAAACTAAACACTTGCCAGAGAAATTTTAGAATGAAGAATATGCTCAAAACTTGAAATAGATGTCTCCAAAATAAAACTTTTATTCGAAGTTTCTTCAAATCAGCCCATCGTTTCACATTTGAGACCTCAGAGAAACTTCATAATGCTGAAACTTCTTTCATTAGCTGCCACTGAGTACCCAGCGGTCAAAACAAGTTGACACAGTTTGAATGCCAGTTTTAGAGATGTTTTTTATCTTAAATATTCCTAATTTTTTCGCTCATAGACGATGGAAGTCCGTCAGGTTTTCGCATCATTATTTGAAAAATGATTTCCAATTCTGCTTGAATTGTTTGTATAACATCTTCCACATTTTTGTCCAGAAAGCCCACAAGAACGTCGACAATATTGATAAATTCGACGCGTTAAAATTGTTGCATGCCATAATTTGTCTGATTTTGATTGTTAGAGTCATACCTTTTCGGAAGATATCTGCGACGATGATGTCTTGAAAACTCAACATCAGGATTCAAATCAAATTTTTTTGAGAAAATTTTGGCGCTTTTAATCAAGTCATTAATTTCATTGCCAGATCGAATTTGATTCAATATTTCCTTAATCCCATATATTTCCGCTATTGTATCTCATATATTCAAATCAGAATTTTCAATTGATTTAGTAACTATTCTGAGCTTGAAAAGAATTGATTTGAAAAAAAAAGACAACAAATAGAATCAAAGTTTAACATACTTTCGTAGAGAGCTAACGCTTTTGCTCGAGTTAGGTACTCTGTCGAAACTTGAATAATTATTATACCTATATTTCATTCAATATATCCAGAAATTCACAACTACCTGCTGAGGGATAACGTGAAAGATAAAAAATTGTTCATCTTTTCAAACACTTGGTAGCAATATCGGAATAAATACCATTTATTGCTGATTATACACATTGCACATTGAGCCAAATTTGCCAAATACCCAAATTTACTCTAACAGAAATTTGTACAATTGTCGCTATTCTCTGCATGCTTTTGTCTAGCCGAACGTGGGCTTAGTTCTACCGGTTCAATAAGCATTAATTTCAAACTTTATTGAAAAAAAAAGTCGAATTCATTAAAATTTTAAGAAAACTTTTTTAGAAATATATATTCCAACTCAAATGAAATCTTTTCAACTGCTTCGAAATTTTTCCAACTGTGCTTTTTCAACAGCTTCAAAAATATTCCAACTGCTCTCAAAATTTGCCACCTCTGTTCAACATTGGGGTGGGATAGTCCCTTCTTATGATATACATTTTTTTTTTCAATTTTGATTTTTGTTATATTGTCTTAATACGAAATAAATCTGAAAAAATCACGATGGAGCATCTGAATAACTGATCCCAATTGAAAGAAATTCAACAAAGTTATATGAAATTTTGGAAAGAAGGTCCTATCCTAGATATTGATTATTTATAATGATATCTTGAATTCGGTTATTTGATTTGAACAGATGTATTAATTTTCAAACGTCCTAATCAATTAAAATGTGGAAAAATAGACTGATTGAGAAAATGTTAACAGACATAATAATTCGTGTTTTTGTTGATAGTGACAGTGACAGTAGTTGTTTCGAGAGTCAAAATAATGGACTTCCATAAGGATCGGTTTTATCTCCCCTTCTCAAGGGCGTCCCCAGCCTTCGAGCTAGGGAGGGGCAATTGAGCTAGGGTGGGGGCAACAAAATCAGAATAGAAATAATGAACTGATTTTCGTATATTATGCTATTATTTCATGAGTTTTTGGATTTTAGATATTTGGGGGGAAGGGGCCAGCTGCCCCTCTGCACCCCCCTGGGGAAGCCCATGCTTCTTCTTTTGAATTTATTTTTAAGTTATATTCCTCATACTTACGCCGAGAAATGTATTCGTGCAGATGATATTGCTCAGCCCTTCCCTCATTTCTCTTTCAAAATAATTGAATTAACTATGAAGTTTAGAATTTAAAAGAATATATTTTCTGGAGTTCTGTTTTGTTTGGTTTTACAGATAAACATGAGCAGTCATCAGTACTATTAGTGGAACCATTAGATCGTTGATGAAAATGGATATTTATCATTTCGAATAGAAAAATTCAAGGAAATAAATTTCGCGAAAACAACACATTGTTGTAATTTTATTCACGAAAAAACGGTAAATTCTGTTAAAAAAATGAGATAGACGTTTGATTAACTAAATGATAGACTTCAATACTAAAAAGAAAAAACACAAAAATATTAGTTCGTTTTGATGGTGGAAATGTTACAAAATAACCAAAAATGATGGGGAATATTCTTTTCATTCATTCAATACAATTTTTTTTAATTATTTTCATCTTTATCCTCTCATACATCCCTTCATCAATCAGAAAAAAATAAATCATTTCTGACTCCCTTTTTTCAGGGACGTAGACCCTCAACAAGGAGATAGAGTTTTGTTGATGTTTTTATTTGTGCTTTTGTATTATACGTAAAATTGTATGGTGTCCCGTTGAACATTTTCTGTACCTACTCATACTGAGTCTAGGAGCACGAAATTGATCGATCAGTTCGTTTGTTGAATTGTTATTTGTATATTTGTTGCTTATTCATTGCATTGTTCGATTTTTTCAAAACGAATCTGTATCGATCTCTTTCATAATTTGAAAATTATAGGTAGCACCTAGGAAATTTGCATACCTAGCACCAGAATCTATAACAACATTTCAGATTCCATCAAGTTCATTAGCATACCTTCCAGATTCTCCAGAGAATATCATGAATTTGTCCATAAAATTACAGGAGTTTTATGTATCTGTTAAAACAGATTATCACTAGGTATTCATGATCGTTACTGTCATTCAAAATCTTATTTACTTCTCGTAAAATACTAACATTGCATGTTATACCTACATACCTATACTCCATTCACTTTTATAAAGTATCGCGGTTTGCCATGAAATTTTGACACATTTCACCGTATATATTTTGAAAATGTTAGGTTATGGTCATTGCACTGTCAGATACGCCCACAACGTTGCCGTTTCTGCTAAAAAATCGTAGTAATTACGTATTTATCAAAATGTTCCTTTGGGAAATTAATGAATTTGAGAAAATATTATGTTAATTCAGAAGACATTTAACTACATTTTTGCACAACCTGAAATACTCCAGTATGAAAATGTAGTAGTTCTACGAAACCTGCGCCACAGTTAAATCTTCGAAGAACTAACTCCATTTACAAAGTTGAAAAAGAGTAAATAGAAAGTAGACCTGGCAATGTCGCTTAATTTTCACGAGTGCCAAACTGCGTCTGTTCTAGGGGAAAAAACTTGATAAACCTAAATCATGGCCAACCGCGATACTTTATAAAAGTGAATGGAGTATAATTATGTGTCCAATCTAGGTATCTCTGTTGTGCAATAAATAAATAAATAAAATAAAATAATAAAATTGGAGCCACTCCTGATCATGAATAGAATCGACATTGTTACATTGGTTTCTTTATTTTTCATCAAGACATCGAAAATATTGAGCAGAGGTGATTTTTATCCAAAATAGCCGAAAACTCAGATACTGTAATACTTATAAATATGATTTTCTATTTTCTGATCAATGGTGATGCCTACCTCACCATTCGACACGAATAGACCACATTTACATAAAACACTTTTTAAGCATCTAGTAGTCATAATTATTAACCAATTTTGTTAAATACAAACTAGGAATTTTGAAATATCACAGCAGTACAGTGACTTCCGGTCGCAAAAAAGACTTCTGGATTTTGGGAATTTGTTAGTGAATCAATAATGAAGTCAGAAAAATAAACCACTAGGAAACCAAAACCACTTTCTATTCAGTACAATGTTTATTGTCTTCTCAAAAAATTACCGCATCGCATTCGTAACATAAACAAATTCACCAATGAACCGCTACTAAGTCGCGCCAAAGTAACGGTCTCATCGGAACATTCAAATTGCAAACTAATCCTTTGCTACAGCGAGGTATTATGTATTACATACAATATTCAAACCGCAAGATGTTACGTCTCATGCTTCAAGCACCTGTTCTAAAAATATGCGTGTGTTTGATAAACATACAGGTGTCGAAATAACAAAGCATCTTGAGGAACCCGAAGGAAGATATGCTAACAAAGTGGTCACCGTCTTTGTCTTATGCCTTCTATGATGCGATGTGCGCTTGACCACTGATACAATAGGTATACTTGGTGCTGAAGAAGTGGCTTTATAAAAAATGGAAACAACTGTTATAATGCTCATATTCGCCAGCTGATGATTGTATTATCTCCAACAGAAGTTAGACTTGTTATGGCGTTTGATGCAACGATATAAAAAATGTAACTCTTCTGCTTTCCGCATGCCAGAAGCTCAATACGAGGCCATCTTACAGACGCACCATAGGCTTACAATGTTTCATCGTTCCATGCATAGACTCAATGTTGTTCCATCTGTACAAATTATATAACAAATAACAAAATGCTTTCTGTACCTACATTTGTAATGGACATTTTTTGTACACGTACCTATCTATTATAAACTACCTGGTGAGTCTGCGACTTGTACATATATTTTAACTGTATTTTCTGGAGGCCAAAAGAGACCTTTTTTTCATTTTCCTTCTTTTCCGAATTCGGCTCTGTTGAAAAGATATAGCCATTTGAAACAAAAATTGGGCCAAATACGTGCTTGATATGATTCTCAGGGTCAAGATATAATGTGAAGTTCATATTTCTCTATTGAAAATGAGTTAATACATTTAGGGAACACTCAAGTACAAACCTTATTGGAAAAAAATTGTTACAAACACGATAGTTCTCAACAAAACACTCAGTCTCTCCTTACATCCTTGAATCCTAAACATGATAGCCGGAAGAATATAAATCAAGGGTGAATAAATATAACTGAAATTTAGACTTTTATATCAATATTAGTTTTACCTGATTATATCTGCAATTAAAATCCCTCAAAAATAAGTTTCTTCTTCGATTAGTCTGCAAACACTTTTATAGTAGTGAACCGTACAGTCATTGGACAGTGACAGTTCCCAGCTAACCAATTTCAGTCGCAGGTAAGTTGTAAAGAACTCACATTGTGGATGTGCGACTTCACGCCGATGTTGGTCCGAAAAAGATCATCCAGTACTTACTGGAGAGTGTCCGCAACATCGCATATCGCGAATAATTACTCAAGACATCACATAGTAGATGTAAAAAATGTACCATAGATAACAACATTGCGACTTCTCATGTTGGCAGTTTTTGGAAAGATTATTTAGTGAAATAAACTACCAGACTGCAACTTCCATTAGAGTTATATATATATGTTCAAATTGTTAAGTAGCAATGTGCACTCTTAATTTATGCACAAAGCGAATCAAAATGAAGTTGATTTTGCAACTTCTATGGACTTCACTTATGCGAAGTAGGTAAATAGAATATCTTTTGAAAGCTTGGATACATTGCATATTATATAAAATACCAGCTTTATTGTGACCCTTATAAAATGTACATAGAAAAATTAGTGGGTTTTTCACACGGTCTACAGATTGAAATTCTCAAGAAACAGGAACTTTTTTTTTGAGATTTTCCAAAAGGGTCTTCATAGGTATTATCATATTTATAATATAATGAACCTTTTGGAGAATCTCAAAAAAAAGTGTTTCTGTTTCTTGAGAATTTCAATCTATATCTACCGTGTAAAAAATCCACTTATTTTCCTATATGTAGGTACATTTTGAAAGCTCTTCAATAGAGATGTTATTTTATATAACAGGCAATGTATCCAAAGCTGTAAAGCTCTGCATGGGAAAAATGGTTGAAAGTTGAGAAATAACTAAAACTAACTGAATGTTTCTATTTTCACATACGCATCACTCCATCATTATTAACAATAAAATTCAAATGTTATATTGTATAACAATTTGTTGTATAGTATTTTCACAACCAAAAGTATAAATTCAATAAACAACTATGTGAAATACTGATATAGGTTTTTATTACATTTCATATAAACCTATATTGAACACTTAAAAAAACAAGAATAATGAAATATAAAAGAACAAAATCAAAAAAAATCAATAGACCATTTCGGGAGCGGCATTGTGGTCTGGCTGAAAGATAAAAAATAGGTCAGTAGTAATTATTGGGAGTGATGAATTGAGATTTCAATTTCAAGAAGATTGCAAAAACCTCCACTTAAAAATTACTGTTAGACAGAGACAATTTTCACTGGTACATTATTCACCCGAAAAGGAAATATTGGATATCCTTCAATTTTGGACAGAATCTTTATTTTTGAGCTCAAAGGCCTCCATAGATGGCCTTTATCAGCTATAAAAGATCCCTTTAATTTTAAGCAATTTTGCATTGGCAATTAATAGGAAGTAATAAATATACTGGGTGTCTCGATATACCTGTACCAATGGATTATCTCAGCCATTCAGAAATATAAAAATTTGAACATTTCATGTTCTCCAATTCGTTTAAGGAACTTCAACTATTATAATAATAATAAGTTCTCACGATGCTTTAACTCAGCCAAAATAATTGATATGTGATAATAAATCCGATTTTTCATTCAATGATGGGAGTGAAATTTGTGTAAATCAAATCATTTTGTATGATTAGTACCTAATTAGGATGTCGGAATATTCAACGTTGAAAAAGTCGAAAAATGGGCAAAGCGAGAACAAAAAAGTATGAAAATTAACAATGAATACTTACTTAAAATATAAATGTCCCTGAATATCTTTCTACTTCTACACTCAACACCAATCAACATAAAATGTACTGTCACACCCACACCCAAAGAGTTAACCTTACTTCACACCTCGAGACCACAGTTCACATTCACATATATCTATCCTTAAAATAAAGTGTCACCATGTATACGTTTTGTATTTTCCATTAAATTTTGGATTAATATTTCACTTTCCAAAAATTCAGGACGAAAATATATCTTATCGAATTAGTATATGAAATTTCCGTATTGGCTGCGACGCTTTCGAACGTTACTTGAGGTTTTCTTCGGGAAGTCGTTGGGCTCTAAATAAGAGTTCATAGGAATTTATCCATGGTACATAATTACGCTTTCTTATAACATCACAATTGCAACATTTAAAAAATATCAACAGAGATAAGTCGCAATGTAGTAGCAATGTACACTTCACTTTAACATCCCGAATTGATGTTACATGCAACAACAAAATAAGTGAAATTCAATACATCATCATTAATATGTGGACGTTAATGTCCACAATGTGAAATACTTAGTAAATCCATGATAAGTCTCAAAGTTGTTCTTCAATGCGATATTTTTTTATATTTCCTGCGACTTACTGTTACTTCTCTATTATGGGTTATTGGACAGCGCTAAAATATTTCTGAAAAATAAGGAAGACAAATATTTTTTCAGTGCAGAATATTAACAGATTTCTTCATTAGTAATGCTAGATCAAGAATTGATGACGAGAAATTCTCTAGTCGCTATATATCAGTTGAATTATGAGGTGACGCGCACAGTCCACAAACACGAGTTTCTTAAAAAATTGTTAAGCGAACGTTATAGACGGTGATAATAAATTTATTGTCTCCATTGAGCATGTAAGTAGGTATCTTCAAATTTTTTGACAAATGGAATTTTAAAAGTCAAACTTGGCAAAGTGTTATCTAATAAATCATCTACAACAATCTGTGCAGTAATAGGTTTACTTATTATTCTCGCAAATTTCACAGAAGGAGCGAAAGCTTAGGCTTTCAATAAAGAAAAAACCTGTTTTTGACACCTACAAAACCCGATATCAAATCATATTATAGTTTTGAGTCGAAAACTTCCAAGATGTGTATTTTTATGCAGTTTTGAAAAAAATTATTTTACAGTCAACAGGAAAAACGTTTTTGAAGATAACTTTCAAAATATTTCATTTCGAGTATATTTTCCATCTTTTTTCTCTGATGTTTCATTTATTTACTCAAAAGTACATATAATTATAGTTGTACATGAAATTATCTGTCCCAAAAAGCAATCATAATTATTGTCCTTTCCAAGATAAAGGAAAAGTTTGAGATAGGTAGATATAATTTATTATTTCAATTTGTTTCATGTCATTCAGTTGTGGAATTTTCAATCACTGACAAAGTAAATCTGTTTTCCTTCACGAAGAAAATAGAATTCTTTCCAACTCTTCAATCCGCTCTCCTACACTTCTTTCTGAATTCAGATTTCCTGTTTCTTTATCTTTTTTTGTTAGTTTATAGGATTTGCCCCAACTTTGATCAAACTGTAGTAATAATGATACGAATAAGAAATGTCTCAAAACAACAGCCAAACTCACAATACCAACGGTTTAACCCACATGCGATCTTGTCTAGACACGAACGGATCATTTTAACGTCTGAGCATCCGAAATACGAGAAAAATAATGCACTGGAACTAAAATTACCTATACAAATTGTGCGAATTTACACCTACAGTATGTAAAATATTGACAAATTCGCGACTTTGTGAAAATTTGTAAAGCTCTGTAAATTCGTCTGAATCTTTGAAATGCTTCGTGATTTTCTGGAAATTAACAATGAATCCCCTCAAAATATTCAATAAGGTGCTATAGTTGCTGAAATTGCTACAATCATATTCGTGAATTGAGTATAATGTAATTTTACCCCCATTTTCACAGTGGAGTCCGAATGAAAAAAATTAAAATCGCAAGAAAATCAAAGTACGTTCGTATATTTGAACTGAACACAAAATACGAAGTTACAAAACGTTCATCATACTTCTGCGCAGACTATTTGAATCTGAGCTTGAAGTAGAGTTCTCGACAAAACTGGTATTAGGTACTACTGACTTTTAAAAAATATCCAAGTTTTCGAAAATTCTGAATTCACATTGATTTTAAAATGACTGAACAGTTAAGACTTTCAGAAGAATATTTGTTAGTTTCTATATCTATATTAGGTAGGTACCCCCTTTGTGAACTCTATCCGATGGATAAATATATCCGTTTTCCAATTAAACACCCTGCATCTAAACAATGAAAAGCACTAGAAATAGGATGAACAAGTTGAAAACACGACATGATTGAATTGCGTGGGTAAACATTTCTATTAACGCTGCCTTCCGTATATAGTTTATTATTCGGGTTCGTCGCTTGATCGACCGTTGAAGTCTCCACGCCAACTGATACATTATTCATCAAATTCCCGAAGTATTCGTTCCTGAAGTCAGTTTTGAATCATAATTCTCATAATTCGGAAATGAATATCCATTTGACTTGAACTTTGGGTAAATATCACACACGTTGAGGACTTAAAACCTTCCGAAATATGCAAGTGCCAAGAATTAGGGCTTCAAGTTCTGCAAACTGAAATTCGCTGAAAGCTGAAATTTTTCGCAATTCTGAACGAGCCATCGCTTTTGCCTTTCATGGAATATGAATCGATGAAAATTTCAAGATGAATCTCTCGAGGAAGTCACTGACACCAGCTCACAAAACTAGAATTTCTGGTCGTCAAACTCGATTTTCTAACCGAGTAACTTTTCGCTTGGGAAAAAACAACTCCTGGCTCGAAAAACAACGAAATCCAACCAACCATCCTAGCAAAACAAGGCAACGGTACTCCTGTGACAAATTCCATCTTGCGCAATTTTAAATCGTCTTCAGCAAAACGAGAAGAAGAACATCGCAAACCACTTGTAGACCACATGACAATCGTGAAACCGGAAAGAGGAAACAGCATAACAAGCGAAGAAGGTTTCCAACATCACACAGGTAGTTGGCTGCGCCTGGGAAGGTATCCGCCGTGCAGGACCAGAACGTCTGTACCCCCACTATCGCACTTGCCAATGTCAAGTTGGTTTGAGCAACCTCTACAGGTCGGCTCGAACTTGGATCCTGAGAGGGGAGGTGGGGCGTTTTTTACAACGGTTTGTGTAGCTCTATCCTCTAGCGGTCATCGGACATCAGTCTATGCAAGGACCTCATCGGAGGATGATGTAGGACGCCCATGTTGTGACACAACTGTGCTAAGACTTAGCAATGTAGTACTGATCGTACTGAAGTGAACTCGTTCTAATTGGATTATTGACAGTGCAGTGCGACTTCGTGCTGTTTGATACCAAGTGACAAAACGTTTGTGAAGTGTGATCTTAAAACTCTTATTGGATTACCAAATTTCTCAAGATGCCGAAGATTTTCATGATAAAAAATCGGCTGTTGCAGCAGCAGCTCAAATTGGCGGAGTACCACGATTTAATTGCTGCTAAACAGGATTTCGAACTCGAAGAATCCCAACCCTTATCTCTGATTGTCCCAAAAAAATCAGGTATGTAATCAAATTAAATAAGACTCACCTGTTGTACCTACCTGTCTCCGAAATCATGAATATTCTAAACAAGTCTTAGTCTACGAAAGGGTTAATCTTAAGGGTTCGATAAAAGACATCAAACCAGTTTTAATATCATTATAAAAAACGAGAGGAGGATACCCTTTACAGGTTGGATAGAAGAATGTCTTCCGCGCGCAACTATAATATATTCTTTGCGCATATTATGCTTAAACTACCCTGAGGAAGAAGATTTGATATTCAAAAGGGTCTTTCGGGTGTCGGCCTTTACAATTCTTTTGTACGAGAGATTAGCTGCGGTGGGCTCTCAGGAAGATCTGCCAGAAAAGATAACAAGAAGAGGTATTGAAAGGAAGTGAATATGATCATAAGTACCTACTGAAGATCATAATGATGATATCAAAGTTAGGTATTGAATATGAAGAAAGCTTCAGAAATAAATTAATTTCAATGCATTTTTGAGAATTTATCGGGGAAATAAATGCGTTAAAAGTATTGAATATGAAAGTTTAAAATTTCAATACCTGTGCCAATTTTTTGAGAAGATTATTTCTTCATTCTTCAATGCAGAAAAATCCTGGAAAACCCTTTCATGTTTTTCTGAAATCGAATAGGGGACTCTTTTTTTAACTGAAACTCAAAAGCATAAAATCGATTAGGACTAGGTTTCTTTATGCGATTAAAAAAAGGGAAGAAAATGAGTCAGTTACAGTAATAAACATCCATAGTAATCATTTGGATGTCCCAATACAATGCAGAAGAGATTATCAAGATAAATATTCAAATCGCATTCCATACTTCCGAATTAATTTGAAATCTTCTCCAAATGAATGTATATGTACACATTCAAAATTAGTTTTGAGCAATGATCAGAAATAGAATCAATCACACTTTCACATAAAATTGAAATTTTGTTATCACAGTTGAGGAATCGGGAATAATGTGAAAACTTGCGATACTTCACCGAAATTTTGATTAGTTAACTGATGCTTCGTAGGCTAGATTTATAGTTAGAAACTCAATATAGGTCCTTTGTATTATTTCATTGAAAATTTCGACTATAATAAGAAGAATGTAAGGCTCATAATAGTCATAATATTTGCAAAATAAAATCTTCTAGGAGTAATACTATACTTGAACGAAATTAATCTCTGTTTCTGAAAGAAAATACAAACAATAGTTTGGTTAAAAGTCTAAGACGTTCTTGAGCATCGCTGAAAACAAATTACCTATCTATAAGGTACGGATGTCCATCTGTCTATTGAGTTTAGTAAAAGAAAGTATCTTGTTACATGATCGACAAAACAACAGTCCAACCATTGAATCATCCTGTATTCTCTAGGAAATATTGAATTACCAGTAAAGTGGTTCTTCGCTTTGATTCAGTCGAATATTTCCATTTTATTTGCATTCCTATATCGTAAAAAAGGTGATGCATTTGCCTCAATTCAAAATTCAGGTGAATTAAATCAAATAACTGTGTAATACATGCTTTTTTCGTAAGTAATATCATAAGGGCATCTAATTTTTCCGAAAAAATCGAAAAAACACGTTGCTCAGTAATATTTTAACATATTACTTTGCATTGATGTGTTTTTTCGATTTTTTTCAAGGGAAAAATTAGATGCCCGAATGGTATTTGACAAGACTATTTCATGAGTAAAAGATTATTCTGCATGCATTATGTATGTAGGTATGTATATTAATTTGAAAACGGAAAAACAGAGACTTAATTCATTTGATCACAAAATTCTTCAAACTCATATAATTACATATTGTAATTTTTGGTGACAACAAGTGTCAAGTTTTGCCGCGTGTAAACTCGAAAAAACTGCTGACAGCTGCTGCCATATAATGTTTCCACCTAGAAACCATTTGTAATTCAAAATTGTGCGTTTCTGATTGGCGGAAATTGAGACGAAGGAAATAGTCCGAGAAATAGTCAGTTTGAATTATCAATTTTGACAACTGAGTTGACAAATAAATATAACAATTCATGATGATACGTTTCTATTTTAGCAGGCAAAAATATCGTAGGTCTGCGTTACAGAATTCTTCTCGTTGTCACATGCAAAGAATATGTAAGGAATAATTCAGATGGGGATAAAATTTCTATTATGACTTAAGACGAAGTGGAAGAGAAAAACGAAAGTTTTATTCAATATGTTTTCCTCTTCAATTCGATAATCGGCAAGATGACAACATACTCACAAAAGGCGTTGTAATTTTTTAATTTGCGACGAAAATTAACAAAGCTTTTTTGAGGAATGTGAAGGACTCAAAATATAAAAAATCATGACAATCTGTGATTTCGAATCCCAATTAAGTATTTTCGAATTTAACCTGACAATCCAATCAATCATATCTATAAGGTTTGCCATGAGCAGATAGTCCCAAAAAAAAACACTATCGAATTGATCTGCAACCATCAAACATATCAATCAGAGATGCCTACCATACTAGGAACAGCATCTACAATACCATAATTCAGAAACAAGAAAAAAGGGACACAATGCAGTCTGAGACGTCCTGATTAATAATTCATTGAATATGATTGTTGGTTTGACCATCTTTAGAAGATGGAAAGATAGACAAGAGACAATGAGAGTTCATTAGCCATTTGGGATGTTTCATTTATGGTAAAAGAGTAGAGAACAAGATTTTGAGAAACCAGATCAGCTGAAATTTCATCCAAGAATCAAGATGATATTATTTTAATTGAGGATCGAACTTTATGAATCTGGTTGGTAATAAGCTGAAATGGAAGTTAAAATTCAGTAAACGTTAGGATGAACCTTCATTTGGAAGTAGAATTTGACATTCATTGTTATGAATGGAAAATGTATTTGTCTTGATTTTGCATTGATATCTATTCTACAACTTTTCTCAATTGTTGTTTCAATGCGAGTATACTTACTATTCTATTGATTACTGTTTGTGTACCCACCCAATGAAAAAATAAATAAAAATTCAAATTAATTAAGGCAGCTGCAACATATATTTCAGTTCGAAATGCCCAGAATATTCACCTTCTGATTATTTCCAACAAAAGTTTTCATTCATAGTTCAACTCTGACGTTAACACCTGATCGCACAATGTTGAATTCATTCAACACAAAGAAAAAGGATTGAAGGTCGAACCAATTCACATTCGCATACAGGCCGGTTCTCTCGTATACAATATGTCCGATTCCAATTCGTATCATCACGATTTTTATCTTCAAGCCCTTGTAGGCGTTTTCAGGTTCGAATTAAAGAAATCTTCGATGAATTAGATATTCATTTGTGTTCGATTGATGATTCAAGATTTCATTAATTCAAAATTTCGACTCACAGAAAATGGCCAATTATCATTATTCTGATATTTAAATATATTTTCTGTTGTCCCAAGATTTATCCTATAGTTACTGATGACCAGTTCAAAATCCGTTGCTTTGTACATCCCAAGAGTCAACAAAGTAATGAAAATTTCCACTATAATTCATAACAGTTATTTGTCGACAAAAATCATTGATAGTTTTTGAAGAATTCCATCCTTTTCGGCTTTCACACTTCTTAAGAATCTTGATGAAATAGATGTACGTACCTATTTAAAAATACCCTGATACCTATCAGTTTTTGATGTAATAAAATCACTCCCTTGTCGTCTATTGTTATATAAGAAAACAAAACAATTCATTAGCAATTCAAAACTCCAAGCTGAGTGACAATTCATCATATGAAGGGTGATTTTTTCAGAGCTATAAGTAGGAAATTTTTGCGTAAAAACACATAAAATCCAGATAAATTCATGAAATGTTTATTTGAATCGATAGAACGATCCATAATTCGATTTTTGAAGATTAATGCAAATAATGACTGCGCTTGTGCCTCAAATGGTCCATCCACTCAGTCCAATTTTGGCAAACTCTTTCCAACTTTTCGACCGGTATCTCAAAGAATAAATACTTCAATGTTGCCTTCATGGTTGAATTGTAGACCAAACTGAAGATGTTTGACAGTAACACGAAACAAGAAACGTGCGGAAGCTGTCAAAATCAGCCAAAAAGAAAATAGTTAAAAAATCACCCGTTAGCTGAATTTGGAAAATATCGGACATGCAACAATTTTGTTGATTCATCCGGTACTAACATCTTTTAGTGTATCCTATATTCTCATGAGAATTGAGCATACGACATAAAAGAAGGATTTTTC
Organism: Adalia bipunctata; assembly: GCA_910592335.1. Lineage (NCBI taxonomy): Eukaryota > Metazoa > Arthropoda > Insecta > Coleoptera > Coccinellidae > Adalia > Adalia bipunctata. The sequence goes on along the minus strand of OU342952.1, from coordinate 33,775,040 downwards.
TAGTCATCCCAATCTTCATATCATCATTTGATAATCCATACCATAAACAAATCCCATTCCTCACAGCAAGTGACATCACGAAACAGTTAAAACATGAATACCGTAAAGCGGTTCTCAGGTATCCTAACCGAAAATTAATGTTTTTGACCTTGCCTTGCAAAACCCGATCTGTTAAGTAGCAGGTCTTTGTTGCGCAAGCGGTGCTTGTTCCCGGTATATGCGCAAAATCCACTATTCCTTCCATACCTGCTACCGCGAATTTTTGACCGGAATATGGGATCAGGTAGCAGACAGAAATTAAACGAGGTTCTAACAAGGACAATGATTCGAATTAGGAATTTAGTTAATTTAGCCAAATTTATCGCGACAGTAATTAAAATTCGAATATAGGAAATTATGTTTACATCAATCATTTTGTGATCAACAAAACAAGGTTTTCTGACAAAGAATACCAAGATCGCGGTTCCCAATTGAAATAAATAAATCAGGATATTGAAGATAGCATAGACACCAAGACACCATGAACTGTCTACTGTAAGTAAGACTGGTCAGCACAATCTCATTCAGTATGGCTCAAAATTTGGATCTGCCATGGCATGATATGCGTTTTTCTCGAATGCCTTTGCAGTAAAAACAAAGAACAAAGGCATAATGACCTTATAGGAGCGTCAGTTCAAGCAGGAAACTTTCAAGGTTTGAAAGTTTAGTTGCATTTTGCGACTTTATACATGGTGCTCCTAAAATGGAGGAACAAAAGAAAAGTTGAGATTCCTAGAATAATGTTGAGGAAAAAATCCCCAAAAATTTCGTTTTCGAGATTCGTTTGAAAGACCTATCGCTTCCATTATACATGGTGCTCTTTAATTGGATGCAAAAACGAAAATTATTTGAATAATTAAAAAATGTCCCATAAACAAAATTTTTTTGAAATTTTTCTCTCATTTCCCAAGATATTAAACTGAAATTTTGTAGGTACAGATATTACAATTTAGAGTTCACCTAGTTTGATATTTTGTCTGGAAAACTGTGCATTGTTTTCCCCAGAACTTCGTTTTGGTGAGCCACTGTTAGTTTGAAAAATTGTAAAAAGAAGCTTCGTTCTTATACTAAACTTGATGATCTCTTGTAGTTTTGTCGTACCAATTTGAATAAATTTTCTTGAAATATTCAGAAAAATAAGAATTCTCATAAAAATTAAGTTATTATAAGAAGAATCTGAACTATTGAAGATCTGAAGGGCCATATTTGATGTTCATCCTGTCCAATCCAGCTGTTTTCATATTTTTCGATCAAATACTCCCCTTCACACTCTGCATCTCGAATTCGGAACGTCCCAAAATTACGGGACTTTTTATTTTCAAAATAATGTAAAGAATCTCCCCACTTCGTTTGTACCTCAGATTTAGGAACCCCTGTATATATTTTTTATGTATTATTCTACATACATGTTTTGAATCAAAACTTAAAAAAAAATCAGAGATATATGGAAAACACAATCTGAACAACTCCCGAAACTCAATATTTTTACTTAATTATTGTCATATTTATTTAGCATTGAATCAATCACTATTTGTAGGAATTACTACGTAGAAAATGATCTACCTATGAACACTTGAGTGCAGAGTGTGTAAATACATAATATTGAGGACTCATTTCCTGAAACTATGTTTGGTTTTCTCCCCGAATTTCTGAATTACAATCAATGAAAAATTATTTTCTGTTGATATCGTTCATGCTCTATAAGTTTTTATTTCCTTAAAACAATGTACGATAACAAAATAATATTGGAAAAATAATATTATATGCAAAACGTCTGCCGAATTATCCTTCAATCATCATTAATTATTGAAAAAACTGAAAATTATTTTGAATTTAGTCATTCCCTGAAAAATTCAGGTCATACCCTTCACATCATGAGCATGCACAAATAAATATACTGAACAGAAATTGAGATACATCCTATAGAAATGAAAATTTCCGGTTACCTATACCGAACTCCTACAGCTCTCTCTAAGAGCATCTACAGGTTGAAAACTCAGATGAACCAGTGACAATGACCTAGTATTCCGAGATCACACTGGAGCAATTATATCACTGATGCAGCTCAGAGAAAGTTTCCTCGATGGTAAACAGTAACTTTCTTCTCATTCAATGGGTTACCTAACAAATAAGTAACCGAAAGATTGTGTAAAGATTATCGATCCTTGAACTTAGCCTTGACTCTTAATCGCCTTGAACACTGGCACGTGCTTAGTCAATAGGTGAATGCTGATCTGAATAGGAGCATACGGGGTGTAGAGAGAAAAACTTGAATCTTGGGTTAAATATATGACACCCAGTATCGGAATTCTCTTTTCGAAGCGGGTCCCCCATATTACCGTCAACCCTGATATTCGTCGAATATTATTTCATTATTTCTGCAATGTAGGCCCAGAATCATGGACGATTTATTTGGCAGCCGCCAGAACTTTTTCCCATTGTTCCTCGAACGCGAATATACCCTTTTTGAAGAGATTTCAATTTATTATTTCGAATTCTGAAACAATATTTTGAATGAAATAGAAAGGAGTAAGCAATAATTTGAAATTTAATCACCGAAATCTGGCAAGTGGGTTCCACTTGGGCAATCCAGCTACCTGTAAAATATTATACTCAATATGGCAACGCGTGTAGCACACCATAGATAAATCATTTAATAACACTCAGAAAGTGGAATAACAATGCTAACAACTTCATGGATGACAGTATTTTTCTGTGGATGGCCATCTGAGTGTTTACCGCCATACTGCAAAGAAAGAATATTCTAGATTATTTAATCTATTTTTCCATGACTATATTAGCAGAAAACGATGTTATCTAAGAAATTGATGATAAAATATAATCAATTATTTGCAGGATATCAATAAGACAATCCAGATAATGTGATTCCAATATGGCGATGAGTGGCGAATCATAGATGGAAGAAACAAATCTTTATTTCATCCATCTTTGATGTCTAACATTTAGTTGTCCACAGAACACTACTGTCCCCCATAGAAAAAGTATTGGTTCTCCTAAGATGTGTTTAGTCATCGAAGGTTCTCCACTATCTGATTAAATTTTTGTTGTATAGTGTGCCATGCACTGCCATATAGAATATGATTTTTAAACCTTAACTCGAAGGAACTAATTCTATATCCCTAAGGACCTACCCAAATAAACCATAGCGTTATAGGAAACCCGTTATGTAGAAACATGATTATTTCAGAAATTGTTCAATAAGATTGATTACAATGTCAAGACCAAGAACAGAATTCATGGAAACAAATGAAGACTTTGACTCGTTACTTCGACTTAATTGAGCAAATGCTCTTGGCCTTGGAACCCCCATTTTCAAGCCACTATAAAATCCATGAAGCATTACATGTTTCAAGGTAAGCAGAGCGTATAATTTTGAGGGAACAATGATCTCCCATACATTGAGAATTTCTCTGTTTTACCCTATCGTTCTCATTACCGAAGCAGTTGACGACGGATGGAAAAACTTTCGGCGGGATATGGGCATCGGTCGCATACTAGATCGCGGGAATGAAACCAGCGACATCTACCTATACAGGGTGTAACTGAATAAGTGTAAAACATTTAAGGAGGTGATTCCTCATCGAAAAAAAGATAGGATCTTTCATATAAAGAAACTTCATTGGAGCATCCCTTGTTAAGATACAGCCCCTTAAAGGGGGTACATAAAATTTGTATAACAATTTTTTTCACAAGCACTGAAAAAGTTACAATATTGAAATTAACCTGACGTTTTGTACTACCAAAAAGACACTTAGCCAGTAATTTATTTGGTTTACCCCATGGTTGTAAGGGGTGAAAAACGCAACCCCTAAAATTTATTTCCAATGTAACTTTTTGTCTTATTATTTGTTTACCATTTAAAAATTTATTTCCGATAGCCTGTTTCATTCTAAACAAAAAATGTCTTTTGGGTTTTTTGCCCAAAATAAACCAGTAAGCAGCAAAACATTATTTTACGAACAACTACAGAGATACATCGTCATAAATGCGTCAGGTTAATTTCAATATTGTAACTTTTTCAGTGCTTGTGAAAAAAATTGTTATACAAATTTTATGTGCCCCCTTTAAGGGGCTGCATCTTAACAAGGGATGCTCCAATGAAGTTTCTTTATATGAAGGATCCTATCTTTTTTTCGATGAGGAATCACCTCCTTAAATGTTTTACACTTATTCAGTTACACCCTGTATATAATCAGAAAAGATTCCTCTGAGATTGAATGAACAATATAGGAAATTTCTTAACTAAATTGTAAATCTCAACGTACTAAATCAAGTCATTTGCGGAACATGGAAAATGTCTTTACAACCTATTTAATAGAAATTCTTCACTAATGATCATCCTGGAACTAATCACACTGTCGTCATCATAGGTGTTTGAAATTCAACTGTAGTTTTGAAATTTTTGGGTAAAAGAAAAAGGAATTTATTCATTAACTAATCGAAATGTATCCAGGTAAATTTTTGGGGATTTGTAGAAGCTAAATTTCCGCTTATTATGTTTACGATTTCTTTGTGAACAACTGCATATATCACTTTGAAAAAACATATGTTTTAGAACCATCATATTTTCTGAAGACTGCACATAGCATATGCATGCTTATGAATATTTCTATTGCCAAACTTGGAGATTTTTGAACATTTGTCGACAGAAATAAACAATCAGGATACTGTGCTTCAATATCAGTCATTAAACTTTCCAGAGAATGAAAGGACACTGCATGGCTCGAGACTGGTATTTCTATTTATGAGAACGATTAAATCGATTCGAAAGAAATTGAATTTATGAAGTCGGATAAACAAGGAAACATGCGGCAAGTTCACTGTCGTTTTTATGTCGATTCTCACCAATTGACTTGAGCAATCAGCAATTCAATCACGATCTACCACAATTAATTAATTAAATAGAAAAGAAAAAATGATGTAGGTTGGGATACAGGTGTATGCCGACTACAGCATGAAGACGAAGGTGCAGAGAAAATATCAGCCTATCTGGGCATTCTTGATTACATTATGCCTTTTATTTTCAACAGATGGGCCAATTTATGTTCGGCATTTGTGAACGTATCTTTATACAATGTAAAACCGCAATGAAGTAGCGGCTATACTAAAAAAAGTTCTTCGCTAATAATTTGGTTTCTTCATTCTGAAAGGGGGGAATTTTTTGCGTCCTATCGATGCTATCTAACGTTGGCCGGATTCAGAATGTGAATGGATGACAGCTTTAGCTATGAATTTGTACAAGTTCACAAAAGCTCATAAGGTAGTAGCTTCCCAATTTTTTTAATGAGTCAACTTTAGTCATATTTATGTATGGTGATCGTTAACAGCATGTGTTGAGGTATTATTCATTGGCCGATAATGCCAGTTTATTAATGAAAGGGTATATTTAATCTTAAAAACACGACATAGCATCCAAAATTGTTGTACCTACTCAATGGCTTCAAAAATTTCGAAATGTATAAAGTATACTAGAGAATTGATGTTGAACATTATTCATGCCTGAATTTGGAGCAATAGTATTCATTCTTGTTCCATTGAATAAATGAATATTGGTAGGTCCTCATTCTACTGGAACGTTGCATCTCATTCCTGAAACAGTTAAATACACATGATGATAATGCAAGAAGAATAATCCGGTCAAAATTTATGATCCTTCAAATGTTCAAAATACTTATTATGAGTGAAGTACTTCTGACTAGTAAATTTATCATCGGTTTTTAACTGTAGATTATACTATGCAATAAAGATCTTATTTTTCACATCATATTTTGAATATGACTATGAATCAGATGCAGTGGATACTAAAATATCAACCTACGTTGTTTTGTACCGCACACATTCATGAGGTAATTTTGTAATGAATTATAGGAGACAGAACAGGGTCAATAATTCCAGGAAATGCACCGCTATTTTCATCGTTCATAAAATCATTCTACTTTATAGAATGCACATTAACGTTATGTAACGTTAGATACATCAAACACTCACAATAAAATATATTCATCTAGCATTATTGCTGTACATTATAGGTAATTGTGATTATAAATGCAACAAATGAAATAAAATTCTTTCCAGTTTTGTATGTCAAAAATATTGATTTGAAGTCCGGATTTGGACTCTCGTTAGATTTGGTTGTTTCATATCTTATATGGGTTGCAAAAGTGGAGTTTCTATCTATCTCATACAATATATTTTCTCATTCCTAATTCTTTTAAATTCAGATGGTATCTCCGTTTTTGTAGAAACTGAAGTTTTATACGCGTTCCTTGCGCATGAAACTTGTTGCTGAATTAAAGATTTGCTCAATGTCAGTTGAATAATTCCATCAATACTCCGAATACCGTGAGTTGAATACCGTTTAGCATCTCGTTCTTTTCTATAGAATCGCGTTTAAAAGGTAGGGTCTCACAATGTCGCAGGTGGTAACAAACTTCCTTGCTGGCCTTGAGATTTGAGAGTCGTTCTGGATGATCCCAAGATTCAATACTCGTCCTATATAAAGTAAATTCGGCATATCTATTGTTTATATATATTGTTTATAGTTGTATAGTGTATAGAAAAAGAAAATAGTAATTACTGCGATATGGAGTTGGTTTTAGATGAAAAAAAAACTGCACATGGTTCAAATAATTCATGTGAATGATCAGAAAGAAGACAATAAATAGGGGCATTATTTCAATCCACTCTAAATATCTAAGATACATTTCAGAGCATGAATAATTGTACTCACTTTTACGTTTTCATTCGAATTACAATATTGGCAGGTTCCACGCTTACTTTTCAAAAGAAAAAAATCCTTATTATACATACAAAAAAGTATGGAAAACATTACCATAGATCTTCAATTGGAAAAGTGAAATCTCATAATATTCTGCAATATTAACGAAAAACACATTTCAGTTTTTAAACTTGAGTGAATTCGATCGATTATATTCGGCATCAAACTTCAAACCTACAAAACACAAAAAGTATTATTGCCAAATCAAATTAATTCAGAAGATTCACAATCTGCCCAAATAAAAGATATCTCAAGTATCTATCTACTCAATAGCATTCCCCAAGAAGCGGTACCTTTTGTTGTAGCAATTCCCACATTTCAATGAGAAGGCTGTGCTTATTAGTATGATGATGCGATGACTTTTCCAATCTGAAACTGTTAATCTGAGTTCCTTGCCTATCATTTTATTCACGTATCCGGCCGAATGATAACTAGTTAGAAATTGAATAATTATTCGAAACGTAAAAAACTTAGGTTCATTGTACATCCTTGAATTTAAACGATGCCAAATGGAGATTTTACCACTACTAGTTAGGCTGCCGTTAGAATATGTTATTAGAGCCAAGATCTGATAATATATCTTTGTACTCATCGTTAGAATTCAAAAGTTAGAATTTTTTCACGTAGGCTAAAAGGAAAATTTTCACCCCAAGTATGATTACGTCTTAGAATGTTTTTTTCTTGAAAAATATCGTATTCAGAGAATACATACTTTGAAATGAGAAATTGATAGGACCAAAAGCTTCTTCGGAAGAATTATTCGGTTTCTCTCCTTTTATGCAAAAAACGGTTGAAAAGATTTTTATCTACCAAAAATAAAAAATTCATATCAATAATACTAAAATAGTATGCTGTGATTATAAATGAGAGAGAGAATAATCGGCGAGATAAATATTTGAAACTCTGGAAAAAGTTTCTTTTTTGTTCTACCTTCCTCTTGTCGCGGCCACACCGAGCGCTACGTACGCTATGTTCGCGATGCATCTCAAATATAGCCATCGGTATTTTAAATGTACCCGGCCACACCGACACTGGTACGCTATGTCCGCTATGTCCGAACAAAACATACGTAGCGTCCATAGCATAGCGCTCGGTGTGGCCTCGACATAAAGCTACCGTTGTGTATGATTTTTTCCAATGTTACATGATTCGCCTTTTTACGTTGTAAAGTTCATGGGTGGCGAGGGGCACTGATTCACCATCTACCTAGTTCAGTCCACATTCATCAAATACCAATTCATAAATGTCTTCATACGAATAAAAACATTTAACGGTTGAGGAAGCTTCAACACATACTTACATTTGTAATTTTTTTCAGAACCCAAGGAAGAAAAGCTCAAGGATGAAGCTCCAAAACTTGAAACACCGCCACCAGAAGAAAAGAAAATCACAGAAACAGTACCACCAAGAAGATTCATTTCTTCCATACTCGGCGGTGATGTTCCATACGGCAGTAGAGGCCACGTTCTTACAAGAGCGGAAAGAAAAGAGTACGCTCCGATAGTCCCACCAGATAAAGTAACGATCCCTGAAAATAAAAAACCTCCTGAAGAGGTCCCCCAGCCAAAAGTTACACCACCTGTGAGACAATTCTCGGTGATACAGAGAACACCGAAAGCTACAACTAAACGGGAGGACGACTTGGACACCAGGTTGTCGGCCTTGATTGTCCAGGAACCAGAGCAAGAACAACCTATAGACTATCATATACCTAAAAGAAAAGGTGAAACGGAAGATGAGAACGAAGAGAAGAAACTCCGAGAACAAAGACGTAGCCAATGTTCCAAATTGAGCAAACCTGTTATATCCGTCAGGACACTAGTGGGAAAGCTCCCCCAAGTTATGTCAGCTGCTGCGGGGCATAGCAGAGGAAACGCCCCAAGTCAAGGTGGTGGAGGACAAGCGCAAAATGGCTCGTCTGGAGGCGGTGGAACAATTAACTTTTCTGGTGGTTCTACTGGTGGAAGCGGTGGAGGTGCTCTTGGAAGTGGTACAGGTGGTGGAGGTATGAACCCTGGAAGAGATGGAAGGCAAAATTATGGCCCCAGTAGTCCACCAACTGGAAGCTTGCCTCCATTTTACGAATCATTAAAAGGTGGTAATAATGGAAATAACTATAACGCCAATGGTTCCTTTTCCTCGAGCTACTTACTGAATCAACACATGGATTGTGATAATGGTCACGAATTAGGACTTAATGCTAACGGTGGACAGAGTCCACCCAAACAATACTCCACCCTACAAAACGCCTCGTATGGTATCGTGATGAAGGATGAAACTGACTTAGATCTGTACGAAAGTAAAATTGATTCTATTAATCAACTTCTACCTGGCCCTTATACTGGGTATGAGGATTCAATGATGGTGGATATGGTAACTGGAGGTGTCGTTGACCCTTTACAGTTCACAGCTACTTTAACGTTCTCAAGTTCTGCTGAACATGCACTACTGGAGAGTCTTTCAGACGCAACAGACTTGTCTTCATTTTTACAAAGATTACCAAGTGAAGATAATGAAAATGAGGATATAATATCAAACAACCTTCATTCATCTCCTATAACTTCAGAATCTTCCCAAATTCAACAAGTCGACCAAATAGATTCTTTCAATGACCATATTTTAGGCAGGAATTACGAAGGAAGAAATTTCAACCAATTTTCGAAGTTGTACTCAGATTCTTTAGCTTCTTATCCCAGTTCAGTCAACAATGAGAGTTTGCAAGTACAGATACACCAACAACAAATGCTTTCCCCTAGTTTATCGTTCAACGGGAGTGCTCTGGATTTGGATTCACCCACGACGATGAGCTTACCATCCCCTGGAGCTGCCAGTTGTTCGTTAGATGGTGCACACAATGATGGAGGATCTATAAGTCCGCCGGCTAATGTGAGTGGGAGGAGAGATAGTACAAGCAGCGAAGCACCATCCCTTCAAGGAAGGGTAAATGTTTTGCAACACAGGGTAAGCAACGCATTGATGCAGGCAAGCTCTTTGGTCGTCGACTTCATCGATAAAAACGATGGAACTAATTTGATTTACTCTAACTTTATTGATGGCTGAGCAATAAAATCCATATAATTCAAATCGTATGCAACAAAACTTTTTTATTTCACGATAAATTAAAATATTTATTTGTTGGCATTCAATCGATCAAGTTAGTTTCCATCAACCCAAAATGATAGCAGCAGTGCCCAAATCATGATGATTGCTTTCCTGAAAATTTTCGACCTTTTCGAACTAACCTGGGTTCATATTTTAGCTTGGTCTACCATCCGAAGTTCAACTAGAGTTCGTCAACGGAGGCCATGGAATCAAGAACCCACTAGCGAACCAAGAAAATGTTAGGCACACTACGAGAACTGAAGACAAGACGAAGGTCGCAGCTATAACTACTGAGGATGGCCAGACCAATTTCTGCTGTAGGGTGTGTAATAAGACGTTTGGATTGCAGAGATTACTTAACAGGCATATGAAGTGTCATTCAGATGTCAAAAGATACTTGTGCACTTTTTGTGGGAAAGGATTCAATGATACTTTCGATCTGAAGAGGCACACCAGGACTCACACAGGTTAGTAGAGCTGATCATAATAATGAATTCTAAGAAATATGAGAAGAAGGAATGTCGCTTGTCATCAAATTATGCCGATCTGTGTTTGAATGAATGTGTCGTTTCATTCTTCATTATGCCCCACTAGATAAGACTGTTACAAGGGTAGTTGAGGCTTGAGTCTATTCATAGTAAAATGACAAATCAAAGAATCGAACTTGGAATGGACAGCTTTTGGAATATGAATTCAGCGATTGTTGGTGTTTCGAAGAAGGATACCTAGGCTGGCAGTTTCATCCAAATCGAATATCATCATAAACTCTTTTCAGCTGTATAACTTATTTCGGCTATTTAGCGCATCATCTCTCAGAAACTGTTTTTAATTATTCATTTCCATTAGTTTTCAGTTGGCTTGTCGCTATCAAACTATATCTGTCATATTTGTAATGTTATGCTTTTTATTTCAGGAGTCCGACCGTATAAATGCAGCCTTTGCGAAAAGTCCTTCACTCAGCGCTGTTCATTAGAATCCCACTGTCTTAAGGTACACGGCGTACAACACCAATATGCATACAAAGAAAGACGAACCAAAGTATACGTTTGCGAGGAATGTGGTCACACCACAAGCGAACCAGAAGTCCACTACATCCACTTAAAAGAAAAACATCCATATAGTCCAGCACTTCTCAAATTCTATGACAAAAGACACTTCAAATTTACGAATTCGAATTTTGCTAACATGCTCCTACAAGTGCGTACATAAATTTTCACTTTGAAGAAAGATTGAACAATCTTTTTTCAAATCATACTATAAAACGTTGAAGTTTTTCGAAAAACATTTTGATCTCTTTTTATTTCGGGTCCCTCAGTGACCCCTGAGACTGTCGTTGGAAAGCTGATGACATTAAAAGTAAATGTAATCAATCATATTTATTCTAGTGCATCCACAATCTTTAAAAAAATGTGGTAATATTTTGAAGGTTCCTATCTTTTCATATTCACATCAGAACCTGTTGAAACGTGGTATTCTTATCACAAAAGGATTTTTCAACGGGTTGGAAAGAGAGGGGGTTTTCTCATACTATCATTTACATTTGAGTTATTTGTGTCAATCAAATTGTCGAAATGATATCGCATCAACTATTAGTGGGTCCAGCTTTCAAACTACTAACGAAACATAATGGCACCAATCAACAGTATTGTCACTTCTTGTCAAAATTTCACTTTCATGATTTGCAAACGATACAAATGAAAAATGAAAATATAGCTAGTTACTAAAGACTCAAATAGAAACAAATTCGGCTTTTATAATTCATGAGATTACAATACATTATATTGATAAATTTATTTTGAGAATTTATTAGAAGTGATGAAACTGTGGATAATTTGTTACGTCCCTAGATTATGAAATTATCGTTTATAATTTTCGCTCTGTGATATAAGATCAAATTTGAATGAAAAACAACGTATTTATGATGAGAATTTAATTTCCAGGTGTAGGAGCAGCGTTTTTATTATAAAAATGACATCTCTCGAACAAAATATCGGGTTATTTGTGCAATCAGGTGTATGGATTTGGGGTTAGATTAAGGAATTAGAATAGTGGTTTTTTATTTGTCAGAAACGTGGCTAGAATTTAGAAGAAAATAATTGTTTCTCGTTATCAACATAACATTCAAAAATGCTGATTTATGAGCATTTTATGTCGATAAAAGCGCAAGATGTTAACGATTCCCAATGTTCGAAATTGCCTCGTTTCTGAATAATCGCAAATCCGAGAAAAGTCCGTAAGATGAAAATAGTATAAATTGATTTCTCATTAAATGATGTATTCTTATAAAAATTAACGGTTTAATCTTAAGTGGTGTATATTTTGAGGTCCTACCTGTCCACCCAGTTTTTGGAGTATGATTCCATTATCATCACGCAAGGGTCCTTCCCACGAAATGAGTTGATTTGGCAAAACGAAAATATAATATATGGAAATATTGTTTTCAAAAAATAAAATTGTTATCACACCAACAAATTGAAACTACTGAAAACCACAATGACGACGATTCGAAAGTATAATGCGATTCTTAAGTAGTGGAAATTTAGTTGTACTCACATCGTTACTTGATAATGAATAATAGGACGAATTTTTGGTTTTTTACTATCATATAGAAATTGAGATCTTACGCTTTTATTGTTGTATTTGTGAAAACAGTGATAATTATTTCGAAATTTGTATAGGTTAGGAACCCTTTTTCTGAACTTTGGCCCGTTTCTGAATCTGAGGCTTCATAGTTAGCCGATAACGCCTATGGTGCTGCAGAATATCTAAAGTATGTTGTGATTTATATTTGTTTCGTTTTCTCATAACAAGCAACGAATTTCCTGCAATATATCTTTTACTCAAATCCTTTTATACTTTGTTAACTAAGTAAGTTGTTTATAAATGAAGAATGAATGTTGTTAGTGTTTTTGTACATAGAAATTTTTAGGCATTTATCTACTATAAGTACCTTAATCTTTATATTGATGAATTGAGGAAAATTAAACTAAATAAGCTCATATTCAGTGTAAGACCACTGAATTCGCATCTATTTATTATTTCATTGTTGTTTGAAATGCTAAATTTTGTTACATAACAGTATTCGCAAAAATAAAATGAAATCGTTGAATGGACTGTGAACTGAAAATAAAACTTAGTGCTTTTGTAAACAAAATTAGCTTTAATACTGATCTATCGATTCAAGATTTAATGTAATAACTTATGTATTTATATTTTCGCGATTGTGTAGAAAATTCTACTTTTCCTAATATTGTTATACAATTAAATTATATAATACTATTGAACTACTTCTCTTATTGTTTTTCCTTATTTCATTTTCTGTTGGTTAACCAAAATTAACTATACTGGAATGACATAATTTTAAGAACGTACAAAGCATTAGTCTAATTAACTGCTTCATCAAGAAATCAACCAAAAATAATGCAGAAATAGAGGATCCCAACTTACTTGGGTTACTCCATATGATCAAACACTATTCCTGAATCATATTTATCAGCACAAGGCAATATACAGGGTGATTTTTTAAGGTGTTTCGCTAGAAGTTTTCGAGGAAGAAATTCAAAATTTTGTATTTTTGTTTCAGAGTACATGAACTTGAATTGTAAAATATTTTCAAGCGGAATCTACTTCCGGTTCTACCGGAAACGGATGTGAACTTCGTTATTTCAAATGTAACACCCTGTATATTTATACATATTTGAATTCTTCGTTTAATTCTGCAATGATTCGATGCATGATATGCGCAACCACCTCAAGCGATTGTTGAGTTATTGCCTGATTCTCAAATTTTTTGACAGAAAGATTGTCACAATTTAGTATTTACTATTTATATCTTCAAAATCCCTCATTGTAAGAATTTTTGTTGTAACAGTGAGATAAAAAAAAGTACTGATACTGCCTCTTGTATAAATTATGAGAAAATATTATACAGCTCTTGCATGGTGTCGAAGGAGGATCTTGACTATCTCTGTGAGCTAACGTCTGGAGCTGACTTTGACATCGTGTATCGCTGCTTGGATGTGGATTTCTGCTTCCGTGGTTTCTTCGAGATTTTGACATCGCTGATAGACGAATCTTGTCCCATTAGACGGACACATCCCCCATCCGGTCGTGGTCGGGGTTGGGTCACTCCCCAGATCACGAAGGCTGCAAGGGATCTGAGGAATCTACACTGGTTAAGCGTGAACCTTAGATCGAGAGAGATGGATGATGCATACAAGTCTGCAAGAACTAGTTATAAGCTATTACTCAAAACAAGTAAGTTGTCATTCTATGATGGAATATTGGCTGAGTCCGACAACAAAAGCAAGACAATTTGGAATCTCGTTAACAGAGAGACTGGACGTGGGAGGAAATCTTCAGATGATGTTGTTTTGAATGTTGATGGTCGTATTATCTCTAATCACAAGGAAGTTGCGGAGGCATTTGGAGAATATTTTTCATCTGTCTGTCCTCTGAGCCTACAACAACATTATGGAAGTGACACATCTAATTCATGTACGACTCACGGCTTATCTGAGAATACTTTTTTTTCTATCCTGTATTATCCAGAGAGGTTCTTGAAGTCATATACGATTTAAAGAACAGTGCTAGTCCAGGTCCTGACTTTATCTCTACTAAAATATTGAAAATAATTGCACCACTGATATCTTCACATTTGGCTCACTTAATCAATTTATCCGTAACATCAGGAAAATTTCCCTCTTTATTGAAAATAGCCAAAGTAATCCCTGTATTCAAGAAGAATGATACCACTAGCATGACAAATTATCGCCCCATTTCTCTTCTTAGCATTCTCTCCAAAGTCTTCGAAAAGATCGTCTACGGCAGGATGGCTAATTATCTGAATAAATTCTCCATGATATCAAACTTCCAGCATGGCTTCCGGCAAATCTACACAAACCGCCGTCTGTCAATTCTTGGAGTTTATATATAACAGCTTGGATTGTGGTCTTCATGTTGCTGGGTTATTTTTTGATCTTTCACGAGCGTTCGATTGCCTACAGTATTCTTTTGTTGAGAGTAAAATGTACAGCTTAGGATTTCGAGGAGTTTTTCTGGAGTGGATGTCTAGTTTTCTGTCTGACCGCTATTTGTTTGTTGAAAATAAAAATTGTAGATCTAAAAATTATCCTCTGTCTATGGGTGTCCCGCTCTGTCCTGGGACCATTAATTTTTTTGTTGTTCATTGACGATGTTCCAGAATATTTGAGAGCCGACTCTATCACTCTTTTCGCTGATGACACATCGGTGGGGGTCTCGGCAAAGACAATGGGCGAGCTTGAGACGAAATGCAAGAGACTTATTCAAGATTTTTCAGATTGGTGTTTTCGAAACTCTCTCATGTTGAATCTGGACAAAACCGGGATAATTCATTTTCAATTACGGGAATCTATTCCTCACGTGCCCTTTACTGTTCAATACAGAGACCGCCAACTTGAATCGGTTGACAGCGTTAGATTTCTGGGTGTGCACGTTGATGGTAATTTGAGATGGCACTGTCATATTGATCATCTTAGCAAAAGATTGAATGGTTCTTTTTTTGCTCTCAGTCGTCTCAAGAACTCGTTACCTCTGGATGATGGTCTACTTGCTGTTTATTACGCACTGGTTTTCTCCCATTTAAAGTATAATGTAATCCTGTGGGGTGATTCAACAGCGAGTACAAGAATTTTTATAACACAAAAAAGGTGCATTCGACTGATATTCAACCTAAAGCCACAAGAATCATGCAGACCGACATTCATGCAGCACGGACTCCTCACTTTGCCGTGTATTTATATTTTGAACTGTCTGCTGTTTGTTCACAGTAAGCTGTCGAAGCTGGATACAACTTCGGGATTTCATGATTACAGTACACGGCATAATTTCACCATCTGCATTCCGATCCATAGGACATCTAAATTTGAATCTTCTCCAACATATGTGGGGATCAAACTGTACAACCATCTTCCGAACCGGATCAAATCCCTGAGGCGATCAAAGTTTAAGAAAGAAGTTACCAGGATTTTATTACAAGGAGGTTTCTACAACCTGGAAGAATATTTGATATAAGTTAATTTGTATTACATTTTATTTATTGTTGACGTATCCTATACCTACATTATATATCTATCTATCTACAGGGTGCCTGAAACAGGGCTTCAAAGTGAGCCTCAATAAAACTATGAAATCTCATTTTCTTCAAATGGGTACCATATAATTTTATAATTCCGATTGATTGCTCGTCAAAAACTAGTTAGAGTGTGCCAAACATTTCTTGTCATGAGTAGTTTCGCCGTTATCGAATAAAATTAGAATTTTACGACTAAAGCTAGGTTTCTTTGTCTAGACATGAAATGTTCGGCACACTCTAACTAGTTTTTGACGAGCAATCATTCGGATTTATAAAATTATATGGTTCCTATTCGGAAAAAATGAGATTTCATAGTTTTATTAAGGCTCACTTTGAGCCCTGTTTCAGACACCCTGTATAATAATTCCTCATAATTTATACAAGAAGCAGTATCAGCGTACTTTCTTTTGTCCCACTGTTGCAAGAAAAAATTCTTACAATGAGGGATTTTGAAGATATAAACACTAATTTGTGACAATCTTTCTGTCGAAAAATTTGAGAATCAGGCAATAACTCAACAATCGCTTGATGTGGTTGCGCATATCATACATCAAATTATTGCAGAATTAAAGGAAGAATTCATATATGTATAAATATACAGGTTGATTCGTTCGAAATAACGAAGTTCACATCCGTTTCCGGTAGAACCGGAAGTAGATTCCGCTCGAAAATATTTCACAATTCAAGATCATGTACTCTAAAACAAAAATACAACATTTTGAATCTGTATCGCAATTCCTTCTTCGAAAACTTCTAATGAAACACTTAAAAAAATCACCCTATATATTTTTAATTTTTTAATCAAAAAGCAAATCATTTTCTCGAATCAAATTCACTAATGCTGACGCATGGTCAAATGTTTATTTTCTAAATAATAACCAGGGCGCTCGTTCATCCATCTTGTAGGTAGATTCGCATTCATAAATATAATGGAAAAATAATGTTGTCAGCTGTCAAAGACAATTTGATTCTCCGTTACACACGATAGCTTCAGGATCTGCAGGTTGTAAATCATCAGATATGGTTGGATTGATAACGGATGATATCATCACTGATGTCTCGAGGGAGGCTTGACTGGGGACATTAGGCCAAAACAATTATTTCAATCAAAAAAATTGTGCTGGACAAAATAACTACTCCGCTGAGGGGATTTTAGTTGTAACAAAAGTATCTCCCTATTCATAGGCTTTGCACTTTCTGGGTTTTTAGGAACTTACTGCTCGTCCTTTATTTCAGGGTGTTGGGTTCATTATTGCTGACTTTGTGATTCAGGAGGAACCATCTAATGTTAGGTAGGTGTTGTAGAGCATTTCGTTTTTTGAGATCGGTGTTGTGGTGACCTAATCTATAGGTGAACCAAACCCATATGGAAACCAAATGATTCCAAAATATGGATAAAACTCAAACAATCTTCATATTTTGAATTCCACTTGATGTACTATTTGAATTCTATATCTGAGGATATTACTGCTTAGATGGGCAACAGGATGGAAAAATATGTTTCTATTGATTAACTCACCACATCAACAGCATTTTCTTTAAAATGTAGTGAAGATCTAATATTGTTTCATTCCATATTTTTGTTTCTTTTTCTATATTCTAAAAGATAAATTTACAACTCATTAGGACATCCTTCGACCTTGGTTTAGATATGATGTCCGTTTAGACTGCAGCTGTGTTTTTCCAGTGTAATAATTAATGCATGTACAAAGTTTAACTAAATGACAAATGACATTCAGGGCTATTCACTAAGCAGAGTTGTTATGGATAGCAACTGTAAATATTCGTTATGTTCACAGTCAGCTGCTAAGCACGAAATTGGTATTCACTATTTGCGTAAGTTGCTATAAAAGTTGCTATGTATAACAACCAATGGCTATGAGAAGTGGTTCACTGACAACAGCTTTAGAGGTGTTGTTAACGAAAACCACGTGCGTTGGGTACTATTTTGGAATTTTTTCCTGTATTTGTGTGAACAATTAAATATTTTAAATCTATACCTAAAAATGGCATTTCTCGTGCAGATGGACTTTTTAATAATTCATGAATTAAAACAAAGGTATGTGGTGCTGTTGTAGGATGCTTAGATAGTACTCATATCTCATATTGCTATCATTAATCCTCCAGAGAATAATGAAATTCACCCTGGGTATACTAGTATAAGTATAACTTCAATAAATACTCGTTACTCAGGTTCAACTTATGATGCTGCTATATGGCAAATGACCTTTATCAAAGAAAATATTTTGAAGGTGAAACAAACATATGGCTTCTAGGAGATTCTGGCTATCTCCTGTATATGTCATATATCATAATAAGAAATCACCTTATTCAACATAGTAACAAATGTTATCTTATTTTTCAATTATTCTAATTAGTTTTCAAATTCACAAAATAAAATGCTATTGGAAATTTGTAAGTTTTATTGCTAACTCTGAGTATAAATATTTGAACAAACCCAAGTAATAAAATGGAATAAATCAACACGTTGAAAAAAATATAACTTAATTAATGCTGATCGAAATATTTAGTGCAGTGCCGAAAGCCGAAACATTAAACATTTAGACTATGTAGAGGTTATATGCCTATTCTCCGCCATATATCCGCACCAAAGACATATTTTATAGTAATTTTAGATCTAGGACATTCGAACTATTCTGCGATGCTGCCATGTCTATCTTCACGGAAGGTTGTTATGATAACAACAGTTGCCAACCGTTTATTAGAGAATACTGAAAGTGGTCACCAGTGGTTATCAAAAGTTGTTATCAGAATTGCTATGGTTAGCAACTGTGATAACCACTTCACTTAGTGAATAGGCCCTGAATATGTATAAACATCACACAATTTTCTGATGTGTCGAAGAATGGGTTGAAAGGACCTTTTGAAAAATTCAACAGATAAATTTTCGATCTATTGTTAAATCAATATTTCACTTTTGTGTATCATAAAAATTATATAAAGAATATGATAGAAATCAACAATATGATAATATAAGAGAAACGAAAAAATATGATATAAGTATAAAATGGACAAAACTCACAAACCCATATTTTTATCTCTACTAACTCTTTAGTTCTATAAGCACTAAACTTTAAAAACATTCTGCTTAATTTATCACGTTTTCCACATCAAACTGGCACAGCAGCCCTACATTTTATGCTTTTTTTGAATGAAGTAGAGCTCAAGTCTTTTTTCCTGCAAGTCTCCAGTACTTCTCTCTGAAATTGAAACAATGTTCATCGTTTAATGGTCGTGACAATTTGATGAAAAGTAAAGAAAACTTCAATCCGAAATTTATTTATTTATGCATAACGTAGTGTGAGTTGCAATCATTTTATGAACATCTACATAATTAAGATCGAAAGAAAACCCTCCATTTTCTATTCATTCGACTCGAAAATCTAAAAAAATGGCGGATTTTTAGTTATGGATTTAATCACCTCACAGTTGTACTTTTAAGTTTGAAATTGAGTAAATAAATTCAGAGAATACTTTAACACTAACCTTATTGAAGAAAAGTTGAAAAAACGATATATCGTAAAAATAACATTTTTTTCGATTGTATCTGCAATTGAAAAGCAACCTCTAGTATACAAATCTTCTTTAATTTTCGAGCTGAATTTTTGAACATTAATAATTTATTTCCATTCTCATTATAAACCCCAAATATATTGTAAGCGAACGCTTTTCATCAATTCATCTTGGATAATTCACAATTCGGAAGAAACAAAATTCAATTATTCTATGACATATTAAGGATACACCATGGTTAAATTATTTAATATAATCTTTGCCAGTTCTTCAATAATTTTATCTTATAACACCGTGGTCACAGTCGCCTTCGATGCCGCATTCAGAATTACTTTCTTTTTTTTCGGCATCGACCACTAGGATCATTAGCCGTTCAATATTATAATACAATAATACATCTAAGCCCCCTTTCGAGAAGAATGAAAAGTAGATCAAATAGTCAGAATTCCTATCGTCAAGTGTCTAACAAAATATAATCAATGCCAACACCAGGATTTCTATGCATCTATCACCGAACGAATGCAACGCCTACTGTCGATCTCAACGCGAGTAGACAGAATCGAAGCGACCGGCCAACCGATTCGACACAAGTACTCACGGACCTATGGTGGACCTACAAAGAAGTTGGGACTCACTCCTTACGGAAAAATTTTCGTTAGTTTCAGATGAAAACAATGATATGATTAATATAGAAGGCTATCCATTCATCGATGATCACATTACGGGGAACAGAACCATGTTCGATCGATTTTATGTCCAAAGGACTATTGTATTGGTATAATGCTTGAAGAGAGGTTAGGAACATAGTTTGATTCAGACTATTTCTGTTAGTGATCATCGGCTAAAGGAGTATGTCTCCATATTGTTTTGAGATTTTTTTATTCACCTCCTTATCAATCGCTCTGAATTGCCAGGACCAGTTAGCCCTATAGAGGAACGGCCTTAGGTCAAACCTATTATCATCAGGACTGTAACTTTCTGTATGGTATGCTGGAGTTATCACAGTCATTTTGTGTCTATTGATGGCATAATACCTACAAGAGAAGAAAAAATTGTAACAAGAGTTGTTGTAATTTTATTTCTTATGAAATAAATGTAGTCAAATGAGGTTTATTTGTGTTTTTGGCCTGCTGAAGAGCAAAGCAACACGTGCATGTTGATTTCTACTATGGTATGCAGTTTTCAACAGGCCCCGTGTTCTTGGCAAGTTAATTTTTGAACCGTACTCATAGTCGCGTGATACATTTGTATACAGGGTGATTCACGGTGGATGGCACATCAGACGGTTCTGGTAAACCAGACTTCGGATCGGTTTGAAAATTTAATGGAATGCATTATCGGACCTGCTCTACCCAACTAAAATATTTTCGCCAATGCTGTGTCGCCACTTCTGTTAGAAAGTGGTAGCACTTTTCTTTTTCAAATGGAACACCCGGTATATTATATTATTTTTGGAATCTCCAACAACTTCTCGACAATTTTTATTAACATTTCCCTATACCTATCTGTTGCCGTTTTCGAAATATAAATTAATTTCAAATTTTTTCACCGAAAATCATGACCTTTAAAAATGCTGATAACTTCGGGTTGAGAAACACTATGGCATTGGAATTTGGTTTGGAGTTAGGTGATACATAAATGCTTCCAACACATCAGCCTGATCTACGTTACTTCAATACAGAGTGGTAAAAAATACAGTCTTTTCGGTTGCTTGAAAAAGTGACTGAAAGTTGTTTATTTCAAATGGAATGCCCTGTATATTATTGGAAATTCGGAAAGCTGAAGAAACTTGCTTTCATTCTATGTATATCATGCCTATACCTAACTAGTCAAATTTCGGACTTATGAGCATTTATTTGTCAAAATGTCCCTTCAGAATGGTATTCCCATTCGGTGTATTTGGTAGGCCGGCCATGATTACTATTTGACATTCCTTTTTCACATCCTCCTAATAATAAAGGCGCCAAGAAACTTGAAAGTCGAAATATTTATATGACCATGTCCCTCGTCTTGATTTCCACCAATCAGAAACGCGCAATTTTGAATCACAAATGGTTTCAAGATGAAAAAACTATATGGCAGCCTGCAGCTGTCAGCAGTTTTTTCGGGTTTACCCGCGGCAAAACTTGACAGTTGTCAACGAAAATTAATAATACATACATAATACATCCAGAATAATCTGTTACTCTTGAAATAGTCTTGTCAAATACCATTCGTGCATCTAATTTTTCCTGTGAAAAAACTCGAAAAAACACAATGCAAAGTAATATTTTTTTAACAAAAAGCATTCGTGCAGGTGCAAAAATCCTCGTCTTGGACTCGGATTTTTGTTGCCACCAGAGCACTCATGCTTCTTGTTAAAATATTTTTTGCAAAGTGTTTTTTCAATTTTTTTTTGAAAAATTGGATGCACTTATGATATCACTCACGAATAATAAGTAAAACAATCATGAAGAATATTTCAAAATTTGTTCGAATCGCTGGCCGTTCACTTCCAAGCCTTTTGAAATGCGCGTGTTGACTGCTTTCGTCGTGACACATCGGATTTCATTGGGATCCAAATCTTCAAAGGCTTAGGAAATCCTTTCCAATGATTCATCTTTCGAACGGGTGTTTTGTAAACTTGTTCTTTCACCTTTCTCAACAGATAAAAATCTAATGGACTAAGATCGGGTGATCTTGCTGGCCAATTCCATGGTCCCAAACGCCTTATCCACTGATCGTCAAAAAGTCACCCAGTTCTGCACTCACTTCTCTTCTGCAATGTGCGGGAGCTCCGTCTAGTTGGTACCAACAGTTTCGATATTCGTCGAGTGGCAGATTATCGACGAAGCTCTCTACACTCTACAGTATTCTCTATAATATTTAGGTAGCTCCCGGATGTGAATGACTCCTCGTAAATAGCGTACCTCAATTTGTTGTCGATTAACATACAGAATACATTGAAACTGAATTTTTCTTGAAATCCGGCTTCTTTTGTGACATGAGAATTCTCACTTGATCAGTAATGGAAATTTTTACTATTGAATATTCCTTCTCTAGAAAATTTTGATGAATCAGTCCAAATAATTTTATTTAAAAAAAATGGATCCTCTTGAATGTGTATCAATAACATCTCACAAAATTCAACTCTCTGTTGAGGGTCTTGGGGCTTCATTGCTTGAACTTTAGTGAATTTATAATCATGCATTTTATACCTAAATCTGCTACAGCACTTCTTATCGATGACTCGGGAAATGCGTGAAAATATGCTAAGAACATAATCTGGTTGTTTTCTGAATTTACCGGTTCATGCAAGTTTCTTCGGGCTTTCAAAGTTGATCCAAATGCACTTAAATTGTTCTGAATTCGTATAAATTTCTTGAGGTTCATTGGCGGCTAATGAGGATACGTTTCATTGAATTTTCTGCATGTCCTGCTGATAATTTCATCACCCTGTCCAAAAACAATAAACAAATTCATGAGCACTTCGTTTGAATAGTTTGCTTCCCAGGGGCGGATCTAGGAATTTTTTGAGGGGGGGGCGACTCCAAAGTAACACAGTAATAATTCTCGGATAAACCAGCAAAAATTATATTATCACAGAACGAATTCTAATCCCGAGGGGGGGGCGAAACCACCTTCGCCCCCCCCCTAAATCCGCCACTGTTGCTTCCATCGTTTCGAGGGTATTTGCAACTTACGAAATGACGAAAATGTCGATATTCAAGTTTTTTGGTGACCGTTGGTGACTCAATTATTAGGAAAATGTCACAAGTTACAGTCAAATAGTAATCATGGCCTGCTTACCATATACCGATTGGGAATACCATTCTGAAGGGGCATTTTAAATTAATTTCGAAAACGGCAACAGATAGATATAGGGAAATGTTGAGAAAAGTTGTCGAGAAGTTGTTGGAGATTCCGAAAATAATATAATATACCGGGTGTTTCATTCGAAAAAGCAAAGTTGCTACCACTTTCTAACAGAAGCGGCAACACCGCATTGGCGAAAATATTTTATTTGGGTAGAGCAGGTCCGATAATGCATTACATTAAATTTTCAAACCGATCCGAAGTCTGGTTCTCCAGAAACGTCTAATGTGCCATCCACCGTGAACCACCCTGTATGTATACGTTCCAAAAGTTCCTATTAAATTTGCTCAGAGTGCACTCATCGCTCCACTAACTAGCGTTACAGAGAAATACAGAGTGTAACAGTCAAATGGAATAAATTCGATCGTATAAATGAGGGGGTGTTAGTCGATTTGTAATTTTAAATGCGCATATTTTTCAAGAAAATAAAATTATATAGGGTGTTCTATGCGACCGTGGCCAATACCAACTTCCTTATTTCAAATGCAACCCCCGTATTATTTATTTTTTGGATTCTTCAGAAAATTCTAGACATAATTCATGTACAATGTCCTATACCTATCTTCAACCTTTTCGGGAATATCAAGTAATAATAAGACGTTCGCGGCGAGCATTTTAAACATTTCCTACATTGACATTGATGTTTTTTTTTGTTTTTTTTAATAATTAAGAAATAATCAGTATTACTCATTAGGTTTTAAGAGTTATGTACCGAATTTGTGAAATAAAATAATTTTTATTTAAAAAGTTGATTTTTGCAATAAATCTGAAAACACTTAATACTTCCGAAATAGTTAAAGATAGGTTTAGGACGTTGTGCATGAAATGTGTCTAGAATTCTCTGAAGAATCCAAAAAATAAATAGTATACAAGGGGTTGCATTTGAAATAAGAAAGTTGGTATTGGCCACGGTCACATGGAACACCCTATATATTATTATTTTCTTGAAAAATATGCGCATTTAAAATTACAAATCGACGTGTCCGAGCGTTTTTTTCCAACACGCCCTCATTTATTCGTTATCGAAGTTATTCCATTTGGCTGTTACTCTCTGTATGGACTTCAACCGGAGCAGGGTATGAAAGTTACAGAAATTATATGATCTCACGAACCATGGGATTCATAAAAATCTCCGAGAATATTTGTTTTTGAAATTTATCCCAAATTATTTCAAAATCAGTCTGCTACACCTTGTAGACATTCCAGCTTTGAGGATCACCAATATATGAAACTGCATTCTTTCCAAAGTGGAAATTATACTCACGTACTGAAACTTATGAAAATGAAGACTAACCTGAAGAAGAGTTTCACTTTCTCTGCAACTTCAGATGGGGTGAAATCAGAAGACCAAGTCTGTACCAACTTACAATACATCGAATATGGTCCACAATGGTACACCTTCCTGAGCTTACCATATTCGCTCAACTCAGCATAACTCATTCCCATATCCTCTTCATCAGTTTGGGCCAACTGACCTTGATTTAAGGGCTCTAGTTCGGCAGTAGGGGGAGCTTTAATGATATCCTCAATTATTTGTATCGAAAACTTTTCTTTACAAAAATGAAGGAACCTACGAAGATCAGTCTTCGAGATACCACCGATAGGATTAACATCTGCGCTTGAGCAATCGTACTTAGTCATGTATCCTCGCAAGGCTTCATCCACATTTGCCGATCCCAATACGAGTAAACCTCCTGGTCTACTTCTCGTCCAAAGGATCAATTGGGCAAAAAGATAAGAAAAGACCATGCGCAAACGTGCTTGAATGTTTTGGAGGGCGAGATTTTGACGAGGACATCCTCCTTTCGATTCATATTTTGGAAAAAAACCAGTTATGGAGCTGAATATTTCCAAGCAGGCTGTAACAGCTTTGTCTATGGTTATATGCATGTGATAACTGAAAAATTAATGGAAATTCAAAATTATTATAATGTCCTGCATTCAACTCACAGCATTCAAAACATACTTTTCATAAGATGCAGAGGGCAAAATGTATTATTTCCATTTTCGTGAAATATAAGTGGTAATTCGAAACAATCCTTTGGGGAGGTAATCGGATATCAGTAAGGGAGTAAACCTTCTCATTTTGATGAATAGGTTTCTGAGTTGATTGAATTTTGAATTTTTTTCTCAATTTCAAGTCTTAATTTTTCAAAATATCTTTTCTGGATATTTGTACTTTCGCTTGGTACGTATTACTACATCCAAGTCTCCAAGGCCATTCTAGAAGAAGTCGTCTGACATAGAAAAAGCAAATTTTTCAATAATCATTTAATGGACCGGCCAATCAGATAACAATCGCGAAGCCTAGCGAACTTTCATTACGTGCATAAATGCGAACAAATTATCTGGAGAAACTAGTTGTGAATCCAAATTTTCAGAAAATGTTGGGATGAAGACATTGGCCACTGGACCATATTTTCTGCCTCAACTCTAGTTTGAGAACCACATGAACGTTTCAAAGGCATTATTGGCCGTGTTTAGGCAGCAATAATATTTCAACTTGATGGTTGTTCGGTCCATTATCGACATATCAACTGACAGACATGGGCTGGATGAGCGTTTCACTAACCATCGGATTGGAAGGGTAGGTCCATTTATTTGGCCAGCTCAGAGCGACATTCAAAACTTACGTGATTCTTACGTGTCACCAGAATAGTGAAGTCAGAAGTTGGACAGCGCTACGTTGCTCATATACGGAATCGAGGAGACTATTTTGAGCACGATTTATAAAAATGAATTGTAAATGTGAAATTCTGTGGAATCAAACATCAACAGCAATTTTTCTTGCAGCCGCCATGATCTAATGAAGTAAAGCATGCAATTTTATTTCATTCGATAGCTTATGCAATGAGGAAGTTTTTTATGCTATTCTTTCGAAGGACATCCAAAGTGGAGCCTAATCTCGAATTTCCGTTCGAGAAGAAAGTCTTACACAAAATCTAATCAGCGCCCACAAGAGCGTTTCTCTGCATCTATGATGAAGTCTAATAAGTGTCATGAATACTTCTCAATATCTCCATTTATTTGACATGGAGTAATTTTTGATGACTCAATTTTTCAGACCTGTTCTGTTCATTTCGATGGTTTCTAAGTTTGGCAAGTTCAGGTCACAATAAATTGGAGTTACAATAAATTATATGATAAAAATAATACCTTCCTATTGCAGCAGCTAAAAGTGAAGCTCTTTCTTTTGTTTCCTTCGAGGAGTTTTCGGTACCCATGTAGCACGTAACTAATATATGGTTACACAAATCATTGGCTGATTTTGGAATATAGTCTGTACTCCCACATATTCTTCTTACATCGTTGAGGACTTTCGAATCTATTCAATGAGAAATCAATCTATTTAAATCTTCATTATATTAAAAATAATGTTCAATTTTATTATTTATTCAAATTATGAAGAGTGAGCCTTTGATTTGCCGAAAATATTTTTTTCATTTTCCATTTTCCTGAATTCGGCTCTATTAAAGAGAGTGTTTTTAGGCAAGATCATCCCTGGTAGGGTTTTCTGATATTTATGAATATACATCAAATATGATTTTTGATTGAGATTATACTGATAACTCTTAGGTCTTCCGAGAGAAACTCCTATTCACCTGATTACGGAATGCTATGCCATTGCAAGCCAAAGGAAAGAGTGCTTTGAACAATAAACTTGTAGAAGTGGGGAGTTATCCTCCTTGAAGCCGTCCCAGATTCTGGATTTCATGAAATCTCTGGAACTGGAGGGCGAGCTGTAGGAGGCGCGATGATAACAGCTCTGTCAGGGGGCACAATAGACCTTAAGGTCGCAGTGAACTGTAACCCCTTTTTACTATAACTATAACTATATAGGTCTTCCGAGGAGAATCCTCAAAAACTACAAGTTTCTAGGTTGTTGCTTGTGCGAGTTAGGAGAATCAATTGTGTTTTTGTAGGGTTTGTAACTGTGTCCTTACGTCACCTTAGGCTCAGACTGGTAATTTTTGACACAACAGTAAATGGTGTCCACTACCCTCTGACTAGAAAATTTCTTTCTTAGCCTCGGGATTGAAGTCTAAACCTCTGGGTCTTAGAACAGTCCAAATGATATTAAAAATAATTAAAAACATTTGGAAAACAGTATATTTTGTAATAATCATAATTTTTTTTTCGATCGTGTCTTCCCTAATTAATATGTATTTCTGGTCGAAAAGCGGAACTAGAATTTTCAACAATTGCTAGAGCCGATTTGGCAGACAGCATCTTCGTGTAGCGTGTTAGTGGTTCTGCAATCTGAATTTTATGATCTTCAGATCGAATCTGTGTATTTCGTATTACTTTAATTTATGGAAAACAAAGACATTGAAAACCAGGAACTTGTTCATGTACTCAAATGACGCCGAACCATTTCGTCTTTGAATATGAATCATTACAAACACTAAGAAATACACTTACCGAGAACTAAACAAAAAGAAGACAAATGATCAAGAAAATAAGAAACTATCAAAATGCTCAAATTTTCAAAAAGTCATACCGTATGATTTCCAACAAAAAGGAATAGAAATAACAAAGAAGGCATTCGCATTATGCTATGAATGGTCCGAATTAGTTGACAAGCCAATTTATTTCCCCATGCACAGCATGCATAATGAGTATATGACAATTCCTAGCAAGTGTAGAAAGAGCCTATTGCTCCACTATGGGCAAGATTATCAACTATTTAATTCGCACCAAAGTAAAAAAATTGGCCAGGAATCCAAATCAACTAATTTTGTCACAACTAAATTATTCTGTTCTTTTCAGAAAAAATTTTTAGTAACCTCCCCCACCACTATTTAATAGTACCCGGTAACATCGATAAATTGCGTTGATTTCCACTAAAAAAAATTATCGCGAATCTCCCAAGATTGTGACAATATTTGTTCATTACACATATTAGTTCACATTCATAGACTCCCTTTCCGCTTTTACGAGAGTGTTGGAGATGTCGGTCAAACGTGGCTATTTCAAATTCAACCTTCCTCTCAAGACACAATGTTTTCGGTTCTCGCTTTTTGTGGAGTTCCAATGCAATGCTCCATATATCTAATAACATCAATATCTACACAAATCTACACAAACCGCCGTCTGTCAATTCTTGGAGTTTATATATAACAGCTTGGATAGTGGTCTTCATGTTGCTTGGTTATTTTTTGACCTTTCACGAGCATTCGATTGCCTACAGTATTGTTTTGTTGAGAGTAAAATGTACATCTTAGGATTTCGAGGAGTTTTTCTGGAGTGGATATCTAGTTTTCTGTCTGACCGCTATTTGTTTGATGAAAATAAAAATTGTAGATCTAAAAATTATCCTTTATCAATGGTTGTCCCGCAGGGTTCTGTTCTGGGACCATAAATTTTTTTTTGTTCATTGACCATGTTCCAGAATATTTGAGAGCCGACTCTATCACTCTTTTTGCTGATGACACATCGGTGGGGGTCTCGGCAAAGACAAAGGGCGAGCTTGAGACGAAATGCAAGAGACTTATTCAAGATTTTTCAGATTGGTGTTTTCGAAACTCTCTCATGTTGAATCTCGACAAAACCGGGATAATTCATTTTCAGTTACGAGAATCTACTCCTCACGTGCCTTTGATTGTTCAATACAGAGACGTTGATGGTAATTTGAGATGGCACTGTTATATTGATCATCTTAGCAAAAAATTGAATGGCTCTTTTTTTGCTCTCAGTCGTCTCAAGAACTCGTTACCTCTGGATGGTCTACTTGCTGTTTATTACGCACTGGTTTTCTCCCATTTAAATCCTGTGGGGTGATTCAACAGCGAGTGCATTCGACTGATATTCAACCTAAAGCCACAAGAAGCATGCAGACCGACATTCATGCAGCACGACTGTTTGATCCCCAGGATCAGCGATAACATCTGTCGGTTCATTCTTTTCGAATATCATAGTAGGATGAGACAAAGCTTCAAAATTCAATATTTATACTGACCTCCAATTTGAACATACTTGGTAACCATTTTGCACATAGAGTAGACAATTAATGCTGTACTACTAGAATCCACTCCACCACTGAGAGGTAAGAAGAAACCTCCTTGACCTGACCTTCGAAGATAGTCCCACAACCAACAAGCTGGACCCTAAAAATGTATTGCTTGGGTGGTGCCAATTATGAATGGATCAAGATATAATTAATAAGGTTCGGACTCTGCTCCCGATATTTAGGCGAGGTTCCAAAAATTTGATATTACAGAAAATTTACAATGTACATCCACATCGACTGATAAATTATAAAAACTTTCATATTCAAATTTCTAGCAAGTTTGTGTAATTATGTATTATGTAATAATTTTCGTTCTTGCTACTGAAAAATCATAACTTTGTTATCTTCATTTGCGATAAACATGTACAAAGCTGCACCATCTATCGAAATGTTTTCCCCCTTCTTTATTAAACTTTGTCATAAATTCAAATGTCAATACTGATTTGGGGCAGACACAATCTGCATCGATTTGATTAGAGAAACTGCTACAATTGTCTTGTGGTAATTTCTTAACAGAAATACTTTCAAAACCTTGCAAATTGAGACCTTGAGTGTACCTGCTTCGTTAAATAAAAGGAAAAATCACAATGCTTATGGATCAAGTGAATGTTCTCTGTTATCAATCAACATCTTTATGAGAAATTAATAATTGTCAATGTTCCAAATTTAAAATGTATGCAAAAATAAATATCTCTTTCACCTGTGCAATTTCTTCTTCGGGTTTCAAGTAATGCCATTCCAAAGGTAAAGAACAAGCCAGTGTTGTGTCATTTGGCGGGCACAGCGAAAAGTCAGCAGAAATTCTAATATAGTTCGGACTGTCTGAAGCCATGTGTGCCATAGATCTTTTATGATTTCTTTGAGTTCTTATGTCTTCTAAATCAATAGTAGCAACTATAACTTCCTGTAACGAAATATTCATAATTATTCGACGATATAAATACAGGGTGGGACAGAAGAACCTATCCGATTTCAAATCCCTTTTTCTCAGAAGAGAGAGCAGGTAGAGTAGTGGGGTGAAAACCGTTAGAAAGCTGGTTTTATGCCATTTGTCAGTAGTCAACATGCCTTGGTCTGGTGAACATCGTGCTTTTGTTATTGAGCGGTTTATCGAATGCGGCGGTTCGATAATTGCTACACAACGTGCTTTTCGAATTCATTTCGGACTCGGGCGTCATGATCCTGTTCCACATCACGCTACGATTAAAGTGTGGGTGTCAAATTTTAGACAGACGAGTTCAGCATTGAAAAAGAAGTCGCCTGGACGTCCCAGGACAGCAACAGGACCTGAAAACGTGGCCAATGTGAGAGCCGCGATTGAACGTTCCCCGCGTCGTTCGGCGCGAAAACATTCGCTCGCTTTGGGGATTTCCAACCGCAGTATTCGGCGAATTTTGCACCGGGACCTCAAAATGCATCCCTACAAAATGGTTGTTGCACAGAAATTAAGAAATTCCTGTGGAAATGACGGTGAAAGTCATGGAAAGCTACCGCGAGCGCCTAAATAAGTGTATCCGCTCCCAAGGACGACATTTGAGTGATGTGCTTTTCAAAACTTAAATTTAAAAATGGCATAAAATTTGCGATATGTTAATAAAAAAAATTTTTTGACAAGCTGAGTGGTTTTAATTCTATAACGTTTTGAAATCGGATAGGTTTTTCTGCCCCACCCTGTATCATGTTATGGCTTTGTCAGGTGGAAGATACATATTTGTCTTTGGAATACTAGATAATTTTTATGATGGTTGTTTCACTAATAAATAGGCCACATTATCAGTGCAAATTATGATTAATATGGATCGTGCAAGTTCAGTTATTGAAAATCACATCTCTGATTATTCAACACAGAACTTAAAATAAGAAGAATGAATACCGAAATACTGATAGGCTCATATTGTATTCAATATTTGCTTATTACGAACATATTATATTTCAAACTTAATAGTGAGATCACGTTAAATTTGGCTGGAAAATCGAAATTAACTATTGTGATAGCTCAGCCATGTCATAAAGAATAAGATGATCTAATAGTCCTAGCCAGCCTCAACGCCGTCTCAATGTTTACTAACATCACTGTAGAAGCCTTCTTTCGATCAATTGGAAAACACTGGAACAGATTTGGCAAAATTTCTTCAAATCAATTGAAGGTACACCGATGGGCTGGGAATTGTCACCAATTTTACCACAAAATGCAACAAGAGCATCTTTCAGATAAAACGCTACCCAGATTATCATTCTTGATACCGTTGATTAAAGAGTTTGTCGATGAATTTTTTGCGTAATTCCGGAAGACACAGTAGCCAAATTTGCAAAAACATCTATGATAGCAAAATCAAATTCACCTTCGTACTTGAACAAAATAACGGACTTCTCTTCTTTGTTATTTTTATAAGGAGAGACAACAACTGTTTGAACACGAACTGGCAAGAATATAAACAAACCAAAAATTTTGACTATGAACAATATGGACAAATGACTATTTTTGGAATCCATAGAGGTCAGAAGATATTATGAAGTCAACATTCACAGCGAAACAGGAAATATAAATAACATTCACTATAATTATGACAGAAAATGAAAAATCGATAGCGAACCATATATCCAACAAAAAGAACATCCAACATAATATATACTCCATTCACTTTCATAAAGTATCGCGGTTAGCCATGATTGAGGTTTATCAAGTTCTTTGATTTAAAACGGACGCAGGTTGGTACTCGTGAAAATCAAGCGGCATTGCCAAGTCTACTTTCTATTTACTCTTTTTTAACTTTGTAAATGGAGTTAGTTCGTCTAAGGTTTAACTCTGGCGCCGGTTTCGTAGAACTAGTACATTTTCATACTGGAGTATTTCAAGTTGTCTTCTGAATTCACATAATATTTTCTTAAATTCATTAAGTTCCCAAAGTAAAGGAACACATTTCGATAAATACGTAATTACTACGATTTTTTAGCAGAAACGGCAACTATGCTCGTTCAACTGACATAAGAATGACTATAACCCAACTTTTTCAAAACATACACGGTGAAATGTGTCAAAATCTCATGGCAAACCGCGTGAATGGAGTATACGAGTCATAACCGCAAAATAATTTGTTATAATTTTAATTCCTTGGTGACCGTATGTGTGTTTCCCAAATTAAGTTATGAATCGTCTGTTAAAAAAGAAGTCAAGTATGCATATGAAACAACAAATAAATACGTATGTACCGGGTGATCTATATATAAAACAAAGTTGTTGGTTACACCGCATTTATAACTCGAGATCGGATGGACTGTTTGTTATGCAACTTCATTTATGGATTCGTCTACGGCCTGGTTATTATAAAAAACATTGAAACTCCGAAAAATTCGATGAAGAATTTGCTTATGTAGGAAATGCTTTTCGTCCTTTTGAATAAGGCCACTAGGTGTCGCTGCGGCTTATGGCTCTAGACACTGTAGCGTAATCGTGAAGGTACTATATTTGATATTATCGTCACTAGATGGCGATGTATACAGTTACTTTGTACAGTGGCTATATTACCACAGTGACGACAACTCGTGTCTCATTTTCTATTGGTCGGCCGCCATGTTTTGTCGAAATGACAGTGCGCAGATTTTCTAACCCATCTATGATTGTTATTGTTTATTTTCTTTCGAGAGTTATGGCCATTAAGCTAATGACTGATCAATCAAGATGAATTTACTATTGGCAAATAATAATCTTCACTTGTGTATGTAGCTCTTCAGTTTTTTCTGAATAATAATTTAAGTTCGAAGTTAAATATAACCAGTATTTTCGATCTGTATCTTCGGGAAAATAGATAGCACGATTCAGTTCATTTGCAACGTCATATCTTAGATCGAATTCATGGAACATAATGTTACTTCCTAATGAAATTGAGACCTATAATATGAAATATTGCCTAAGTTACCGATGTAAAATTCAAAAATACCGCCAAAACATCTCGACAAAACATGGCGGACTTTTGACAGTTTTATAGCCAGTTGTCGTCACTGTGGTTATACAGTCACTGTATTACTTTGTAGCATGGAAGGCAATTATCAGATCAAAAAGCGGGTAAACATCTCAAGTTGGAGGAACAGTGAATATTCACCGAAATGTCAAGTAAATCGGATTTTGACGATCAGCATCGATCGTGAGTTGTCCATTTTCATCTTTTCTCTATATTTCTGAAATGTTTTTGATTTCTGTTTGTGTAATAAATATATTTGCGGAAATAACTGGATCCAAAATTGCCCATAATTAGTGACATATTATTTTTGTGTTTCTATTCTGTGTGACAGCTCATATCCATGAAAAAGATGACATGTGACATTTGACAGATGACAGGTGACATTTGACAGATGACAGTTGACAGATGCGAATGACAGATGACATTTGATATGAAATTGTGAGGTTATGAATGACATACGATTCACGAGATATTACGATGTGTCAGAGAAAAACAGAATCAGTAAATTTTTTTTCTCAATATTGCTGCAAGGTTCAATTTCCATTGGCTCATTGCCCATATTGGAATTATTAGATATGTACCGAAATGACACGTATGACATTGCGGCGCCGATTCGACAGTTCAAATATCTAACCAAGCCGTTGATCTCCGATCACTGGTGGTTACGATTTGTGAAATCCACCGTAAGTATCATTTAGGCGAAACAAAGTTCGCCGGGCCGGCTAGTTGTTTATATTTTAGTCAATAGCTATCTCAGTTAATATTGGTCCTACAAAAACGTTAAAATGGGCAAATTTGTATAATTTTTATGGGCATTCAGAATTCAGTACTAAGAAATGCATAAAAGCATCGCAAACCTAAAAATTGTATGATATTTCTCAATCAGTAGTACACCCTTTATTTTCTTTTCCTAATCGGTAGAGCTCTTTCTTATTATTCCAAAAATATATACTTCATGGAGGTTATTTTCGGCAGTTTTCTAAAAATATAGGTTTTTTCGTCTAAATCTAAGGCAGCTGTAGAACGCCACACGACAACGATGCGATTTCTTCATATCAAAGGAGTCGTGGATAATAAAACAACTGATATTTATTTCATTTATTCATTAACAAAAAGTTTAATGAAGTCAGTTTGGTTTTCATCCATACTATTTATTTAAATTAAAGTACTTATCTAGTTAAATCTACAGAGCCAACGTTTCGGAGATAAAATTTTCTCCTTCTTCAGGGCTACAAAAACAAACGGAAAACATTAGCAAAACAAACAAACACAACAAGATGCGACAAGAACTAAACTTAAGATTATTAATTTTTCAGAGATTGAACATTTAGGTATCTGCAAGATCTACAATTCATAATAATTCCAAAATTCAAACACTTTCTAGCAACCAGCAACGACGCAAAAAAACCTTATCATAAAAATAATCAAGACGGAAAACAGACATGTCGAGTTAATGTCAAATTTATAAAACAATCAATTCTTATTTTTCCCGAAAACATGGTCATAGTGAACTATACTAAGTTATGTCAAGTAAAAAATCATAAAAATAGCTCAGATTTTTCACGTCCTCTCTTAAATTCACCGTGTCATTTCTTCTGATGGAAATCATCTCGCTTATATTCCTTTTATAACCATTGGTCTCTATGTCTAGTACACTAACCTCTTCGAAGTTGAAGTTGTGTCCCTCTTTGGTTACGTTCTACTCAGAGTAAGGATAGTTTACTCCGAAGCGTTCATAAATTTACTCTACCAGTGCTTTTACGTTCAGAAATCACGTGATCATACTCTTCTCGAGTCTTCTCTACTCACTGGAGTAAGTTTATGAACGCAAGGTTTGAAGGTATGATATGCCAGAGCCGTCTTTTCCAGCCCGCAACGGACGGCGAGCGATAATATAATATATATTATAGCTTTGCATTGACATATGTCATTTCAGTATGGAAAAATATCGTAATATATCGCTTGGATGAAAAAATATATATATTTTTCCATACTAAAATGACATATGTCAATGCAAAGCTATAATATATATTATATTATCGCTCGTCGTCCGTTGCGGGCTTTTTATTGTTTATGTTTTTAGTGTCATATCTGTGTTGTCTAATCCTATCCCGAAAATATTGTTTTGTCTGTCCTATGTAGCTACTATCACAATTTGTGCAAGGTATCTTATAAACTACTGAGGATAATAGTTCTTTTTTTGTGGCTTCTTTCAGTTTTGTGAAAAATTTTTGGGTGGTGAGGATGTTGTAAAAGGCACAAATGCAGTTCAAGTCTTTCAAAATCTTCTGTATCCTGTAAGAAAACCCTTCAATAAAAAGAAATCTATGGTATGTTTGTTGAACATCAGAGGCAGGTTGTGATACTATTGTTATTTCTTCCCTCTTATTTTTCATTTTGTTGATACATCTTTCTATAAGGTACCTAGGATAATTGTTTTGTTGGGATATTTTTAGCAATCTGTAAATCTGTAAAGACGGCTCTGGCATATCATACCTTCAAAGAGGGACACAACTTCAACTTCGAAGAGGTTAGTGTACTAGACATAGAGACCAATGGTTACAAAAGGAATATAAGCGAGATGATTTCCATCAGAAGAAATAACACGGTGAATTTTAGAGAGGACGTGAAAAATCTGAGCTATTTTTATGATTTTTTACTTGACATAACTTAGTATAGTTCAATATGACCATGTTTTCGGGAAAAATAAGAATTGATTGTTTTATAAATTTGACATTAACTTGACATGTCTGTTTTCCGTCTTAATTATTTTCATGATAAGATTTTTTGCGTCGTTGCTGGTTGCTAGAAAGTGTTTGAATTTTGGAATTATTATGAATTGTAGATCTTGCAGATACCTAAATGTTCAATCTCTGAAAAATTAATAATCTTAAGGTTAGTTCTTGTCGCATCTTGTTGTGTTTGTTTGTTTTGCTAATGTTTTCCGTTTGTTTTTGTAGCCCTGAAGAAGGAGAAAATATTATCTCCGAAACGTTGGATCTGTAGATTTAATTAGAGAAATAAACTGTCCACGTTTCTGATAAGTACTTTAATTTAGTTTAATGAAGTGTTCAAAACGAACCCCATTTACTCCTACACACAGACAATATCTTTTTATTAAGTTTTGGAGAGTTTTCCTTACCATTTCTGGATTATTATCGAGGTTGTCAATTTCTTCCTCTATTCTGAATTTGATATCTATACTAATATTATAAAGAGGAAAGATTTGTATTTTTGTTTGTTTGATACGAATAGGCGCAAGAACTATACTGGACCGATTTCAGAAATTATTTCACCATTAGAAAGCTACATTATCGCTGAGTGACATAGGCTATACTTTCAACCGGAAAAAAATATAAGGATGCCTACTACAACTTCAATAATAACAAAAAAATTAGCCATAATCAGCTATTTCCACGTGCGCTGCAAAAACCGTAAGACTTACGTGGATACAATGTATGACGGAAATGTACCTCTTGAATAGTTCCACAAAAAAGTTCGCGATAGCATATATCTATCTCTCAAGATTGACGTGCTATTACTTGTTTATGGTAATCAGATGTTTTCCAAAATAATGCACTTTTTGGGAGTGCGTTTTTGGAATAGGGTATTGATCCTCATCCAACTTATTACGTAATTTATCCCCAGTATTCAATTTAGAACGAAAACACAATTACAAAGAGTACATCAAAAGTTATGGCAGGTTGAAGTGATGAAGATGAAACCGCACCACCGGACCTAAATGCGTCTCCGTCCTAGGTAGGCGGGTTGGAGAGGGCACCGAAGTGTGAGAGGGGGACATGGATATCTATATAAAAGTAGTCGCGTAGATCAACTTTCAGACACCCGGTGGATTTGTTAAGAAGCCTTTTTCCTCTTTATAGCGTAAGTTGAAAAGTTCTTTTCAGAACTAAATTTGAATTGTTCTATTCAACACATTTTTCTTTATTAATTATTTACATTTCCCCTGGAAATGTAGAAATTCAAAAAATATTTATAAACAGAATAAAAGTTCATCGCGAAATGTTAATGAAACAAATTTCTACCCGGGCGAAGATGGGACGGGCTCCTTGTCATCAATATTTTGCGGACGGGCAATATACATATACACTTTAGATTTAAATATCCACATAAAAAAGTGTCGTGTGGCATTCTACAGCTGCCTCAAATTTAGACGAAAAAACCTATATTCTCAGAAAACTGCCGAAAATAACCTCAATAAAGTATATATTTTTGAAATCAGAAGAAGGGTGTTAAAAAATAACAGTTCTCATAAAATTTTTAGGTTTACGATGCTTTTATGCATTTCTCAGTGCTGAATTCTGAATGCCAATAAAAAATACTTCAAATTTGCCCATTTAAACGTTTTTGTACGACCAATATTATATAGCTATTGAGTTAACTGATATAGCTATTGAGTAAAATATAAACAATCACCCTGTGCAACCATAATTCTACTCTCCTCACAGGTGATTTTGATCATTCAACAATTTTTCATGTGAAACCTCATTCTGAAGTAAGGTCTCTTGAATGTGATCGATGGTGTATTAATCATTTCAAATTGCAAGATCTTTAACGTTATGTATGACAGAAACATGTTAAGTAGTAGATCCCTGAAAATTTCAGTCGAAACCTTGGAATATCAATGGAGGAAGAAAACACTAAAACTCAATTTTTGACTTTACCGCCTGATATCCTTCTAACGGTTGGTTTCACGAAGCGTAATCACCGGTAATCGAAGATCAACGGCTTGATCGTCTGGTTTTTGAACTATCAATTCGAGTTGATTCTAGATCGACCTCCGATCACCGGTGATCACGCTTTGTGAAACCCACCGTAAGCAAATTCCACTCAAAATTCGAGAACCATACCAGTCCAGAATAAAATAATTTCGCACGATAAAACGTTATGATCAGTGGCGGCGCGTGGATTTTTATTTTGGAAGTGCACATGTGGGAGTTCGGGGGAGGAACAAAATTTGAAAACTAACCTTCAAAACTTGCATTTCAGAGCACTTTGTGACGTTCTTTCGCCTTATCTCGGGATAATATTCAGAAAAGGGTTTAGCGCAAAAATCTGAAATTGTACGGTCTGTTAAAGTATAACGGAAAACTATAACCATTTGGAAAATGTTTGAAATGTCACTTGTTTCATCATCTTTATATTTAAATACCGTGGATTCATTCAAATGATTCCTGAGTGCTAAATCTAATTCGGCCGAAAAATTGATATGACCTAAATATACAGGATTTATCGAATCATTTCCTTCATAATGGCCACGTAATGCTAATTCGAAAGCACCACAAAATTTAATACAATTTATGATTTTCGATAAAATGTATCTGTTCTTTTTTACTTGCTCATAATGTTTCTCGATATTCAGTCGGTAAGCACTGTTTAATTGTTGTCGAATATCTTGTTTACCTAATAAATTAACATCTAATTTGGATGACAGAGAGGCAGGGGCGGATTAGCCATTAGGCAGAGTAGGCGACTGCCTAGGGGCCCCGCATCAGCTATGGGCCCCGGGTGCCCTGCGTGCCCCGTGCACGAAAAAAATGGAAAAGGGGCCCCACAAATTACACTGCCTAGGGGCCTCCCACATGGTTAATCCGCCACTGCAGAGAGGTGTCTTGGAACTTTGATATTTTTTCTTTTTTTCTTTTAATGGATTAAATCCTTGACACCGGATCTGGTCCATTCTGTTTGATCATCACCAGCAAATAAAAAACTAGGAAAACAATAAATACTGTTACTTATTTCACAACCACATAACGATTCGGCTTTTTCATAAGTGTCTATATTAAAGGTTTTTTTATAATCGCGTGTTTTACATTTTGTTACATACGTGATCGATAAATTCATATTTGGACGACCGGCACTTTTGATTTTTCTTTTGATGTCAGCAAAGAAAAACGAATTGTTTTTAAATATTGTACGCTAATGCAAATCAGATTCTCCAAATTTTCGGTCATAATTGCGCGAATACAACAAACACGGTAGACAGTACACAGACTCACACACGACGTACATCGCGGTACATCGTAGCACCGTAGTTCTTTATCCATGCCTACGCGTACACATTCTGCAGGTATACCTGTGTCTGTCTGCTAAATCTTGTCGACTGTAGCGGGACGTTTGGGGCGCGCGGGGTCGCTGGTGCTCCAATCAAGGCTCACTTCGGATGTGCAGTGTACCGACTGCCGTCTAGCGTCTACGACTCTAGGCGTATTATTTGCATTGGCGTTCGAAGTTCGCTTGCCGTCTGGAGTCAGAAATACAAAACCGGAACATCGGAAATGAAAAATTAAATTGAATACATACCCAAATATAAAACGTTACGTTTACGTCAAACACAAAAGTAAATTCCTTCAGATGAAGATATTGATTGGGGGTACACGTGCACATGTGCACCTATTGAGCAGCCGCCACTGGTTATAATAATACTAGTGGAGATCTAATTCAAAAGTTAAATTATATTTTCCCAACGGAAGTTAACCTTTTTGATTTTCATAATAATACTGTCAGCATTGATAGACACTGTGGCGGTGGACCGAAAAAAACGGCAACATCACTAGAAGTGCTCGCGGTTGACAACGCAAAAGCAGACTGATGCTTTCCAATCCTTTTCATCGAGCCTAGTTTCAAAATGAATGTGACTTATGGTCTTCGAAAAGGTCTTCATTCACTTTGCTTTGTATATACATACAAAATCAATCAAAATTTCGAGATAATCTGGCATAGTTTCTCTAGACAGTTTTTAACAATATTTGATGATATGATATGATAAAATATGTCAGTAGACTCTTAAAATTCCGTCAAAGGGATAAGATTGCATGCCTGGTTTTTGATTAGAATACAATAATGCATCCTGTTAAAAAATGACTGACTACACTCATTGGCATAGGATGAGTGAGGATTTCGCGCTGACCGTATCGCATCAGTTGATCAGTTCTGTCGGCATTAGTGTTGCTTCGATAAATACGACAATTTCATTCCATTGTTTGGGTAGATTTATGAATGTTACAAATAATTGATTTCTGAGGATATGTTTTAGGCTCCTTTTCACTGGCTTGAAAATAAAATAAATTCGAAAAAAGTTAGAAAATGAAAAACAAATTCTGAAACATACAAAGGCGACAATTTTAAATTGAATGTTCGAATAATCCACCTTGTTGAGCTGAACAGTAACCAAATCTATTATACTTAGACAGATATTCTCATATCTCTGAGCAGATTCGGCATAGTTGCTAATTTCTAATCTCTAATCTTCGGGAGATAAATCTGGTGATCTGGGAGGCCATTTTATCGTACCATTCGTCGAAATAATACGGTCCGAGAATGTCGTTCCTAGATATTCTGTGACCACTCTTGCGTTGTGACTTGGACAGCCATTCTGTTGAAAAGAGACATCATTGAAATTAATTGGTATACTCCATTCACAATTATAAAATCACAACTCTGGCCATGGTTTCGTTTTCAGGAATTGGTGCACCTGATGAAAAATCTGTGCGCGTTCAGAGAATATTGTTAATGACATAACGTTGTTGCCAGTTGCTTTGTTTACATCAAAGTAAAAGTATCGAAGATATTCCACATTTTGTTAGTTCGAATCGATCGGCGATTTTGGGGCGAAATATCGATAAGGAATCGCCTATTTTTCCGTTCTTCGTCGTCCAGAAGAAGTTTCCCGTCGATTTCGTGCAAGTGTCATTTTTTCCTTTCACGACTTTTGGCGTGAGTACGAACGGCAAATTTGAATTGGACCAAAAATCGATTAATAAGCATAAAAAAAGCAAAAGTAAGTACTAATCTCCTTTTTTACACTTGATAAAGAAGTTTTTTAGGTATCTGGCCGTTTGGAAAGATTTCGAACGAAATTCCGGTCCCCCAGAAGTTTGGTTAGTTTCGGTATCGTTTTTGGTGCTCAAAATTTATTTGGGATGTGTAAATGGAAAAAAGGCTTACTTATACGATCTTCTAACGAAAGCGACCGGAAAATATGGTTCAGGTAGGATTTTCGAGGAATTATGAGGAAAGAACTTGCAGAATGAAATTGCCCGATTTTCGTAAGTAAACGGGTTCTGGATGGCCATCATTGGTCTCTAAATGATTATTGTTGATCGTTTTCACGTTTCAGAAGAAAACTCGTCGAAGAAGCTAAAAAAAAGAAGAAATATGACTATATTGCACTCAACGATTCAGATTCCGATGAATTGAAATAATGTGACACTGGAGCTTTCTTTCCTATCAATCCTTTGCCGAAAGTAGAAATAGGCTATATTGAACCAAAATACATCGGTTTTCTCCATATTCCAGGAGTTTGCGTCTTATTTTAGAACAAGCATATGTTTGACCTATTCCATTTCATTTGTACAAACCTACTGTGGTAGTAATGTATGAGTCTTTTTTAAACTAACAAATTACTATACAGCCAGAATATTTTACTCCTTGTTCATAAGATCAAATAAATGAAATGTATATCTATAAAGCTTTCAGGCTTATCAATTTATATTGCATTGAAATTATTAGTTTCTCTGTAAACA
This sequence comes from Adalia bipunctata, assembly GCA_910592335.1. NCBI lineage: Eukaryota > Metazoa > Arthropoda > Insecta > Coleoptera > Coccinellidae > Adalia > Adalia bipunctata. Next base: position 33,733,081 of record OU342952.1, on the reverse strand, counting down.
AATTTGTTAATTCAGTTATTATGTTATTTATTTGAAATAAAGAAATATTAGAAATAGAAATGTTATGCACCCTCACAATCATATCACATATTCGGATTCCAGTAGAGGGATATGATGTTCCATTATTCTTGATTCTTGTAATTACCCATCAATTCATCTTATATCTTTGGGTTGATTTTTTTTCAATGAATTCTTGATTAGAAATCAACAATTGATGTCGTCAAGTCTTGAACTTTCAGTTCAAGAGGATAATATAAACATCAAATCTTCACGAGCAGGCATATGAAAATTATGTGAAAGCAATGCAATTTTCTTCCATGGCGAAAAATAATATATTTCAACAGTGATCTCTTGTACTTTTCATGCAAATAACTAGAAAAGAAATCCTTTCTATCGATTCATATAAACGTTAATTATTTTCGTCTATCACATCTTTTCCAATTCATTCACATTCTGAGAAATACGCTAAGAATGTAGAAAAAGCAACAACTTGGAACATAAAAATATTTCGAAAAACGCCATAACTTCGATACAGAGTGGAATGTGTCAAATTTCAAAGGCCAGAGTTGTGATTTTATAATTGTGAATGGAGTATAGCTGTCGAACTGTCGGAATAATTCGATTCGCTGAAAGGTCCAGATATTTGGCAGCGGGCTGCGGACTACGAGCTATAATTTATAATATATATCTTACATATTACATGAAAATCGCTCTAAACAGAATAACATGTAACACCGCGCATTTATGCTATAATATATATCTATATCCAGGCGATATATTACGTATCTGCAGAGAAATGCCTCGAGTTATGCTTTTCGAGCGATATTTTAGAGTATATCCCACCTCCCACCTCACGTCTAAACCCCCGCGCCCCGAATATGCAACTCAGTTTCAATAATATATATTATATTATCGCTCGTAGTCCGCACCTAGCTTAATATAATATGATATTATATCTCATTATAAAGCTATAATATATATTATATTATAGCTCGTAGTCCTCAGCCCGCTTTAGGCCCGCCGCAAATTGAGCACAGGCCACGGACAGGCGAGGCCCATGCGACGCGTGGCTTGTTTTGTATTACATGGTTTTCAATGGAGTGCCGCAAATTGAGCCTAGGCCACGGCCAGGCCGGTGCCAAGTCATTTTCGCGTGGCTCGCGCTGTGCTAGCAACACAGTTTTGTAGCCGTGGGTGCCCACGTTTGTTAGTTTATCTGCATATAATGTAAATAGATGGACGAACTGGAGAAATTCATCGAAATTGTTTAATCAATTCGTGAATCTCGCTAAACTTCTATTCAACTGAAAAGATTCCCTAAATACATTATCTGCAACTTCACTGCATAACTTAAACTCTCCATGACTCTCTCTTTTTCGTATATATGCACTCGTTTTACCTCTTTTTCTTCTCTTGCTTTGTAAGTGTAATAACATCAATCTTTCCTCCTCCTCAGATTCAGATTCTAAATCGAGATGATCGAGTAATTTTTGCTGTTCATCCATCATATTGCACATCGGAAGACCTAGGAACTAATGAATATCTGGATGCGAGCGTGGCATCGCCTGTGCTCAATTTGCGTTACTCTTGAAAAACCTGTGCAGGTGCTTGGCATGGGCAGCACATCGCATGGGTCTCGCCTGTCCGTGGCCTGTGCTCAATTTGCGGCGGGGCTTAAGGTTACCATCGATAAAAAATGGCCCTCTTATGTAATTCTTCAGTACCTAATCCTGCCCAAACAAGTTTTTCGGGATACTGGGTACGTACAGGTATACTCATCGAACTTCTGATGAGTTATGCTTTCTATTCAAGGAAAACGATGATTCATCAGTGAATAAGATATTTCTCAGAAATGAACAATTTTCGTTCTCTTTTTCCATCATTGTTACACAAAATTCCATTCGCTTGATATGGTCTTTTGGAAATATTTTTGGTTGGTTTGAACCTTAAAACAACGGTAACCGTTTTTTTTTTCAAAATATTCCGAACTGTTCTGTCGCTCATATCAACTTGTTCAGCAATTTGTGTACTCGAAGGTGCACTGGTTTAATCAGCAGCACACACATCTACCTCCTTCTTCAAACAATGTTCACTAATGGTTTTTGGTGGTTTATTTATCTTGCAATTACTGCACCTTCGTACACACATTTCTCGATTTTTTTAATTATTTGGGAAATGACGGATCTTGAAGGTATCGGCCTATCTTCATAAGCAAAAATAAATGAATTTATTGTCTCATCAATAGATTGACCACCAAAGTACCATTTTATAATTTGAAATTTTTCTTCGACACTAAACATTATCTTATTTTCAAACCAGATGGTCTAACGTCACTCACGTTCGAAGCAACAATAATGCCGACAGAACTGATCAACTGATGCGATACGGTCAGCGCGAAATCCTCACTCATCCTATGCCAATGAGTATAGTCAGTCATTTATTCGTTGTCTTATTGCGCTGAGGGTTATGATTATTTTACTGGTCCGCTAGACAATATTCATCCACTCGTCTAACGCTGAAATCCCTATGTCTAGGAAATTATTTACCGAACCTGTAGATCCAGAAACCTTGAAATTTAGAAGATGTCAGTTTGTAGTTATAACACAGACTATTTCAATAACTGACAAATCACAGTCCAAAGACAGCTCGTATTATCGCGATAATGCCAACTGTCTCTGAATTATGATTGGTCTGATAACTTCGGTATTTTCAGCGATTGAACCACAGACTAATCTGTGATTGAACTATGGATGGCCCAAGGGTTTGACAACTAAGGGCCGATTGCACCGTAGACAAAACTGTAGATTAAATCCAAAATCTCGATTAGTGTTCATTGATTATCATAGGCACTAATTGAGGTTTAAGATTTAATCTACCTTTTTGTCTATGGTGCAATCGGCCCTAATAAATATTAATTGCAGATATCAACATTACATGTTTTCTCGAATATGAAGTTTCTGACCTTTCATTCTGTTCGTGAAATAGTCTTATAAAATATCACACGAGATTGAATTTACAACATAAGTCTATCTTTTATTTCCAAACTCAAATGAGTTGCTTTGTGAAAACACCACTCGTCCTTTGGACTCGTGATGTTTCCGAGCAACTAATTTTCGTTTGAAAATAAATCGATAGACTTATCACGGAAATTCAATCTCTTGTGATATTACTACTGAAAACATGAGTTGAGTGGTGAATCTATGATCTGGAATGAAACTATGTAATCAAACAAACTAAACCAATGAGTTCAACAACAGTTTCATACTTTTTGGAGCTTTACAGAGGAGTTATCTGATAGATAAATAAATTCAAAATTGAGAAAACCCAAACAATACAAGAATTGTAGTCTAGCCAAAAGTGTTACAAACCTGAAAATAATGTCACAAGATTTAATCTGATCACATACATATTCTCAAATATTTGACATTATTATGAAGCAATATAATTTTCAACTCACAACATCTTCTAATGAAAACTGCTTTGATCTGCTAACTATTTCACCATTCAGAGCAATGCAGGAACATCCATTGAAATAAACCCTTTGTCCATCACATCCTCTCAAATTGCTGAATACATAGCAGCCCTTTGCTTTCAATGTAGCGCTTTTCACCAAGTCCACTGTTATATATGCCTTACGCAGCTCTGTATAGCTTCCAGAACTGTTACATATAATTTCCACTCCATCTAGAGCCATTGCAATATGAGAACTCATGGGATTCCAGAGTTCTTCACAAATTTCAAACCCTACAAATGTCTCAGATTTAACAAAAAAGTGTGGGTGGATTAATGAGTTATGATTACCTATGCATGTATCCTTTGTTGATATTACAGCATCGCCAAAAGGTACAACGTCCTGATTCGTTACTTTGGAAATCATTCTTGGTAAGAAGTAATTCTCAACTTGACGAATCTAAAAATGAAAAATGAAGATATTTTAAATTTTAAGTCAAAAATTTAATGCGAAGGATATGAGGAGTTCAAAATCTACTTTTTTCATGTCTACAGTAAAAAAAAAATTGTTAGAACTATCTTTTATTCTGAATACTGATGTGAGAACAGAATAAAAAAATATCCATTGGTGTTCTTTTTGTAGCGTTCCAAAGATTCCGCTTGGAGTACTCACATAATTTTTACTTAAAAATCTGGTGGCCTTACGAAAGCCAAAATTGTGCTAATGGGCTGCCTGAATGACCCGGATAAAAATATGAATATACAATCAAAACAAAATTTCAAATCTAGAGTATTCCGGGTTTTCTAGCCATGGTCCAATAGGCATTTAACCTAAAGTTTTGCTTACAAATATGGTAGGCATCTTCAAAGGTTTCTAAGTTGAAGAACTGCTCCAGTTCCATATTACTATCAGGTTCATTCTGGCAGTCAATTAGCACAATTTTGGCCTTCGTAAAGCCACAAGTTTTTTAAAAGAAAATAATGTAAGAATTCCCACTGGAATCTTGGGAAGGTTACAAAAAGGAAACCAATGGATGTATTTTTATTCTGTTTTCACATCAGTATTTTGAATGAAAGTTAGTTCAACCTTGAGAGACTCCAACAATTTCGGGTGATTTTTTTTAAACTGTAGACATGTAGCGAAAATTTGGTTGGGGTTCAGTAAGATTATATTGATTTTGGAACGTTTTAACTCGACTTGACATGTGTGCAAAAGATTTTCACATAGTAGAGAGGTTATTTAGTTATATGCTACTCTCCACTAGACTAACAATCAATCAATCAATCATATATTATTCACCATCAAAATAAATACATGGCATGTCAACAAGTTTCAAGTATCAAACATCAAATAAAGTGCACATGTACATTCACATATATACAGGGTGAGTCTTTGACTTGTACATATATTTTAACTGTAGATTCTTGAGGCCTAAAGAAACCTTTTTTTCATTTTCCATTTTTCCGAATTCGGCTCGGTTAAAGAGATATAGCCATTTGAAAAAAAATATTGTGCTAAATGCGTCCCTGATATTATTCTCTACAAACACCTCAAAGTTCATATTTTTCAATTGAAATTGATGTGATTATTAGATATTCTGGGTGATACATTTAGAAAATACTCAAGCACTAACCTTATTCGAATAAGAATGTTGCAAACACGATATTTCCTAACAAAAACGCTAAGTTTTGTTCCATCATTTCTGCAATTGAAATGCCATATTTCTCACACCAAAATAATTTCCTTCTTCGATTATCCTGAAGATTAGTTTGTAAACATTAATAATTTGTTCATATTTGCCTCGATACCCTAAAACTATCTTATAAAAATAAGTTTCTCACTAACCTATCCTAACTACATTAATCAGTCATCTGATTCGAGGTCAATGACCTAACCTAATCCATCTCCTCTATGATAGTGATCACAGAATTCTAGAGAAGACGATGCCAGATTGTGTTGATTTTCTCAGTAAAAAATGGTATAGGCGAACTCAAGAAAGCAGAACGTCCCCTATCGTTAACGGAAGAACTAGTTTTGTTTACTTTTCGCTAAAGGCTTCTACGCATTGCTCTTTGGAAATGCCAAACGAGTAGTTCTGATTCTCGCCGATCTGAATTTCAGTCGTGGTGCGCTGCCGGCTGCGATGTAGCCGCCACGCAAGACAAGCCGTTGTTCTGTGTCTCATCGTCTCTCATCACACAGGCCAGCCAGTCTGTGATAAAATGAACGACGCTTGAACGCGATAACCTTTCTACATGGATTCAATTCATTTATTTATTTACTCGCAGAGAATAAAGCAAACAGGTGTGAGGTGATGCTTGTGATATGTGATGTGAAAACCGTGTAGGGTCGATTAAAAATTCCAAGAGGATATTGTTAAGAAGATAGATATTTTCCTGAAGGACTGGTATCAATAAATTTTTAATAGAAACTTGCTTATAAACTGTGTAATTTCATGCTTCTCGGAATTCAGTTGATAAACATTGACAACATTGTTAATTTGTTAAGAGACCAGAGAAGAAACAATATTCGATGATATTTAATTCAGGGAAGCATTCAGATTTTTTATGAAATTCATGGTTTTTTCCTCAAATTTCTTCGTATACATTTAGGAATAACTCGAAAACGACGCGTTTTATTGAAAAAATATAAGAATACTTTTATTCTCTAAAATGGTTGATTCTTTCGAAAATATGAACCGTTTATCCTTTTCAAATGATTTGATAGTGTTTTTGCATGAATTTATGAGTCGACCACCCTGTAACTTTCGAACTAGGAGAGATATTGAATAAGTTTCGATTGAGGAATATGCACAATGAATAGAGTAAAGAATCAACCAAAATTCAGTTCATTTGAAATAACGGTTCCGAAGATATGAACAGCAAAGTGTTTTTTTCGTGGATTTTCGACACCCTGTATCTCCCAAACCAAACCGAATTTTGAAAAATGGTATGGGAAAAAAGTGTTTCGTTTGATGAGAGGAATCTACAGTTAAAATATATGTACAAGTCAAAGACTCACCCTGTATATATACAACAATACTATCTTAACAGTCAGCTATATGCAATTACTAACACACACACACCCACACATATGACAAATTTGAAATCGGCCGCAGGCCAAGGTATCACACAGTTCTATTGTCACCACTTAATTGTCAGGAATTCCTGTATTGTGTAGACAGCCTTCTCTATCAGGAGCCTCTTTATGGTTGACTCAAAACTTTTTTTGTTTTTTCGTTTCAGTTCATCTGGGAGACAATTATAGAATTTTATTCCCCAGTATTTTGCATTGTCCTGTGTCTTGACGAGGCGATGATAAGGTATCGCAATACTCCCTTTATTTCTCGTGTTATGGTCATGTCCATCACCCAGTCTGCCGAGTAATTCACTGCTTTTGTGTACATATTTCAGAGCCTCCAATATATACAATGAAGGCAAAGTTAGAATTTTTTCGTTCTTAAAATATGGTCGACAACTCTCTGTGGTCTTTAACTTACACAATGCTCGAACAGCCCTCTTCTGCAAGAGAAAGATATCCTCTGCTGAGGCAGAGGCACCCCACAAGAGAATGCCATAGGAGATCAAAGAGTGAAAGTTTGCAAAGTAAGTGATTTTTGCTGCTTCATAGGTAACCAGGCACCGCACTCTTCTTATGGAATAGATGGCTCTTGATACTCTTCCACTCAAAAATTCCACATGCTCCCTCCATGAGATTTGAGAATCCAAATAGATTCCCAGCATTTTAACCGCCTTGCTTTCTGTAGTAAACTGCATTATTTGCGTTTTGTTTTCATTAACTTTCAATTTATTTGCTCTGAACCATCGATCGGATAGATCCCTTGCCTCTTCTCCTCGCTTTTTCAGGTCTTCCAGAGTGGCCCCACGGACCAGGAAAGTAGTATCGTCCGCATAGAGATACGTTGTTACGTTGGGAACATTCACTGCTATATCATTTACATATAAGACAAATAGAAGTGGTCCAAGTATAGACCCCTGAGGCACTCCAACATTAACACCACACTCATCAGACCATTTATCTTTTATTTGAACAGTTTGCTTTCTATCAGTGAGGTAGCTTCTCATTAACTTAAGCACTTTCCCCCTCACGCCGTAGTATCCCAGTTTCTCGAGAAGGACTCCATGTTGCACCGAGTCAAAGGCCTTTGACAAGTCATACAGCATCAGCTCCAATTTCTCATTGTTGTCGATTGAGTTTATTATGTTTTCATATGCTTCTAACAGTGCTGTAATTGTGGATCGTTTTTCTCTGAAACCGTGTTGACTTTTATGTATTATATTATACTTTTCAAGATATTTGAGTAGTCTCATTTTAATTACTGTTTCAAAGATTTTGGATAGGGATGGTAGGACTGAAATTGGTCTGTAATTTTTGGCCAAGTTTATTTTTTCACCTTTATGAATTGGGACCACTCTGGCTCTTTTGAGTTGATTTGGAAACTCTCCTCCTTCTAAGCACCTATTAATTAGCTCTGCTACTGGTTCAGCTATTACCTCTTTGATTTTTTTTAACAAGTGAGTATCCATATCATATATGTCTTTGGTCGGTTTAGCCTTAATGGACAATATAACTCCTAATATCTCCTGTGGTGTTGTAGGTGCCATAAAACACGAGCCTGCATTTTTGATGTTAACAGATTTCAGTAAGACGTTTGCTTCTTTTGTTTCCCTCCCAAATGAGTCCTCTATGTCCTTACCGATCTTGATGAAGTAATCATTTATTTCTTGTGGATGTAACGTAATCTCCTTGGGATGTTTGCATGTGTTCGTCTCCTTTTTTATTATCTCCCAGATAACTTTTGTTTTATTATCGGCTTCCCTGATTTTTCCTTCATATTTGTGGCGCTTCATCGAGTCAATGCTTTCCCTAAATTTTTCTTTGTACAGTTTGTAAGCTCTGTATGATTCGTCGTCTTTTCGTACCCTGTAGATGGTTTCCAATGCCTCGAGCCTATTCATCCATTCTCTAAAGTGCTGGCTGTCATGCAGTTTGATCTTCCTCGAGTTGAATCTTTTAACCACCACAGGACAACAGCTGTCATACTCTCGTAACAGAATTTCAAAAAATGTTGTAAATGCTTCCTGCGCTGATCCCACTTCCAATCTGTCCTTCCAGTCGCAGGAACTCAACCTTCTCACCAGATTTTGAACGTTTGCTTTATCTGTTAATCTAATCTTCTTCAATTGTGGTTGTTGGATCTGATGAACTTTCACAGGTAATGATATCAGTTGAGCAAAATGATCACCCAGGTGAAAGTTTTGGGTGCTTTTGTTTCCAATTTGCCAACTGTTTGTGAATATGTTGTCAACACATGTTAGCGAGTTTCTTGTTGGTTCTGTCATGGTGCTCATCATATTAAAGGAAGCAAACAGATTTAGGAGTCTACTTCTTTCTCTTGTTTCTCGGAGGAAATCCACATTGAAATCACCTGTTACGACCACTCCACAGTCCGCCTCATACGAGGTCATTTCCACCAATGCTGCATTCAGTACATCGAGAAAAACACCATAGTTTCCCCTTGGTGACCGATACACAGTGCACACTATCAACTTGTATAAGGGAATGTGCACTGCGACAATTTCTATGTTAAGTTCATCCGATAGCTTTCTTACTGTCTCGATTGCTTTACACTGCAACAAGGATTTCGTAACGATCATGACACCACCATGTATATGCAGTTTTCTATAAAATCCATCCACGATGCAATAGTTATCGAAACCAATATTTTGACTGTAGTTATTTAATTCAGTAATCCAATGCTCTTGTAATGTAAGTATGTCCAGATCTAATGAGCTCAGTATGATATTAAGTTGGTCCAATTTATTTCCTAGGCATTGTATGTTCAAATTCGCTATTTTTACAGGATGAGTATCATCAACCCGGTTTATGTCCCGGACGTTCCTTGCCTGCCCTTCTGAAAATTTCCCCTACGCTCCATAAACTTTCGGACCACTATATGTCTTGGCCAAAAGTTTTCATGGAGTATTGCTGTGCTATGATTCGCGGGTACTGACATTTTGAAGCATCTATACTCCCCAGATTTTACGGTCAGCTCACTGCATTTTATTTCGGTATTTGGAAGTTTGCTTTTTGTGTATTCAATAATGTCATCCACAGAGTTATCAAGTTTAACCTTCGATATGTGAACATGCGTGTACGGAATGTAAGCCCCAAGTATGCTCGAATCAGGCTGAGTGCCATAGATAGCAGGCCTCTTCTTTTTTATGAAGTCAGGTCCATTTCCTCTTTTTATGTTTTGAATGTTTGCTCCTGGTGTGTTTTGTAGGTTCTTTTCGTCTATTGGCTTTTGTCTGAGTCTGTTCCCACAGTATTTCTCCGAATTGCTCGCTTCGATAGGTGTTTTACCTCCAAGGTTTGTTGACGCCACCCTTGCATATGTGTCTTGGCTTTTCTTTTTGTGTGTGAGTTGATTTAATAGTTTACCCGACGTGTTGTCCCCGCAAACTATTTCTTCATTACGATTTGACATCACTTGCTCATTGTTTAGACCTCTTCCTCCCTCTGTTTGAATTTTCGGTTTTTTACTAGTAGAAGTATTGTTCAAGGTAGGCTCCTCTATGGTGCGTTCATTTGAGTTTTTGCTTGTATTATCTGCCTCTATATTATCTTCATTCTCTCTCCGAAGCTCCACATCACACCCTATAGTTGTCCCAGCCTGAGCATATGTTTTGTATATATTTTCTCTTTCGCTTATCTTAGTTTTTTTCTGGTGCAATTGGTTGTGTGAGCCTAGAGTTGAGTCATTTCTTGACGAGGTCCTCAGATCATTTTCGCATTCTGCCCGGAGCTCCATCAAGAGGTTTGCTCTCAGCTCTGCATATAGTTTCCCGTAAATTCGATTTTCTATCTCTGAACAAATTTCATCAGCATTTTGTGATACATTGGGATTGTTAATATCTACACTTCCCTGTACGTTAGGGGGGTCGATATTTAACGTTTGATGTTGAGGTCCGCTTGTCTGAGCTATCTTGGAGTTTTCCAATCTGAGTTTCTCAATTTCATGTTCATGGTATTTGTTTTCTGCACTTAATACTTCAATTGAAGTGAACATATTCTTTTTAATTTGTTGTGTGTCTCTCAGTTCCGAGCCCAATTCATTCACTTCTACTTCAAGTATAGTTATTTGGTTTGCCAGGGTTTTGTTCTCTTCTAGCAGCCTGTTTATTTCTTTATTTTGTTCTTTTTTTCCGCTTTTCTGCAGCTTATCTTGTTCCTCAGTTAGTTCACTAACCAGGACCGTTTTAACTGTAAGTTGGTTTTCCATTTCTTTTAGCTCGTATAACAGACGGTTGTTTCGTTCAGATGCTTCGCTTAACTGATGTGTTAAGGTTTTTTCCATGTCTAGGTATTCCAGCTTTAATGCTTTGTGCTTCTTACTTTCCATCTGTAATTTTTTGTCAAAATCTTGTAGGTCTTCCAAGAGTGACTCGTTTTTTTCTTTTAACTCTTGGTTTTCTGCGTTTATTGACTTGTACTCTTCCTCGATACTATCTTCAACAAGTTTCGTTAGTCTCTGGTTTTCATTTGTCATGTTAATTATGAAGTCCTTTAGATTTGTATTTTCTTCAATTGTTTCCTTTAGCATCGTTTCTAAGTCTTTCTCAGTTTGATTCTTGTTTGAATTTTCGTTCTTTTCCTGAAGAGTTTCTCTCAGGGTATCATTTTCTTTGCTTATTTTTAGTATGTTTTCCTTGAGGTTAGAAATTTTGCTTGAAAGCAGGAGATTTTCAGTTGTTAAGGTTTCAACTTTCTCTGTGTTTGCTATCTCTTTTTCTTTAAGACCACAGCCGCAGACCACTTGTTGGTTAGTGGCCAGAGTTTCTATGTTTACTCTATCCATATTATTCTTCTGTGCTGTTTGTTCTTCTTTTTCTGATTCGTGATTTTGGACTACTTGTTCCAGTAGTTCAAGTTTTCGAATTAGTTTGTGGTTCTTCTTCTTTTCGACCGCTACTATGTTCTGCTATTTTCCCCCTTCTTTCTTGGCTTCAGCCAGTTCAGTTTTCAACCTCGCATTTTCTTCAACCAGTTTTTTGTCTGTGGTCTCTGCATCGCAACATTTGACCTTGTGATCGTCCAATCGCTCTACTTGGGGATGATCCCTGAGGCAGCTGCTGTGATAGATATCGTAGCAGTTCACACACACGACATTGTTTATTGCCTGTTTTTTGTGGCATGCGAAGGTGGTCATTTTCGTACGATAAAAATTATCGCGTTTCTTATCGCCACATCTGATTTATTTAAACACTTTTTACATACGGATTTAAATTTTTGTTTCGTCACCGTTATTCAAAGTTTAGTTTGTTATTACGTTTTTCATCAGAACGATTTAGTTTTTGAGTCTGGTGCCTGATAGGACACTATTTCACTGTTTTTCAGAATTTACACTTCGAAGTTTACCGATAAAATCGACGCATCTAGGGAGCGTTTATCACACACATATTAATAATATAACACACATGAAACAACCGTCCATTATGCAACAAATGAGTAGCATTTTCAGGATGTGTTTCAAAGTATTTAACTGATATTGAATTAGAGAACCAGAAATAATAAATAAAGCTATATTAATGCAGAACCAACTATGGAATGCAACAAACCTTTCTCCACCAAGAAAACCATCGAGATTCTCTATAATTTCCTTCATCACAAGTCATTAACTTAGGTCGTATCAACAAAATCTTCTGATTCAGAAATATAACTCTACAATTGTAAGCCACATTTTTATGCATCACTGGCATGCCTACATCTACCATAATGTCCTTACATAGTGGTGAAGTTAAAAGTTCTAAAAGCACTTCCCAGCTATGTAGGTATGTATCACTTTCATAGAAATGATCTTCACAACTGTAACCTCTGAAAGATCCAGATGAAATTAAATGATGGAAATATATTTGTTAATATATGCTTACGTTATTTCAAGTTCTGGGCCAGTGCGGAAAGTGGCTCCCATTTCTTTAGCTTCTAAAATAGACTGTAATATTCTGTCTCGGTTACCTTCAAAATCTAGTGCCCATTGGTTTAATGTGGCTGAGGCTATGGTTACCTTTCTACCCATTTTTATGATCTATTATGCCGTCTGAAAAGATAATCAAAGGAAATCGAAACAAAAAGCATTAGAATGATATAAGTATGAAAATCGGTGAAACCTACCTCTCCAATATTTTTCAACTCTGATAATGATGCGAAACGTTTAAAGTGAATTAAATATGATTACAATACAATGTAATACGAGATAAGAATATTCGGAGGTGAATTATTAATAAATAATAACATCTAATGAGGAAAATTTATAGGTTATGTTTATTGTTTATTTATTCAATTTCCTTCCTTCTGTGTACCATAGATCATTGTGTCAAGTGGATCCGATGCTCTTATCTCTAATTCTCTATGTTCAGCTTAAAAATCCCAAACAGTGTTACCACCTTATATTAGACCAAGGGCGGATTTACGAGGGGGGGGGGGTACTGAGGGTAACTACCCCCCCATGAGTATCCAAAACCTGAGAAAAAGGTGGTTTGTGTACCTGATTCAATGGTTTTCAATCGTTATTACCCCCCCCTGATGATTGTTATTACCCCTTCCATGAAAAAGAACTATATCCGCCCTTGCCTTAGACTTTCCCTTATCTAAGGTTACCACCAATAATGGCATGTTTGAATTTTGAAATTTAGTTTCAAATAATTTATTCCTACAATAATCTACACACTACAGGGGAAGACACTTTATTGTTATGGCGAAATTCGTAATATTCTTTCTTATTATTTAAATTCTAAGACGTTCGGCAAATACAAAATTTTTTATTCCATTTTGGGCCCTATGCAGCGTTTTTTGTTCAAAAATTGCGGGGGTGTTCCTTCAGATCCAGGATGCACCCCAGCAAACACTGAAACGCAGGAACTGTACAAAATTTGTACAGCGTTGCTGCACTTCACTGCAGCGATGGTAATGGGCCCCATACACTATGCGATTGCCTTAGTGCCGTTGCCTCAATAAGAAACTTATGAGGCCAATATCGCAGTGTACCATACACTATCAGTCCACTACCTGCAAGCGGACGTACAGAACTGCAGATGCTTGCCTGATGATAGCATACATTATCCGTCAAGTGCCTGAAGGCGAATTGTCGATCGCAAATCAGGACTGCAGACAAACCGCAGTTTTCAGACAGTTTTCCATCATGCTTCGTCGAAAACGTTGCGCGATATATCTGCTTTCGATTCTTGGAGATCCACCCCGAAGAAGGTTTTGGGTGAAAAGGTGTCTTCATCAGGATAGAGAAACTAGTTCTCACATGACATTGCTTCGTGAACTGAGACAATCTCATCACGAGGATTTAATCAATTATTTGAGAATGAGCGAAAATCATTTTCAAAAACTACTAGAGTTGGTTTCACCAGGAATCAGTAAACTGAGCACCAATTTACGTCAGGCAATCAGTGCTGAGGAAAGATTGACTGCAACTTTGAGATTTCTAGCAACTGGCCAAAGCTTCGAAGATTTGAAGTTTCCGACTCGGATTTCACCTCAAGCGCTTGGGAAAATCATACCAGAAACCTGCAAATACATTTACCTCGTACTGAAAGATTTGCTCGTCAGTCCACTCGCGTACCAACACTGCAGGGTTTGTAATGGCCTGACGTAAAACTGAGGAAAACAGTAGATTTGGAGTGAATACGATCTAGCGCCTTCAGGCCAACTGACAGTGTATGGTGGCGAGCTCTCAGATCATCATCCGACAAGCCGGTGCCGGTTGCCGATCTGCCGTCCGTTTGTCGCCTGATACAGGTCGCTACGGCGGCCACTCGTCTTCAGTCCGCGCGATCTGCAGTCCAAAATCTTCAGATTAACTGATAAATGTGTGGGCAACTGCCATCAGCAGCCTTACGATTACCTTAAGTAAAACTGACAGTGTATGGGGCGCATAATGCAGTAACTGTATCGAAACGGACCGTATATGTCCCGCTGAATTGTACAGTTACTGTACAGTACAAACTGCATTCATATACAGCCATTGTGCAGCGTTGCTGCAATTCATATGAAGTGAGGTTTCGTAGTAACTGTACAGAAACTGTTCAGCCTCGCTGCATTTGAAATGCAGCAACGCTATACAATGGTTGCATACTAAACGCAGTTCGTACTGTACAGCAACTTTTAATTTGATTACGGAATTCAATATGTAAAAGTTTTGAAAAAAGCTGAAAATTTAATAATCTTGATCCTATTATTTTCGGTTTTGGTGTAAAATCCAATGAAAAGTAAGCTTAAAAAGAAATTCTATATTAAACAAAAAAATATATAACTGAAACAGGATACAAAATATGAAATGAAATGTGTATATATAAATCAAAATATAATGAAAAAACAAATTTTCTTCGGAGGTTTATACATTTTGGGTTTGGCTGCTCCTCCTTCCCCTCTCATACAGGTTTCTCAAACATGTTTTTATTGTTGTTTCAACTTCAGTCTGCGTGGCATTTTCGCAGCCCTTGTTCCTTCGTATGGCTACTAAAATAGGAGGAATATGAGGTAAGAAAAAAGAATTTTACCTTGTGGCAATATAATACCTAAAATTGCTTTTGGAAAATTTCGAAAATGCCACTTTCTGCTGGCGCCCCGTCCAGTTGAGCTTATGACCCAATTCTTTTGATAGAATTTCAGAAAGGATGTTTCCTCCTATAATTCCAGGACTATCAATCTAAAAAAAAATAATAATGGAACTGAAAGTAGTCACACACTAAACGAAATAAAAAAAATTGGTATACATATTTGGATATTTGGAATCTATAACAACGCATAGTTTATATTGATAGTTGCCTGATACTCTGATAACGTAATTTCTTTTAATTGATTTGTGTTCCCGACACAACCCCAATAAAAAATGGCATCAGATTTATACTGAGAAACCGTAAAAATCTATTGGATAGAAGTTTGTTATGAAAACATTCACTTACAATTTTTGAGAAGAATTGAATATCTTCAAGATTCCGCCCAAACTTTTCAAGTTGGTTTAGTGTTGCTAACGTTTCCAAATTGTACCTCGATTCAGTCGTATTTCCATTTCCTCCTACTGGTACGTTTTGTGTCCTTTCACACAAATTCGATATATTTGCTTCAATACGGTGAATACACTGCACACTTTCAAAACCGGACAATAAAACGTTCAATTGAAATGTAACTGAGCAATAATTAAAAATTTTATAAGGCGCTAAAACCAATATTCTATCTTTCACCAATCTTTACGCCACCTCCCAACCACTACACTAACTTGCTAAACAATAAAATATGGCGTCTAACGTAAAGACACCGTACCGAATAGAAAGAACTCCGAGCTATCCCACGATGGGGGCATCTTGGGATAGGTCGGAGTCCGTACGATGCCGTGCCTAGCAACAAAGCATTTGGACCTTTTGCAGTTACATCACAGTTATACTGCACATTTACTGAACTTCACTGGTTGCGCATGCGTCATGAGGCACGTAATTTTTGTTGCGCAGAAACTGTACATCAACTGTACTTCAAATACTGCATTCTTTGAAATGCAGTATTAGCAATACAGAAACTGTGCAGTTTTAATACAACAAATCATGTGCTGCATTCAGGTGGCACTTGTAACGCAGTATCTGTACAGTTGCTGTATGTTGTGTTTGCTGGGACCGATGTGAAATTTCCCGCTGAATCCGAATCTGCTTAAAAAAAGGATGGGTTTGCATTTGAAAGTTGGGCCTCGTATCTCGTACAAGCCCCTTTTAGGCTCAAAATCTGATGGGCCCATTCGATTCCTCGGGCGAAATTACTAAAGACCCCATTATATCAGACTTCCGATTTTTCACCGTTTGACTTTTGAACTACCCTGTAGATATACAGGATGTCCCACTAGTGCCGCAGCGGACGATATACGCGTAACGGACTGAGTTTTGCAAAATTTTTTTATGCAGGCTTGATATAGGTACTCCAAGAAGAGCACAACCTAAAAATATTTTCGAATATATCCGGTGGCCCACAAAAGAGGAATAGCGGGTGACTTTGTTTTTTCAAATGGGACACCCTATATTCAATAGTGTTTTTCAATTCTCTGAAACTTCCTGCATGCTTTCGTATACTTTTCACATATTTTTATTAGACAGTTTTCGAAATATTGGCCTTTTTGACAAAAAAATGATACTTGTAGAGGCTATGTTATCCAATTATATTTCACGAACCCTTGCACATACCAATAACAGTTTTACATGGATTGAAAGACAAGACTTCAAAGTATCCTACCCAGCTAGAATAAAGCATCTCCAGCATACAGAGTGTCCACAAAAAGACTATCAACATGACGAATTTCAAATAGATTTTTCTTCATTTTTTCAAATTCAATGCATATGATTTTTTTTCATCATTGTAATCACCATTCATTTTTTTTTTCAAATACATGATATGCATATCTCTAACGAAATAGGATTTTTTGGGTTTTTCCTCCAAATTCACATTTACTTTCGAATTCAAAAAGCAGATTTGGCTTTTCTGTGGTTATTGGGAACTGTCAAATTATTATATTCAAAATTATAAGGTCGCGATAGAGGCGCCACCGTGCATTTTACGGAATATCCCCATAGAACTTACATTATCTCTACGAGTTCTATGAATATCTCTCTGATTATGAATGAAATGTACAATGGCGCTCTCTATCTGAAACTCGCTGAACTATGAAATTAGTGAAAATGTGGGCAAAGCAGAAACTTTTTCCCGCGAAAATTTGAATTTGGCCATTCTCTGCCAATTCCGTATTTCAAGTTGTTTTTCTGAATGAAATTATCTGTAGATTCACTTTTAATCGGAAGTCGAACTATTTTCATGGGTCTTTCGTTTGAAATAAAACAGAAGCATGACTTGGCTCATTTTCTTCTTTTTTTCAAAGAAAAAAATGAACTGTTGAAATGCAATTAATCACAATTATCTCATTAAGAACTCCAATCCTTATGAGTTTACCCACAAAATTTCAGTTCTCAAAGTGAAACCGTTTTCAAATGCAACTTAAAATAAAAACAAACTACATTGAACGCCCACCTTAACATCATTGCAGCTTCAATTCAAATCGTCATAGTTTTTACGTATTGGATGAATACACACAATGATGTAAAAATTCAACAAAAAATACCAATGAGTTTGAATTTACAAGTTATGAATGCTTCAAAAAAACGAGTTTCAAAACTTCAGGATACAAAAAAGTGCCCGCTCTTATCCTTATACAAACTTTCTTCGAAAAAATTATATTCATAAGTTTCACAGGCACGCACGCAGATCTTTAAGCTCGCAAGCTCAAATTTTTGGAAGATTCTACGTTCCAAGTAGAAACATATAGAAAATTATCAAAAATGTATTTTGAAAAATGGGTACAGAAAGCAAGTTTCTGTCTTCAGTAACTGATTTCATCACATTTTTGAGTAGATATATCAAAACTTTCTAGTTCCTTATTTGAATTGAAGCTTCAATGAAGATAATTCTGAGTGAAATAATTTGACAGTTCTCAATAACCTCAGAAGAGCCAAATCTGCTATTTGAATTCGAAGGTTATGTGAATTTTAGGGAAACATTTCAAAAAAGCGCTTAAAAATCCTATTCCGTTAGAGATATGCATATCATGTATTCGACAAAAAATGAAGTAAAATGAATGGTGATTACAATGATGAAAAAAAATCATATGCATTGCATTTGAAAAAATGAAGAAAAATCGATTTGAAATTCGTCATGTTGATAGTCTTTTTGTGGACACTCTGTATGCTGGAGACAGGCACGTAGCGAGGGGGGGGGCTCGGGGGCCCGTGCCCCCCCCCGAAATATCAAAAAATGCCTGTATATATCAAAAAATGCCTGTATATTTGACAAAATTTGCAATGTTTACTTATTGTGGGCCCCCCCCGAAATTGTGGGCCCCCCCCGAAAGAAAATCCTGGCTACGTGCCTGGCTGGAGATGCTTTATTCTAGCTGGGTAGGATACTTTGAAGTCTTGTCTTTCAATCCATGTAAAACTGTTAGATATTGGTATGTGCAAGGGTTCGTGAAATATAATTGGATAACATAGCCTCTACAAGTATCATTTTTTTGTCAAAAAGGCCAATATTTCGAAAACTGTCTAATAAAAATATGTGAAAAGTATACGAAAGCATGCAGGAAGTTTCAGAGAATTGAAAAACACTATTGAATGTAGGGTGTCCCATTTGAAAAAACAAAGTCACCCGCTATTCCTCTTTTGTGGGCCACCGGATATATTCGAAAATATTTTTAGGTTGTGCTCTTCTTGTAGTATATCAAGTCTGCATCAAAAAATTTTGCCAAACTCAGACAGTTACGCGTATATCGTCCGCTGCGGCACTAGTGGGACACCCTGTATATATGTACTTTAGCTATTTACATATTTAACCAATTTTGGTTGACTTCGGCCCACTGTAATCCTTGGATTCTTAGAATTTTGAGCCGAGAATGGTCTCAAACGTCTAGGTCCACCCAGTGTCGCAGCTAGAATTTTCGTTCGGAGGGGGGGCCCGATGCAAATATTCAGGGAAAAAACCATTCAACTGTATCTACTGATATACAGGTACAGAAGTTTGTATGCAGAAAAATCTAGGGGGGGGGGGGGGCTCGTGCCCCCCTCCTCCTGGCTGCGCCCCTGGGTCCGCCTCATAGATAGGTAATTAGGTATATGCACCTGGTTGTTTTGTCGTGTTGAAATGAAAATTTTGATGATTTTCATAGTTTGTGTTAAACAATTTCTATATCATATGTTGTATATTTTTGAAAAGAAAAAAAAAGCAATTTTATCTGTCACAGAGATTTGTATGGTTCACATTTAAAAAAACACAAGTTTGTATTATAACTTCGAAAATAATTGTAATGAAAGAAATTGATCACGCCAATGAATTCTACTGAAAAAAGTGCCTGCATAATATTTTTGTTTCAAGTCGATAGCTTCAGTATTAAAGTAGTTATGATAACTTTTCATTTGACGCCATTTTCCAATTTTCTCTAATAGATCGGGAACGGTTTGACTTAGAAGTTTGCGGTTTTCACCAAAATAATTCGCTCGAAAATCGAGCCCGAAAATGTGCCACTCATTTGGTTCTAGCTCATCGGGTTTCTGAGATCCCCTCACTAGACAACGACTTTGGTTGGGACACCTGGTACTCTAGGTTGAAAATTGTCATACCTACATTCATGTAAATCTGAAAAACTATCTATATAGTCCAGTAAAGGAAGGGCTGAAATCACTTTTTCTCGGAATGAACTGCATTTTTGATATGTTGATTGTTATGAAGTGAGAAACATATGGTCAAAAATGCAGGTGTCAAAATTTTCAGGAACATTGAAAAATTCGTGAAAATATAGAAAAAAATACGGTTTTCTTGAAATATTCGCGATATCGTTAATATCCACACTGGCTGAAAGTAACCAACTATATATCAATAATGGTTAATTGAACATTTCAGGTTTCAAAAGCAATTGAATGTTCTGAATTTTATAATTATTCCTGAAGAATAATTATTAAACTCGATGAGAAATAGCATTTTGAAATTTTTGACGTAGGTTATATGTGAGATTTGCTTTCATTTGCAGTTGCAATAAGTTACCTTAGTAAAATTGAATATTTATTTTCTTTTTACTTTTGTGAATTCTTGATTTAACTTTCGCGTTATTTATGTTTACGAAATGTCAGCAATCTTCAAAATCTTGTCTGTTAATAATACTTTATTAATAAGAGGAACTTACCTTTTGCCGTAAATATATTATCCAAAAAATCCACTTATTTGCTCTCTAGCAACTCACTTTATATCACTGATCTACAGTTGGTATATACGTTAAAAATAACAAACACAGTTTTCTCAGTGTCGATATCACAACTGATATAGAATGAGAAAAGAGTGGCATTTATATATTGGAACTTACAAGAGAAATACCTTCCATTTTACTTAAGTGCATAATTAAGATAAATCCCAATGTAACTACCATATTAGATATTTCTATTCATTGAACTAATGCCTGTTGAACTAAATAAGGGAAAGTATTAGAATTTGAATGATATCTCCTGAGTTATTCGCAAAGATAAATAGGATCATTAGGGCCCTCATTATATAGTTATTATGAAAAGATAAAAATCCTCATTTCAGATAGGACAGAAAAAATAATTAATTATTCATTTCAATTCATCACTGAAATATCTATCTCAAACTAATGACTTCAAACCAAATAATTACATAGTGTTATTGATTACCCAAACGAGCTCTTATTCATTCTTTGAAATAAACCAAGAATTTTAAATCACTACCTCCAGACAATTTATCCTGAATCCTACCCTGTCCAAGAGGTTCAGATTTTTACGACCGCTTGCCATTGCACTAGGCTAGGCGCCAAATTTCAAATCCACTGCTATCGCCGCGTTAGAGAAATACCTTGCTAATCAGTTCAGAAAATCACTTCGAGAACAGGAAATGACATATTTTCGTCTAGAATTTTCCGCTCTACAACTTTTGCTTGAAACTTTTTTTTCATAAACCTTCCGGTTCGCGAATATTTCAAGAAAACCGTATTTTTTTCTATATTTTCACGAATTTTTCAATGTTCCTGAAAATTTTGACACCTGCATTTTTGACCATATGTTTCTCACTTCATAACAATCAACATATCAAAAATGCAGCTCATTCCGAGAAAAAATGATTTCAGCCCTTCCTTTACTGGACTATATATCCGCCAGTGCAGAGAATATAGTGATGTTAACAACTGAAGCCTTATTCGCATGCATGTGTGATACTCACGATAGATTGTTGTGAAATAGTAGGTATATTGAAAAACTGTCTATTCCGCCCTATAAGTATTCGTTAACAAGAAAATCCGTTTCGCTGAAAACTAACATAGGAAATCAATACGAATAAGGATGGATGTGGCGGTGCCAGTTACAAAATATGACACATTGTGATTGATCGAATTTCTATTCGTGAAAACGTAGATTTCATTAGGAACCATCCTTTGATGTTATAATAATTAAATTTATTATTGGCCTTCGCCCTCCTATACAATACAAAGAATGCTCTTTTGGGGACTGCCGTGATTTTTGTTCCTGTGAGAT
Organism: Adalia bipunctata; assembly: GCA_910592335.1. Taxonomy (NCBI): domain Eukaryota; kingdom Metazoa; phylum Arthropoda; class Insecta; order Coleoptera; family Coccinellidae; genus Adalia; species Adalia bipunctata. The sequence goes on along the minus strand of OU342952.1, from coordinate 33,711,484 downwards.
CAACAGTGAAACTGAAGTTTTAAGAAATGAAAATAGATATCGATTTCGGTGAACATTATTAAAATCCACCAATATATGGTGAATAACCCGGTACCTACTCTAGGTTAAAAACTTTCATACATTCATGAAAAATTGAAAAACCTGAAAAACTATCTACATTCGCCAGTGCAGAGAATATAGTGATGTTTTCACAACTGAAGCCTTATTCGCATGCATGTGTGATACTCACGATAGATTGTTGTGAAATAGTGTATTGAAAAACTGTCTATTCAGCCCCAAGTATTCGTTAACAAGAAAATCCGTTTCGCTGAAAACTAACATAGGAAATCAATACGAATAAGGATGGATTTGGCGGTGCCAGTTACAAAATATGACACATTGTGATTGATCGAATTTCTATTCACGAAAACGTAGATTTCATTAGGAACCATTCTTTGATTTGATGTTATAATAATTAAATTTATTATTCCCCCTCGCCCCTCTATACAATACAAAGAATGCTCTTCTGGGGACCGCCGTGATTTTTGTTTCTGTGAGATCAACAGAAACTGAAGTTTTAAGGAAGGAAAATACATTAATATCGATTTCGGTTAACATTATTAAAATCCACCAATATGGTGAATAATTATTCGCAGTGGGAATGTTAAAACGGTTAAATCAACCCTTTGTTATATGTACGCAAATATTCAAGTGTGTGATAATCTTTATAGAAAATTAAGTGGCTTGTCTGAAAATGTACATTGTGTTGTATGGTCACAAGAAATAAATGGTTCATGGAATTCATTTCAATACAGGGTCTTTCACGAGGAACCTCACCCGTATAAATATACGGGAAACTACTGAACGTATTTTCATAAAATTCAGCACTTATAAGTATTTCACGACGCTGATGAAATCTAAAATATTTTCAAGGCATGAGCACCTCCGGTTTTTCCGGAAATTACGTCAACTTCCGTTTTTCGAATTAGAACACCATTTTTTTATTGCAGAAATAGATTCCTTAGAAAATTTCAAGTTATTTTGATGTAACATTTTTCAGTTTTGGTTGGAAAATTCTCTCTGAGCGGGAAAATTCGAAAAAAAAATCGAAAATAGAGCTCCGCTGAAACAAGAATAACTTCGAGGTTTTTGGATGGCAAATTTTCATTTTTGGGATTTTTCAAGATGTAAGATTGATGTATCCACTTTAAAAATCGAAATCGCGATTCATGATACAGGGGGTGAAAAAATCGCTTTCAAAGTTAGGGATGACAAAATCGTGAAAAATCAATTTTTTCAAATTAGAACCTCATTTTTTTATGGCAGATATTGAATCTACGTTAAAAAATAATGTGAGTGTATGCATCACACCCTTGCCCTAAAGTGGATATTAACTCAGAAAATATCCATTTTAGGGCAAGGGTGTGATGCATACACTCACATTATTTTTTAACGTAGATTCAATATCTGCCATAAAAAATGGGGTTCTAATTTGAAAAAATTGATTTTTCACGATTTTGTCATCCCTAACTTTGAAAGCGATTTTTTCACCCCCTGTATCATGAATCGCGATTTCGATTTTTAAAGTGGATACATCAATCTTACATCTTGAAAAATCCCAAAAATGAAAATTTGCCATCCAAAAACCTCGAAGTTATTCTTGTTTCAGCGGAGCTCTATTTTCGATTTTTTTTTTCGAATTTTCCCGCTCAGAGAGAATTTTCCAACCAAAACTGAAAAATGTTACATCAAAATAACTTGAAATTTTCTAAGGAATCTATTTCTGCAATAAAAAAATGGTGTTCTAATTTGAAAAACGGAAGTTGACGTAATTTCCGGAAAAACCGGAGGTGCTCATGCCTTGAAAATATTTTAGATTTCATCAGCATCGTGAAATACTTATAAGTGCTGAATTTCATGAAAATACGTTCAGTAGTTTCCCGTATAAATATGGATGAGGTTCCTCGTGAAAGACCCTGTATACCATGCACCGATCATACGATGAACCATATAGTCCACTCCATGGAAAGTCGAGACGTTTTCGGATGGCGAGGAATATCAAACAGAACATAACTCAAAGTCAATACCCACACAATTCCGTGTGGAGATTGCGATTACATTAGATCACATATCCGGGAAGGGCCCAAGGGGGTGATGGGGGGGTCGACTCCTCCCCCCAATGTTGAACAAAGAGTTGGAGTATTTTCGAAGCTGTTGAAAAATTTTCGAAGCAGTTGGAAAAATTTCGAAGCAGTTGGAAAAGTTTCGAAGAAGTTGGAAAATTCTCGAAGCTATCCTCCCCCGGCTTCGGCTAGTCCCTGTCACATATTCAACTTTCAAAACGTTTCAATCCAAGCGCGGATCCAGGGGGGGTCATGACCCCCCCTCTGGACTGGACGAACCCTCAAATCTTGTGTTTGATAAAAAAATCAATTGGCGGGTATGTAATCCACCTGACCGTGACCCCCCCCTTTCACGTGAGCTGGATCCGCCACTGTTCAATACTGGATAAGGAGACCAACTACATTAGAAGAATGATAAGTGAAATGATCCACAATCCATATCGAACAGCAGAATATAGCAAATTTCAGAGAAGACACGCAAAACTGAAGTACCAGAGTCCAGAAGTCGCGCACCCCATCGAGGGGATCGAAAGTGAAAAATATTCTAATCCCAAAAATCCATGTTTGAAATTTTTCGATAACGTAGATAATTAGTAATTAATTAATTAAAGTGACCAATCAGGAGTGCCCCACAGAAGAATAAGTAGGCAGTGGGGACGCGAGAGTGAGACGCCAGAGGTGCTGCCGGCTTTTCACGCAGTAAACCGAGACTGGCGTCTCACTCTCGCGTCCCCACTGCCTACTTATTCTTCTGTAGGGCGCTCCTGATTTGTCACATTAATTAATTACTAATTATCTACGTTATCAAAAAATTTCAAATATGGATATTTGGGCTTAGAATGTTTTTCACTTTCGATCCCCTCAATGGGGTGCGCGACTTCTGGGACACCCTGTATAACTAGTTTATCACAGTTTGATGTAATTTGATCTAATGCGTGTATTTTATCTTTTTACTCCTTTCAAATTTATGACTTCCCATTGTAGGATGTTATTAGTCAATAGTCATCAATCCCAGTGGGGGTGGAGGGAGGAAAAAATGTTTGTATGTTTTCCTTTTACATATTTATTTCTCGTTTGTCCATGTAAGTTTTGGCTGTTTGTCGTTAGTTCGTCGGTTGCTGATTCATTCATAAGATGTCGCTGAGTTGTGTGACATCACACACCAAAGAAAAGAAAAAGCGAAAAGAATGAAGTAAATAACAATATAATTTGTTAACTCTACCTTGACCTTACCATTCCAATTTTTAAACTCCATCAATTTCGATCACATGAAAATATAAATAATTTTTTAAGATAATTTTCTGAAAATTAAGGTGAGGTGTCGCACGTTTCAGACTCACATATTCTTTGCAGCTCTGAAAGTGAATTTTACTCTGAAACTTCGGTAATAATTTTATAGGAAATTTCACAATAAAGAAGATTATCCAGTCCAAATCCCTGCCATCAATTTCTTTCTTATTATTAATATAACTATAACTAGTATGGGCCAGCAGATCTGCCTTTTAAGCAGTTATCCTTATCGGTAGGCCTCCGGTCGCGGAATCTGAGCGCAGTTTTCAGATTGTGTTCCGGGCTTTCCCTATAGAAGGCTGTGGCCAAACTCTGACAGCTTACAGCTACAATGTCAAATAGTTCTCTGTGATCTCTGCAGATCGGCAGATTTCATAGGGGAAATGTGAAACTTTGATAAATTTTCCTGAAGAAATGGGGGAATTATGGAAAATATGAATAACAAGCTATTTTGCGTTAACTCTTCCTCTTTCGATCCGTATATTTACATCACGTCTAGGATATCTGCGAAAAATGTTTTATCGAGTTTAAAATTGCCCTTTTTGCCGAATTTTTTCGCGATCTTTTAAAATTTTTTTAAAAAACTTTGACATCGCCTAGACTCCTAGAGAATCGAAATTTCGCCCACGTACGAATCGTTCATTCCTCTTTCCGACGGTGTAAAAATTTCTTTCCTGTATCGCAGCTTCGCTGCGATTTTAAAATTCTTCGGGACCCCTATTTTTCGACAGATTCCCCGGGCTGGACCACAGAGTTACCGTTTTAGTATAATATATAGAATAAGAATTAAATCCCCCTAACTATCTTTTCACAAAGTTCGTAAATATTCTCGTGTTTCGTCACGGCGGAAAGTTTAGAGAAAATTTTTCCCCTCAAATCAAATACGCTGTCGTGATTATCACTTTTGTCAACTTATTGTACTATTTTTTCAATATTCTGGAAAGTCGTATCCCAAACTTCTTTGCCAAGTGACCAAATAAAAGCAAGGCCAATACAAAACATCCAATGAAATTGCATAAACATTTATTCGTACAAAATTGTAGTTATATTCGGGTATCCCATTTTGGGCACTTTTACGGGATATCTCCGTTATTTTTAACGTTAGCGGGATGCGGTTTTCGCGACAGTGTGCTACTTTTTTGTGAAACTAAAGATGGCACAATCAGTTTTTGCATAGCCCTCTTAGTTTTTGCAATACAGGTTGGAAATGAAAAGTATCACTTTTTAATCACCTCCCGTATATCAGTTGTGCTTAAACTTGGAGAAATGGTTGGAACGCATTCCTATGGATTTTTTTCCGTAGAATGCAGTGGCGTAGTCAGTTTTTCATTTACACTTTCCGTTTTTGAGTTATTAAGCAAACATATGTTTTTTTAAATGAGACACCCTGTATTTTATTCTTTATTCTTATCAAGCACAATCTCAGCTTTTCAAAAACATATTATTTAATGCATTTATTTTTAAATTATTTAAATTTTCAAAAAATTGCAAATTAAATTAAGTTTAATATTAGATCATGTGATGTAGATATTATACTAACATTATTTTCGATTTCTAACGAAATCTTGACATTTATTTCCTGTTTTTAATAAACAGTCATCGCCTACTACTTAGTTATCGACAATTGAATTACAAAATCTTGAATTCTGAGCTTGGTTTTGAAAATAAATACATAAAATAATATGTTTTTAAAAAGCTGAGATTGTGCTTAATAAGAATAAAAAATAATATACAGGGTGTCCCATTTAAAAAACATATGTTTGCTCAATAACTCAAAAACGGAAAGTGTAATTGAAAAACTGACTACGCCACTGCATTCTACGGAAAAAAATCTATAGGAATGCGTTTCAACCATTTCTCCAAGTTTAAGCACAACTGAGATACGGGAGGTGATTAAAAAGTGATACTTTTCATTTCCAGCCTGTATAGCAAAAACTAAGAGGGCTATACAAAAACTGATTGCGCCATCTTTAGTTTCACAAAAAAGTAGCACACTGTCACGAAAACCGCATCCCGCTAACGTTAAAAATAACGGAGATATCCCGTAAAAGTGCCCAAAATGGGATACCCTGTACAAATCATTCTTGATCTTCTTTGACCATGAACATGAAAGACATAATACGTTGAAAGATCACCTTTTTTTCTTGATTAACTTCCTCTTCATTCAGGTTCAGGGTCATAAATAGGATCAGTCTACTTCATTTCCATAGCAATATTATGCAGGACTTCTCAAGCCACAAAAATAATAGTTGTTTTTAAATGTAATCAAATCCCGAATGAAAGAATAGGGAATGTTCCTTTTCACGCCAGAGAGTCTTTAAATTCAGTTCCTAGATCATATGCGAGCTTCATTGAGAGATGGAATCGGTGTCGTGTCATCAATCATTTCTTTAGAGTAGGTATATCCGAAATTTCCTATGACGAGAATTAGCCGAGCAACTTGAAAATTTTAAGAAAAGTACCTAATCATTTTCACTTATGAAGCATTCAGCATTTTCACAACACATTAAAATAAACATGTTACTTTTAACTATGTACTTAATAAAAATCGAGACATTTCACTAGATTGGTGAGTGTTCTCCAGCAAAACCGTTATTTACTAACTCTTTACAACCTTTTCCTTGTCATTTGTGATTCCTGTTGATTGCTCGGCATTTTGATATAATGATAAAATAAGCACTAGAATACTTTTTGATATTGTCAAAAGTGCTAGTTATTTCACAAATTTCTGAATTTTTCTGATTTATGAATCCCACAAAAATCTTCAAATATGTTAGCAACTCTGAAATGATCCAGCTAATTCAGAGTTATTGCATCGTCCCAATAAAACAGTGACCGAAATCTCATTCTGAACTCTTCTTCGTGCCATCTCGAAGTGGTCGAAAGGAAATGTGAAATCATTCGATGCTCTTGGAATCTTTCTTATTCACTATCGTTACTATCTTTCGAATGCCTTTGATCTTATCTTCACAAAGATTTTAAATTTAGGAAATTAGGAATATCCTTCCAAACACCAAAGAGTATAATTATTATAATTATATATTATTAATACATATCCAACCTACAGAAGACTGTGAATAATATCAGGCATCCTATTAATATAATATCATGTAGGTATACTCCATTCACTTTTATAAAGTATCGCGGTTTGCCATGAAATTTTGACACATTTCACCGTATATATTTTGAAAATGTTAGGTTATGGTCATTACACTATCAGATACGCCCACAACGTTGCCGTTTCTGCTAAAAAATCGTAGTAATTACGTATTTATCAAAATGTTCCTTTGGGAAATTAATGAATTTGAGAAAATATTATGTTAATTCAGAAGACATTTCACTACATTTTTGCACAACCTGAAATACTCCAGTATGAAAATGTAGTAGTTCTACGAAACCTGCGCCACAGTTAAATCTTCGAAGAACTAACTCCATTTACAAAGTTGAAACAGAGTAAATAGAAAGTAGACCTGGCAATGTCGCTTAATTTTCACGAGTGCCAAACTGCGTCTGTTCTAGGGGAAAAAACTTGATAAACCTAAATCATGGCCAACCGCGATACTTTATAAAAGTGAATGGAGTATAGGTATACATATATTCATTCCAAGCAACAAAACAAAATGTTTTGTTTTGTTTTTAACGTGAAGTGAGGTGAGGTTTGCTGTCAGCCATTCAGAAACGTCAATCGTTTCAAATCTCGATTCGAAGCTCAACCGGAGTTATCTTCGGCGGTTGTGCCAACCTCGGGCTGAACCAGTGGTTGAATGTTTAGAGCCCCCGCAGACTGCAGACTTTTTATCGGCCGATAGCAAAGAGTAAATACAAGAGACCTCACTCCCCCTATTTATGAAAGAAATCGCGAACATCGTTTGTTTGACCTTGAAAGTCATATGTGAATGAGGAGGTCTAATCGAGGGGTGCCAGTAACAGCCCAGCTTGTTGTAGTTAAATTCAAGGTCGACGAACCAATGTTTCGCGCCAAGCCGAAGTGATCTCTCTTGTATCTACTCTTTGCCGATAGTTTGGTCGGCTTCTTAATCAGTATGGAGAGGAATCACTGTAGTGTGCGCATATGCATTCCTCTCCATAATAAGCCCGCTCCACACTCATGACGCGAATCTTGCCAAGAATTCTTGCCGTGAACCTGGCCAAGAATTCGCGGCCACATAAGTCATCCACACTCACACAAATATTCGCACTTTGGTTCACGGCATCCTCGCTGTCTGCGAAGACTTTCCACCCTATAAAAAAGGTTCATTCTGATAATAATCAAGAAATTCTCATTTCACTAATCTCCTCTAAATCTAATTTTTATTCCACTTCATTGCTACAAGAAAACCATTCATTTCAAAAGCGAATAAAGTTAGTGAACAAGCATTAAATCATTACTGCGCTGGTACCGCGAACGCCTGTGAGTGTGGATGGAACATTTGTGCTTAGGCGCGAAGCCTTTGTCGCGGGACAGGAGACCGCAAAGAAACGGAGAACGCCGCGAAGCACGAACGTGACACAAGAAAGTTATCCACACTCGCGTTCGCGGTATTGGCCGACGTTCTTGCCATGAGTGTGGAGCGGGCTATACTGATTAAGAAGCCGACCAAACTATCGGCCGATAAAAAGTCTGCAGTCTGCGGGGGCCCTTATAATACGGAAATCGACAGTCCACCGCGGATTTGGGCCTGACACACGGTTGAATTTCTTTTATGATACCGTCCCTTAAAGGGATGATAATGATAATATTCTTATTGAAATAAATCTGATGCTTTCTCCAATTCTCAATAGGAACACAAATAGCAACCCACGTAGGTACTAATCTAGTCCTGATCATTATTTATTGTTTTGATTATTTTTCTTTCCTTTTTTATTGTTCGTCATTGCCATTTCGTGTCGTAGATTGGAAATTTATGTTTTCGTTTAAACTTATTTTGGAATTTGTAACAATCTGTACTTTTAATCACTGTTACGGGAATGAATGCATTAAGCAAAAGTTTTCCTGAAATAATATAGTTCCATCATGCTACTGCTCTTTCACCGCCATAACATCACACTTATTACCGAAACAGACAGCCATTTTAACTTTTCATTCAGACATGTTATTGTGGTTACATCATAAATTTCAACTCCATCAAAGTTTTGCTGAACTTAAAACGGAATATCTTTGTGAGAACAAGCACCTCATTATTCTCTCTAGATGCTTTCGTGACTGTACGAACGGAAGTATGATTATTGGAGAAATTGCGAACGACCCTTGCTAACCTATTCCTTGAACGTTTGATTGATTACATTCGCTAAAAATCATTTCCCTTCCCTCTAAAATATTCTTGGCGTTCGTATAGATTTAGTTCAATTTTCATTGAACGCGGTATGCCAAATCGAGAATAGATAAGCGGAACAGCTTAAATTCGGAAAGAATTTCTTCGACAACTTTTTTTATCTATGGACCGATTTCAACATACATCCTTCCTCTCCAATTTAGCAGACGACCCACTAAATATCAGAATAATGGAGTCAGTATTTCCATGAGTAGATTCTACTTTCAATCAAAACACTGGCGGATACAGGACCTCGAAATTGACAATAATCCCTCGATAGAAGTTCAATCGATACCTAATATTTTCAATAAATCAATTCATGGCCCCCCCTGAAAAAATTCATGCCCCCCTCCTGAAAAGCTGTCTGGATCCGCCATTGAATCAAAATAATACGATTCGTATGCTTCATAAGTTACACGAAATTGTTTATATTTAATTCTCTCATTATGATTTGTTGTGACACTTTCACTCGTGCTTTCAAGATTTTTGGACGTTCCAAAATTTCGTTGCCAAAATTTGAAACGCAAGGATGCACACTGTTTTGATATAATTAGTATTTTTCTGTTTATCCCAGAATAAATTCCCAACCTTTGTCGAATGTAAAGAGAGCAATATTTTTGACTATTTCCCTCGTCTTAATTTCCACCAATCAGAAACGCGCAATTTTGAATCACAAATGGTTTCTAGATGGAAAAACTGTATGACAGCAGCTGTCAGCAGTTTTTTCGGGTTTACCCGCGGCAAAACTTGACAGTTGTTGTCAAAGGAAATTAATAATACATACATAATGCATCCAGAATAATCTACTCGTGAAATAGTCTTGTCAAAAACCATTCGGGCATCTAATTCTTCCTGTGGAAAAATCGAAAAAACATAATGCAAATTAATATTTTTTTAACAAGAAGCATTCGTGCAGGTGCAAAAATCCTCGTCTTTGACTCGGAATTTTGTTGCCACCAGCACTCATGCTTCTTGTTGAAAAATTCCTTAGAAACGTGTTCTTTCAATTTTTGTCGGAGAAATTGGATGCTCTTATGATAATACTTACGAATAAAGGGACAATGAGAGATCACTGAGAAAACTTCAGTTCAAAGCTAAGAAAAAAACGAATTCTGAACAGAAATGGATCGTTTTGACATGAAATCACATCAACTTATCGAAAATGTACTTGATAGGCCAAACTAGACATTTTTGAATGGAAGGTCCTATTTACTAGCTTGAAAAAAACTGATGTCGATGGCTGAATATCAATTTTCATCACAAAATGTCAGAATTTCTTCCGGAGGTCCTGAAGGGTAGGTATCATGGGAAATGAAGATTAACGCCACGTTAAGTTTCGACATAATATATGCCCTTTCGATAGGACACGTTTTAAACCAGGCTTCCCCCACCAAATTCCTTCGAGGCCAATATCCTATAGGTCCTCTAGCGATTTTTCGACTTGATGAATTCGGAATAAAGAAAGTAGTGCATGAAAATTACTGTATTGCAATTTGTTGCAATATTGATATATTCTCTTCGAAAATTCGAAAACCTTTATTCAAAATTCACCATCAGGGAGTGTCAATCGCCCCAAAACGTGTCTCTCCAGATTAAAAATTTTTGAGGAATTTTCGCGTTTTCTCTGATTCGTTTCAACATATGATATGATTTTGATTATACTGATATCTCCAAGGTCTCCCGAGGGGAACACTCACAAGCTTGTATGTTTGTGCGAGTTAGGGCAATATGTTGTGTTTTCCTTCTCCATATATCTTCATAGATTTATGTTCATATGCTTTCTCTATAGACTATGAAGTATAATACATTATATTCCAAAAGTAAAAAACTGATGCAATAACTAACAATTTCCTTGCAATATTCTTTTCAATTTGTCAATAGTTTCTTTGGGAATGTAAATTATTCTCTAATTCTCAAACTGGACATTGAGAATGAAGAAACAAGTGGTTCCATTGTTATTCAATCGAAAATGATTCGCATTGCTGTCAGTTCAACTATTCCTGCTATTGTTGCCAAAATTTTCAGATTGATTAACTGTGATTTACCAGGTGATGGATATATGACTAATGAGAATTGCATTAGACAATTGTTAGGTCAGAAATATTGGTCAATTGTGAACAACTTTTGTGGAACCGGTGGTCTTTGGTTAACTTGAAGTGAAACCCTTAGTTCAATTTCTATTCCGCTGTGAGTTAACACCTTCCTCAGAATTTATTCCTTTTACATCATTACACGTGTGTTTGAACATAAAAATGAATAGTAAATACAAATACAAGCATAATTTTCCCAGATAAAACACGGAAACTTGTTTCGATCATTTCCTCCAGGAACAAGGTCAAGATCAGGCCTTGGCTTTATTTCTGGCAGGAAATCCGACTGTTGTATTTTGTTCAGACACGCCTACTCGCTGCAACCGAGCTAAAATTATATTTTTTTGGATAGACTATTTTGCGAATACTCAATGAAATTAAAAATTTTCAGGGGAATCACCGATCATTTTTTCTCTATATAAAATCTTTTTTCCGAACCGGTGACTAACGTAATTCACATCGAGAATTCTGTATACCTAATTCAAAAATGTAGTTTGAATTTTATTAGTTGACCTGAAAAATAGTATGATGTATTCGGAATTTATTGTTTACCGGAACTAATAAATTCTCTCAATTATTTGAAAAAAATCTTCCTTAATTATATATTGTATATTATTATTCAAAAATAAAGTTTGTGTAGTAATGATAATCTAACAAAGGAATAATAATGATAATAATATAGTGGAAATTAATGAATTAGAAAATTTCAATTTGTCTTATTCAACCGGAAAGATTCGTGAAATAATTTCAGTAATGATCGGAAATATGAATTGTCTCCATAATGATTGATAAATTCTGACAGAAAAATGGAGAGGTTCGGAGAGTAGGGGAATTTTTGTGGGGGATTAGCATCGAATTTTCTATACCATACTATACTGTTATAACCTAGAAAAATTAGTTTAAAATTTTTTGGTACGAAGGTCATAAAAAATTTTATAATAATAATAATGAGAAAAAGTTAATTAACAGAAACGCACTTCGTATTCACAAATGAATAATGGAAGTTATTGGAGGAGCAACCTTTGGCAACCATATAAAATTTGAAATTTGAACTACAATTTGGTTGCGCGCATGCTTGACAGATTTATGATCTTGTGTAAATAATCCCCACTCCTCTCATTCCTTACTTCAGGAATAAAGTTCTTTTCACTTTTTAGAGAAGTGTGTTCATTGGAATGTTAACAATTTGCCTCGCGGATATCTTAAGGGTCTACATTCCTGAAAAAAAGGGAGTCAGAAACGATTTTTTTTTCCGATTTATGAAGGGATGTATGAGTGTATAAAGATAAGAATAATAAAAAATTTTTGTATAAGTATTAAATGCATGAAAAGGATATTCCTCATCATTTTTGGTTATTTTTCAACATTTCCACCATCAAAACTAACAAATATTTTTGTGTTCTTTCATTTCTGTAATGAAGTCTTTCATTTAGTTAGTGCAATTTCTATCTCCTTTCTCTTTTAGAATTTACCGTTTTTTTTGTAAATGATATTACAAGAATGTTTTGTTTTCGCGAAATTAATTTCCTTGAATTTTTCTATTCGAAATGATGAATATTCATTTTTCTCAAAGACAAGTCATCAAGGTATGTTTTAGCCGTCGATTAGTGAAAATCCATTGTTAATAACAATTATGGATTTTAACATGGAATTGAATTTCTTTCACACGCCCCGCAGGTATCTCCTCCCAGATGACTGATAAAGGAAAAAGAGAGTATTATACCAAATTATACAGGCAGTAGATATGATATCTAGTTCAGGGTAGTATTTCTAGTTATATTCCCTATGCCCCAACATTTGGTCTATTAAGCTGAATAATCCAATAAATAAAAATTAATGCAATGCACTGCCATCTGGCGGTATAAGTTTCTTACATTGAAGGCGAAAGACTCTTAAGGTGAATTTGAACAGTGAATTGAAAAAGAACGAAAACAGAAAAAAATAATTATTCAACTCAATTTCATTCCCCAATGGTTTTTGACACGTAAAAAGTATCTATATTATTTCATGAGGAGGAGAAGTGTCACTTTTCATGGCGAGCTTTAGTTCGCCCGCCGAACGTAGAGAGGCGGGTAATTGAAAGCAAGCCATGAAAAGTCACTTCTCTTTCGATCGAAATATTTTATTTTATTTTCAAACATTTTGAAATTCCTGGAAATCTGAATATCCTCTTTTGGATTGACATTTACGATCGTTATAATTGAGTGAAAAATGCTTAGACCATATGGTCTAAGGAAAAATGTAACATTTGTCTAGTTAAGGTTGTCTTGCAAAATCAATCCCTTGCATAACAACCATAGAACTTATAGTACATGGAATGCTATCACCAGATCAAAAAGTGGATAAACATCTCAAGTTGGAGGAATACCGAAATTTCCAGGTTCCCATGGATACGACCTGTCACACCGATCAGAAACACAGAAATGTTTGCCGAAATGCCAAGTGAATCGGATTTTGACGATTAAATTCATATTATTTCTGTGTTTCTGTTCTGTATGACAATTCGTATCCATGGAAACATGGAAATTTCGGTATTCCTCCAACTTGAGATGTTCATCCATTAATTTTAAGCTGAGCAGCAAGGCTAATAGCATTCCTGTACTATAAGTTCTATGATAACGACACTTTTCCTGCCGCCGCGCCGGAGTGAAAAAGTAAGCCATATAGCAACTATTTCTCCTCCTTAGCGGAGAAATAGAACTTTTCGATGATCCTGTCAGTCGAAAAATGACGTCGTTATCTTACGTTTGAAAATAAAATGAATCTTCAGACAGAGATAAAGAAACACAGGGTGATTCGTCTACTTGTAGGTACACATATTTCAACTATACTCGTAGATTCAAGATTCAATGCAAAGCTATAATATACCTATCTTATATTATCGCTCGTAGTCCGTTGCGGGCTTTCTCACCCTGTATACAGGGTGGATTTTCCTATGATAGTATTCACTGTTCATGTCAGAATTAAAACAATTTTTCTCCCCAAAATACTAAATAGCAATAATTTCTGAAAGTTTTGAGTGACATTTCTACTTATTGAACACTGTACTAATGGTGCTGTGGAAGATCTTCGGGCCAATACTCCTTTTGTCGGGTTCGGGTTTGGATTAGGTAATTTGGTTGTCTCTGCAATCGTTCTTGGTATCTTGGAAAGGCGGATTTTCAACAATCCTTACGTATGGGATTTCAATATCTGCATGAAACCTTTCGTTCGTGAATTACCATGGTGTACTGTCTATCAATAGAAATTCTTTCGACTGAAACCGCTGGATTACTTTTTGTCTTGTGGGTTTTGCACAACCTCAAATTTGAACGCCATACCCCATATGACCAAATAAGTTTCAGAACCGCTTTATATACTTAGTTTGAGTTCGTTTTGGATTGTTCCCAATCAACCAAAACATCTTTCTGAGTTTTGAGTCTAGATGTTTTCCCTTTGCTCGAATGTGTTTTCCCATTCGAGTCGTTGAGCGAGGTGCATGCCTTGTTAAGTGACTCCCTTTTTAGTTGGTAAGTATTAAAAAAATATTAAAAAATTTGGAGTTCAGAATGGACTTCATATGATTTTATCAATGAAAGTTCAATTCTTGATCCGTCTGACAAAGTTCCTGGTTTTTGTCTGTCCAGGAAAAATTGGTGTCTTTTGATTCGACTCAGGACAAGTCATGGTCGTTGTAATAGTATGCTTTTCGAATGGAATGTCATTGATAGCCCGAGATGTGATTGTGGTCATGAGGAACGAACTATTGACCATTTGGTCAATAGCTGTTCAGTATATAAATTTCCAGATGGTTTCAAATGCTATTCAGTCAGTATATGATTCGTTTTTGAGAACGGTCTGTACCTTCAGAACAATTCGATGATGAATATATTATGTGATTTTCCTTTCTCGTTTCTGCTTTTCAGATTTTCGCAAAATGCTTCGTCAACCTCTTTGGAGAAAGGAAGAATAAATTGTATTACTACGAAGATGTCCTTCATTATAAATATCAGCTTATTCTGGAAACAAATCCAATATCCCTACACTAATACGGGGAGACAGAGTTTTTGCTGACGTTTTATCTGTGATAAAATGACCATACCTAAACCTACGTAGAACTGTAGTTCTACTGTTCTACGTTAAGCATTCTTCTGCTGATATTGAGATTAGGAGCGGGGAATAGATCAATCAACAGATTGAATGATTTGTTCCTTGTTGCCTTTTACACGTATATGGCCCAATTTTTTTCAAATGGTTTTTTTTAACAGAGCCTAATTCGAAAAAATGGAAAAAAGTATTTTTTGGCCTCAAGATCTTCAGTTAAAATCAAGTCGAAGACTCGCCCTGTAGATTAGGGCTCCATATTTTATAGTTACTCAGGGGCAAGTCCTGGTTTTTGTGGTGAATACGACTTGAACTGACTTGGTCTGATTCATGGTAATGTCATGTTTTGAACCAGTTGTTTAGTTGGTTTAGGTTGTCCTGTATGTTTCTGGAGGTCATTTAACGTTATTCGTCCGAAGAAAGTAGGTACATCCACGTCATCAGCAAACGCAACAATCGTTGTAGTAGGTTTTCCATGGAGGTCTGTTGTGTAGAGAAGGTAGAAGAACGGCCCAGGATACTTGTTTGTGGTACGCAAGACTTGGGGAAAAATATGTTATTTCTTTGTTTTGTGGGTTTTCAGGGTAAATGTTTGTGAGGACTACAAACCTCTTTATTGAAGGGACATTCCAAGTTTCGTTCCAACTTCTACCTTTGAACTTACCAATACAGCTTGGTAGGAGCCTGCTGTAGACGTGGGGCGCGGGTGACTCGATTCTAGCCGTCGCATAGATGAAGTGAGGAGCACGCGAGCACGAAACTCAAATCCATGCAGCAGTTCCTTTGAGGTGCAATAGAATTGCGCGCCATCTACGCGGGGGAACGGTTAGATCCCTAAAAGTTTGACAGAACACTTTCTGTCTGAGAGGTAGGATTTTAGTAGTAGATAGTAGTTGTTATTAAGGCTTTTTTTCAATTTCAAATAACAATAGTGCGTTCCATACCATGTCAAATGCTGGGGATATATATCCAGAAATACGCCGTCCCAGGAGTGTTTATTATTAAGAGTACTGGCTATTTGTCATTCAATACAGTTTTATTTTTCAATCAATTCAACATGCAATATCAACGAATTTATGCTGGTTTGAAAAATGTCCGTTCTATTTGTTCTATGATCTTTCCTCATTGGTCATTACTTTTCGAATTGCAACTCATTTTGAAATATCCCTAAATAAAGACACTTACGGCTACCATGATATGCTAAATAAATACCCTACGTCAATACATAAAAGATACATAAAATTCCGTCCTCCCAGGCATCAATGAAATCCATTTTTCTCAGTTTTTCTCTAGACAAACAAAAACGATAATAAATTATCATTATATTTCTCGGGCCACAGATGAACCGGAGATAAATCTATTTTGGCACTTGGAGGGAGAAAATCGAGCGAAGTAGTAGCGAACCCATTCTATAAATTGGAAACTTGCACTCGCAACGACTTCAGATTAGCGATCTTGGCGAATTCAATCCTTTTCCTAGATTCACCAGGTATCGATTCTTTCATTTCCATGGTGATCTCATGCCATCAAGAATTGAAAATTGGACACGAAAGCCTGAGTGAGCAGAAGGAAAGTTGTGGCGAAAGTGGATTGTTGGAAGACAGTTTGCGAACGTTTGTTTCCTAGGTATCGGGGAAACTTCAAAAACGGAATGGAGCTGATGTCACTTCTTTGTCAACTCGTGTAGGTTAACGCCATGGAACTGGACACCGAAACTAAGTACAAAGGTGAGCGAAATTATTTTTCAAACATGCCTTGTGTTTTTTTCAGGATTAAATCAGAGGAAAAGAAATTGCCATTTTGTTCTAATGAGTGTTTGTCAAAGCTGAAAATTATTCTCGAATTGGGTAGGATCATTTGAGGAAGAATTTTATCGGAATGAATAGGGCTTTAAGAAAGTTTGCTGGTAGAAACTACCTATCATACAGGGCGATTTTCTGGGAATTCGGTCGATCGAGATGAAACCAGCCAATGAAATGCAGGGGGTCAAGTGAGTGTCAAAGGAAGACAGCCCTTCAAAAATCAAGTAAAATGCCATTTATAGATAATAGAAACACAAAGCCATTTTCTGATTTCAAATGGAACACTCAGTATATTCTTTCATTTTATATGGAATACCGCTTACCTGAATTCAATAATTATCGAGATATTGAGGAGTTTTCCTGTAAAATCGACAGACGGGGGATGTCACAAATTTTTCGAATCACTTAGGTATTCTAGTGATGGATGAACCCCAATAAAATAATCAACTTCTCTAATTATTTTACAGCTCGATACCGAAGTCAACTTGGGTACCCTGAAAATTTAAGATCCTATAGGTCTTTTCATTTGAGCCCATCTTAATCATTTAAAACCATTTTTGGTTCAAAATTCCGCTTTTACAGATATTCGGAAGTGAGGCGTGGTCTGCCATAACAGTAAGTTTCGGTGGTTGTGGAACAGCGATAGAGATCAACAGAACTTTTAGGGTAAATTAGAAGAATGAGGCACTGAAGATGCCCATATGCGAGAATTAAAAGATCGGGGCCCTGAAGTGACTCCATTCTTGTTCTCGAATCGACCAGGAACTACAAAAAGATTTCTGGGGGCTTCCTTCGTTTGCGTCTAATGAAATAGCATGTCTTGATTCATGCCGTGTCAATGTTTTCTATTCAACACGATCCTACGGTTCCTCCAGAAGAAATTCTGACAATTCGCAAACATTTTTTCAATAGATTCTTGGCAACAAAGACAGATCCTACGGGACCTCCAGAAGAAATTCTGACAATTCGCAAACATTTTTTCAATAAATTCTTGGCAACAAAGACAGACACCTCTCAAACTACCTACCCACTGCCGGAATTCCGAAACAGAGATGATTTCGAAATTTTCAGAATTAGTACTCTTTACGATATTTATTCATTTATTCTATTTATTGAGCAATTCACAGCAGACCTTGAAACAGTTCCTGTGAACTGATGATAAGGGTTACAGGTGCAATATACAAACTCGAAAAAAAACATATATCACAGTGCATATTTTCATAAATTAAACAGTCTTTAATTATTACATACATTAATTTACATAATCCATCACAAGTTTACTGAATTCGCTCTTCTGTGTCGCAGTCTTGATTGATTCCGGAAGCTGATTAAATATTCTACTTCCAACAAATATTGGTGAACATTGTGTCTTGCTGGTTCTTCTCAGTGGTCTTCTAATTAGTTCCTGCTGCGATCTAGTTCCATGTTCATGAGTTTCTCTGTTATAGTGAACTGCTTGTGTTGTCTTAAAGTATGCACATATGACCCCATGAACGAGTTCAGCCTCTTCGAAATAGTGAATTCTATTAATGGACATTATCCCAGTTTCTCTATAGATGAAGTCTGTACTCTTGAGTCTACTATATCCAAATGAGGTCTCAATAGCTTTGTCAGTACGATCTGTAATGGTCTTATATGCGTAGCAGCTCCATTAGCCGAACATGGGATCATTTACCTCAACTTTGATTCGATGAGTCCATGATAAACACTCTTTTTAGTTTTAGAGCTTAGAATGTTTGAACACCTATACAAGGTTCATGGCTCCCACTAATGGCACTAGTAACTAGTTTGTTTTTCACGGACATTATGTGGCTACACCAGGTCGATTTCTCATCAATGGTCAAACAATGGTATTTGTATTCATTTACTTGTTTTATAGTTGTATTGTCAACCAAATGGGGAATACTGTAATAAGTTAATTAATTTCACGCGAAATTTAATAAAAGTGACGTTAATATCAATTCTGCTGTTTTGGGATAGCCTTCATTCGTTATTTATACGGAAAAAACCTCAATATCTCAAAAACAAATAGGAAAAGTTAACCAAGTGGAGTTCTCGTCGACTCTTTCTCCTGAACGCCAGATACAAAGATGAATTGTGAGAATGATGACGATACCAATAATTCATTTCCCATTTTTTTAAATTTTTTGGCTTTTCTGTCTATTTTTCGTGTGAAAAATTATAGTCAAAGACTTCGTCTAGTCTGGTACATAAAACATTCAAGTGGATAATAGTTTTCAGATGCGAGTAGAATATTCTTTTTTGTCCACGACTGTTCAATAATTCTTTTTGAAATAATTCAATAATTTTTGTTTCTACCAGCAAATTGTAGACGTTTAAAATTGAAATGACATTCCATACCCTGCTCAGAAAAGTTTGATAAACCATCAATCACAAGTGATTGATTTCATCAATCACGAGTGGTTTATGGATGTCATAATGCTTGATGAAACAGATGGATTATGAACCACTTTATGCAATAGTCGTGAACAAAGTACTTATATTCCTCGTTTAATGCTCGGTAAAACTCGAAATCAATTGGAGGTACGTAGCCGTAGTAAAATGTGGTACATTTTTGAACTAGGCGCCGATGCGATAAAAACCCTTATTGGGTATAGGGTGTTCTAAATGAATTCGAAATTCATTTGGAATTCCAGAAATGTAAATAGACATATACGGGGTGTTCCATTTAAATTGGGAAAGAGCTATCTCCCTTTGACGTTTTTTTGAAATTTCGGTAACCTGAAACGCAGAATATTTTTTGAGTGGGTATGTTCCGAACAATATAAAATGGATCATGATATTTTTCCGAAATAAGTCATTCTTATACTAACACTCTTGTTCTGAATCGATTGGTACCTATAGATTATAATTTTATGGGCAAAATGAAAAGGAAAAACGTTCGAGGATTTTCTACTCTTGCATCAGAACCTCGTAAATGCGTCGGTGAGGGGTAGGAATCTTTCCAATTAATTAACTGGGTTGCCAACTGAAAACGCTCGTACCTGTCTTATCCAATTCACCATCAAGTAAGAATCACCCCAAAATATTTAAATGGCATTTGGGACCGAGTGGGATCGCTTTGAAATCCTCTTTGCAATTTTCAAGGAATTTTACAATTTCGCTCAATACTCAATGAGAATTTAGATTTTAAATTTGAAACATATCTGCAAACAATCATTAACGGTGAAATGTCAGTCGTGCATAGGTACTCCAATGGTGTGATTTTTATATTTCTTGCCTTTTACTCAAATGCGCCAGAAAGAAGGTGATGTTTTACGTGTGTATGATTGCATGATGTTTGTATATCCTTATTCCCTACCTGGACGGCTTGAATGATTTCTAAAAACGAGGTATCATTTGGATTTGTAGCAATTGTGGGAGTGGCTAGGATATGCTTCATTTCTATAGAGAGTTTATTCAGTGTGAAAATATGTTTTATGTGATTCGAGTCGAAGAATCTCCCGCTTCATTGGCATGCACTGGTCAAACAGTTCGGTATATTGGAAAATGATGCACTACAATTTGGTGTATCTCTTAAAGATATAAAAAAGTCTGCACCGTTTCCGGTTAAAATAATAAAACACATTTCATGAAGAAATCGCCGAAATATTATATGGTAGGTACATAATAATAATAAGACTATTTTTGTGAACGAGTAATTGGAAACCAAAACTGCCATTTAAGTTTTTTAATCAAATTTTTCTACCCTAAAAATAGGAGTTGGGTGTGTGTTGAATTTATCTAGTCTTAGAAAATTGCTACAAAACCGTAGTATGCTTTTTATTGCTGTATCAAATTTTGGCTATTTCTTCATGCATGAGAATGTATTTTATTTTTTTTAACCGGAAACGGTGCATCGTACAGCAAAAAGTCAAGAGACCGAATTTGCTCCCAATTAAATAAGGATTTGAATAGTAATTTTTATTGTCGGAAAAACCAGTGGCGTATCATTTTTTTTATCTGAAAATATTCATTCTCGCTGCAGTACGGACGCCACTGGTAAAATAGAAAAGAAATGATATTATGCAAAGAGTGCTCCTTGACGCTCAAAACCTATGTCTCAAATTTCATAAAAATATTTCAATCAGTGTGAAAGTTATTAATAAAAAACATTTTTTTTCTATAATTTCAACACCTTTTATCTCGGAGAGGAAACATTTCTCGACATATGTTTAAATGACAAACTAGGGCTTATTTTTGATGTAGAATACGTGGTTGAAATTTCTTGGCTACGATCTGGACCACCCTGTATACAATAATGTGCGAATTGAGCAGGTCTGCTATCAACTAAGTAATAACTGAGTGGATAAACATTTGAAGTCGAAAATTAAATTTTCTAAAATCATTAGGCTGAATTAGATAATTGGAAGATCTGGGAAAAAATTTCATTTGTCATTTAAATATTTCCAGTTGATTTATACTGTCAAATAAGGTGAAAGTGTACAGAAAATAGAGTCCCCTTTGAACCAAAAATCGTTCGATCTGAGCGTTTTACTTAAATAAAGATGAAGTTTCTAAAAATGAGTCGGGGATGTTTTCAGTTGGCCCCAATGTATGCAATCTTTCTCTGAAAAATTATAATTTAAAAAACAACCTTATGCTCGGATTTGAATATTTACATTCTAACACCCACAAAATATCAGTTTCTTTACTTTTCTCAAAACAAAGTGAGCATCTGTTGTGAAGTAAATTCATGAAATTTAATTTGCATCGTAATGTATGCCAAAACTGTTTGGCGAAAGCCAACAAAAAATGGTGTTCGCATCGTTGATAAAAATCAATTTTTATTCATTCACCGAAATCGCAACTTGTTGTTCATTAGTTTTCGAAATATATTTATAGATTTTTGCTCGAGAGAGCTTATACTTCTCTGTTCGAATCCCACATGAATATTTTAAACAGCATGAGGCTAAGTTCATTTTATGCAGTATTTATAACTGAAAGAGGAGTTCATCTAAAGTAGAAGAACTTGTGAAGATAAAATATTGCTCAAATACTGCTCATTTCAATCCGCTTGAGATAATGATATTCTGAAATCCTGGCCCTTAAGGGTCTACATCCTTGAAAAAAAAGGGAGTCAGAAACGATTTATTTTTTCCGATTGATGAAGGGATGTATGAGTGTATGAAGATAAAAATAATAAAAAAATTTTTTATAATTATTAAATGAATGAAAGAGATATTCCTCATCATTTTTGGTTATTTTTCAACATTTCCACCATCAAAACTAACAAATATTTTTGTGTTTTTTCATTTCAGTATTGAAGTCTTTTATTTAGTTAATGCAATGTCTATCTCCTTTTTCTTTTAGAATTTACCGTTTTTTTGTAAATGATAATACAAGAATGTGTTGTTTTCGCAAAATTTATTTCCTTGAATTTTTCTATTCGGTGTGATAAATATCCATTTTTCTCAAAGACATGTCATTAAGGTTTGTTTTAGCCGTCGATTAGTGAAAATCAATTGTTAATAACAATTATGGATTTCAACATGGAATTGAATTTCTTTTAAATGACACGCCCCGCAGGTATCTCCTCCCAGATGACTGATAAAGGAAAAATAGTGTATTATACCAAATTATACAGGCAGTATAATATCTAGTTCAGGGTAGTATTTCTAGTTATATTCCCTGTGTCCCAACATTTGTTCTATTAAGCTGAATAATCCAAAAAATAAAGATTAATGCAATGCACTGCCATCTGGCGGTATACGTTTGTTACACTGAAGGCGATAGACTCTTAAGGTTGAAGGTTAAGTTATAAGACCGATCTATAAAAAGGGTAAAGAAGACGAACCCGCAAATTATAGGCCAATTAGTTTACTTCCAACATTTTCAAAAATTTTAGAGATGGCAATATCTAAACAACT
The DNA here is from genome assembly GCA_910592335.1 of Adalia bipunctata. Taxonomy (NCBI): domain Eukaryota; kingdom Metazoa; phylum Arthropoda; class Insecta; order Coleoptera; family Coccinellidae; genus Adalia; species Adalia bipunctata. The sequence goes on along the minus strand of OU342952.1, from coordinate 33,688,935 downwards.
TGTGGACTTCCTCATGCACGAGGAAATCTTAACTCCCACACAACATGGAATGTGAAAGACAAATCAACCTCCACAGCAACTTTTGAATTTATTACTGATGCGATAAATGCATTAGAAAATTCGAAAATCGTGATAGCCCTACTACTTGACTTATCCAAGGCCTTCGATACTCTCTTTCACCAATATATATTAAATAAACTGGACAGCTATGGAGTAAGAGAAACAGAGATAAAGTGGTTTGAATCTTATCTATCTGGTCGAAAACAACAGGTACTAATTGATGGTGATGGAAGTCGAACTCTTTCTGAAAAAACAAGGAAGTATCCTTGGACCAATACTCTTCATAATCTTCATCAATGATCTGGCAGGCATAATACAATCCAATCCAAATACATCAGTGGTTAACTATGTAGATGATACGAATTTTCTAATAAAAGCAGAAATATTCCCCCAGATTACAAACATGGTACAGGAGAGTCTATAGCAGGCAACTCACTGGTTCCATTCTGATAAATTATGCATGAATATAGAGAAAATATGTGCTATCCTTAAAAGCAACGCTCATGCCAACTTTCAGACACCGCCTCACATCCAGCTCAACGACCACCAACTTAATCTCCAGAGCTCAGGTCGATTCCTTGGGTTGACTATAGATGAAAACTTAAACTGGAATGAGCAAATTACAAACCTATGTACAAAACTGTCATCAATCTGCTATTCGTTGGGAATTCTGAGAAATTATATTGATTCATCATCTATGAAGAAGATATATCAGGCAACTTTTGAATCCAAAATTAGGTATGGTATCATGTTTTATGGATGTGGAAGTAATATGGACAAAGTGCTCAAAATGCAAAAGAGAGCCATACGCACAATCATGAAAATGACACGGAGACAAACATGCCGAGGAATATTCAGAAATAATGGTCTACTCACAGCTATAGCAAAACACATTCAAGAATGCTTAATATTTGTATTTAAGAACAGAAAATACTTCGAAACCAAAACATCCACAAAATACAACACCAGGACCACTGAATTAAAATATCCAATACATAGACTTTCATTAACTGAAAAAGGACCAGAATATAGGTGTATAAAATACTTCAACAAGCTTTCAAACTAAACAAGACAGATAACCAATCTAAAACAGTTCAAAAAGGAAGTCTACAAGATGCTACTAGCCATACACAGTGGAAGAATTTTTACTGCACGATATAGGATAATTCAGAATGAATACTAAATTTTCTGCTGACACAATTTCATTTCATGTGGATTATGTCTTGTACATACTACATATGCACTTTATTTGAAATAAAGTTTATTTATTATTATTAAGGTTGATGCAACGGGATTACTCTACGATACTTATGTAAAAGATGAAAGGTTAAAAAACCCAATCAGATCCTCGAGAAGAGGAAAGTGTTACAGAAGATTGTTAGATTCACATTGTTATAGTATTTTATATTTGACAAGGAGTTGACAGAAAGAGATTTTAAAATAGTCTTGTCAGTGTATCATCTAAATAAAAAACCTTATATTTCATATAAAAGAAGTAATTCATTGACAAAGTGTGGTCCTTCGAGCCGGATTGTTCCAGCACTAGGGTGTACAGCCAGAATTCACACAAAAATTAACATGTCTTCACCAAAATTGGTACTTTGAGATATACCAAATTTGTGGGCAAAATTGAGAACTGCTGGTGACAAGAATTTACTGAACGATATTCATTTTGTTTTATATGGAGAAGAAGTCAAAGGAAGATCCGCAAGAAGACATATATCATCGTTTTCTGGATTTGAATTCCGAAACTCCACAGAATATGATCAGCACTGTGAATTATTGAGTAAATCACTCAGTTTTTTCAGTTTAAAACGATTGTGTGACTTTTTCGAATACAAATACCCGAATAGTGCCAGTGCAAGTGATTTATCCAATATGTTCCTCAAATCTTTCATGGAAGAATTCTATGTTTCAAATGATGAAGCAGAAAAGAAAAGTCAATCCATGTCAGTAAAAAGTGGAAAAACAAAATCTCGAATTAGTCATTCCCAAAATAAATACGAACTGGGATCGAAACTGTTAGAAAAACAGAATGAAATAGATTCACTTCAAGAAAACCTTTTTTCGAATCAGGAAGAAATTGTCGAATTAGAATGTGAAGTTGAAGATATGAAAAGAACAGCACAACCTATTGAGGAAATTGAAGCGAAACAGAGAGAACTCGACAGAAAACAGAAGCTTTTGAAGATAGGTGAAGCGCGTTTGAAACATAAAGAAAATTCACTTTCCAAATATCAAGAATTTCTGAAAAAAGTTGCGTCGAGTTTTGTAGAATGTTCTTCTGAAGAGGAGGTTGAAAGAAGGAAATCAGTACAAACTCGTACATCTTATGTTCGAGAGTGGACAAATAAAGTGCAAAATCACTATGATCAAAATGATGAAACTTCATTGACGCAAAAAAATGAGAGTGAATGCCTACCTAAACCAGGTTGTTTCAAGAGGGCTCTAACGGCTATAATGAAAGATCGGCACCCAGCTGAAGAAGTTCTTCAAACTTTGTTCTGCGAAGCAGGGTATGTCATAAATAGTAGGCCCTTTACACACGTACCCACAGATCCACAGGATGTAGTCGGTATATGCCTGAACGACCTATTTATTGGTAAATCAGTCGCCATAATAACACCCGGAATTTTCAACGAAAAAGATCTTCCATTGAAAAGACAATGGAGAATTTCTCCATACTTAGCGGACATGTTGTGGAAACGTTGGCTACGCGAGTATCTCCCAAGCCTGGTGAATCGCACTGAATGGAATGAAGATAATCCCGATCTCAAAGAAGGAGAATTAGTCATAAAAAATGAAAAAGATTTTCCAAGAGGACTTTGGTCAATGGGTAAAGTGAAGAAAGTATATCCGGGACCAGACGGTAAAGTTGCTGCTATTCAGGCAGCACACGGAATCTACAAGCGACCTGCAAGAAAACCCCCCTGGCTCAATATTCGTGCTAATCAAGAAGTTAGCACCGAGGGGGAGAATGTTACAGAAGATTGTTAGATTCACATTGTTATAGTATTTTATATTTGACAAGGAGTTGACAGAAAGAGATTTTAAAATAGTCTTGTCAGTGTATCATCTAAATAAAAAACCTTGTATTTCATATAAAAGAAGTAATTCATTGACAGAAAGGTGAAACGTAAGGTGAACGACGTAAGCATTGAAAACGGACGATGAATTCAAATGTACAAGGTTGCAGGACAAGAACAAGCAGAGATCATCCATGCTTTGAATAAACACAACTTTGAAGAAAAGAAAGAAAAGAACGGGTCAGAAATAACTGGTAATTATCTATGTCCATTAAGGAAGCGAAATGTAAAAAGACCAGAGTGTCAAATGATGTAAATAAAAAAGAGAAATTTTTTGAATTGAATTGAACAAGGAAATAGCAAAAACAGAAAACAATAGAGAATCAATAATATTAGGGGATTTGAAACGTAGGACTGGAAGAATGAAAGACAAAAATAAAAGGACAATATGGAGGTTTAAAATCAATAATAGACTACGTTGTATCAAAACAACAAACATCACTGAGATTTGAAGAAATTTGGACATCGAGAGGTATCTGCAAGGGGTGTGACTATCATTCTTTCTACTCTCAACTCTATTTCGAATAGAAAATGATCCGTTTATCCTAGATATGATGTTATAAACAAAAATCGGCGTATCACATCTTCCTATGCATCTAGTTATGATATGGTAACGAGAGAAACATTTTCGTGATGAAATCACATAATGTTTTTCTTCATATTCATGAATTTGATTTTATTTTGCTAAATTACAGGTTACCGATGGTTGTTTTATCAACAGTGCGTGACGAAATATCTGATCGATCCATACATGATTATCGTCCATTTTCTTTATTGTCGAACTTCTCGCAATTTCAGTTCTGGGAAATATATTTGATTTCAAGATTTCACGATTTTATATTTTGTATATACAGGATGATTCAGTTCAGCTGTGTAAAATTCAGGGTAAAATTTTTTATTGAAAATACGTGAAGCTTTGCTAAAAACTATTGCTGAATTTTTTCTCAACTGAAACGACTAGAGGAAGTTTTTTGAACTTTATCTTTCAGGAAATTGAAACTGGTCTAAATTCTAAATCCGGCAATTTCAATCGTAGGGGTGATCATTCATTTCCAAAGTTATAAATATGTATTTCAATTTAGTTTGGCCAATTATGAAATGCAGAGAAGAGGTATTCATATAGAAAGAAGCCTGGTAGAAGCAGTTCAAAAATACAGAATCTAGAAGAACGATTTTTTTTTCGTCGCAATGAAAGTGTCCCCCCTTAATGACGCAACAACGAATCAGAATTTGTGAAAACATTCAGACAGGTCGATTTTTGATTACAGGGGGAGATGATCTGGGATACAAAGCTTGTTTTAACTACCAACCTCCTGGAGAGGGTTGCAACCCCATCAGGAATTTGAATAGGGAAAGTGGGTAGTTTTGTAACACAAATTTGTTTTGTATGAATTTGGAGTTGGTGTTCTCATAAGTAAATAATTACAAAGTTACAGGGTGTTTTTTATGGAATTATGGTACCGATAAGACTGAATGAAACAGAGATGTTCTAACTGATCGTATACAGGGTGATTTTTTAAGTGTCTCATTAGAAGTTTTCGAGGAAGAATTGTTTAAGAGTACATGAACTTGAATCGTGAAATATTTTCAAGCGGAATCTTCTTCCGGTTTTTCCGGAAACTGATGTGAGATTTGTTATTTCAAATGTAACACCCTGTATTATACATATTTGAATTCTTCGTTTAATTCTGCAATGATTTGATGTATGATATGCGCAACCACATCAAGCGATTGTTGAGTTATTGCCTGTTTCTCAATTTTTTTGACAGAAAGATTGTCACAAATTAGTGTTTATATCTTCAAAATCCCTCATTGTAAGAATTTTTTTTGCAACAGTGGAACAAAAGGAAGTACGCTGATTCTGATACTGCTTCTTGTATAAATTATGAGGAAACAGGGCTTCGAAGTGAGCCTCAATAAAACTATGGAATCTCGTTTTTTTTCAAATGGGAACCATATAATTTCATAATTCCAATCGATTGCTCGTCAAAAACTAGTTAGAGTGTGCCAAACATTTTATGTCTCTAAAATGAGTAGATTCGCCGTTATCGAATAAAATTCGAATTTCACGACTTAAGCCAACAAAAGTCTGCGGTGATTGCGGTGAATGTAACAAATAGAGAGAGCAGAAAAAGAATGATGACTAAATAAAGTAATTTTAGTTTAAAACTGACATATTATTACTATTGACATAGCCTACTTGAAAATTATCTGGATAATCCTGATGTTTAGACAAAGAAACCTGGCTTTAGTCGTGAAATTCGAATTTTATTCGATAACGGCGAAACTACTCATTCTGAAGACATGAAATGTTTGGCACACTCTAACTAGTTTTCGACGAGCAATCGATCAGAATTATAAAATTATATGGTTCCCATTTGAAAAAAATGAGATTTCGTAGTTTCATATTGGCTCACTTTGAAGCCCTGTTTCAGGCACCCTGTATGATATTTCCTCATAATTTATACAACAAGCAGTATCAGCGTCCTTTCTCTTGTCTCACTGTTCCAAAAAAAATTTCTTACAATGAGGGATTTTGAAGATATAAACACTAATTTGTGACAATCTTTCTGTCACAAAATTTGAAAATCAGGCAATAACTCAACAATCGCTTGATGTGGTTGAGCATTTCATACATCCAATCATTGCAGAATTAAACGAAGCATTCAAATATGTATAAATATACAGGGTGTTCCATTTGAAATAACGAAGTTCCCATCCGTTTCCGGTTCCGGAAGTAGACTCCCCCTGAAAATATTTTACAAATGGTGTTCATGTACTCTAAAACAAAAATACTGAATTTTGAATTTGTATCGCAATTCCTTTCTTGAAAACTTCTAATGAAACACTTAAAAAAATCCCCCTTTATTTTTTATTGGGAGAAAAAAACAAAATGAACAATGAGGTGATTGAAAAGTATTGAATGCTCAAGCTCATCAGAATCTGCACTGCCAGGCCATACGCAAAGAGATTATTGCTTTCAGAAAATTTCGCTTTCGATAATTCGCTTGAATGTCATAAGGTTCTGGTTGAGCGCTACAGTTGGAAACTTAGATACGCCATTCTCAATCTAAATGCAAAATTTCATCACAATCAGAAACGTTATTTGTAAACTATCAAGAAAAATTTCACATGGCCATATTCACTAATAGAATTGTCCCCATTAATGAACTTTTACTTATCCGAATCTTTCACGTCACAAGCTACGTTTTTGGGCAATGACATATTTAAGCTACACGCGAATTTTTTTCCAATTCGAGTTACTTGTGCCAAAATTCTAGAGAACTATTCAAAAAATCCCAATGTTTCATCATCAGCATCAGATTTGGAATCATTTAGGATTTATTTGACAGCTGCTCAAAATTTTTTCGACAGCTCTCGAACTACAAAGTTTCCCAATATTTTTGGGATGACTAATGTAATTATTTGAAAAAGTATCGAAGTAACTCCAAGAATTAATGAGCTCTTGTCATTTCAGCACCCTATTATTTGACACCTCTAGAAATCTCGAATTTAATGAAGTGTAAACTGGACCATGCTATCTACTAAATGTTTTTACCACTTTACAGACTGCAGCAATGTCGACGTGAAGGATCTTCAAGCCAATTTATTTCCACTACTTCCAAAATTATCCGGATACTTTGCAAGCTACCTTCTCAAATCTCCACTCGAAATGGACGAAGCAGATGAAAATGTGCTGAGGGTGAAATCGATAGGTTCGAAAGACCTCTTCGCCGTCAACAGAGAGAGCAATTTTCAAATACAGCCCGCCAGATGGCCAACAGAATGCCAGGTTTGTAACTTTTGTTATTACAATGAAGCTTGGTTTTTCGGTTTAAATTTCACAAAAAATCCCATTACGATTTGCACACAGACCATGATTTTCAATGATTCCAGGGGTTATATAGGACTGGGATAAAGTATGGAACCAAGTAAATATCTTTTAAACGAAAAAAACGATATACAGGATGATTTTTTTAAATGTTTCATTAAAAGTTTTCGAGGAAGGAATTGCGATACAAATTCAAAATCTTGTATTTTCGTTTTAAAGTACATAAACTCAATTTGTAAAATATTTTCAAGCGGAATCTACTTCCGGTTCTACCGGAAACGGGTGTGAACTTCGTTATTTCGAATGGAACACCCTGTATATTTATACATATTTGAATTCTTCGTTTAATTCTGCAATGATTTGATGTATGATATGATGCGCAACCACATCAAGCGATTGTTGAGTTATTGCCTGATTCTCAAATTTCTTGACAGAAGGATTGTCGTCACATTAGTGTTCATATCTTCAAAATCCCTCATTGTGAGAATTTTTTTTTGAAACAGCGAGACAAAAGAAAGTACGCCGATACTGCTCCTTGTATAAATTATGAGGAAATATTATACAGGGTGCCTGAAACAGGGCTTCAAAGTGAGCCTCAATAAAACTACGAAATCTCATTTTTTCAAATGGGAACCATATAATTTCATAATTCCGATCGATTGCTCGTCAAAAACTACTTAGAGTGTGCCAAACATTTCATGTCTTCAAAATGAGTAGTTTCGCCGTTATCGAAAAAATTCGAATTTCACGACTAAAGCCAGGTTTCTCTGTCTAAACATCAGGTTTATCAAGATAATTTTCAAGTAGGCTATGTCAATAGTAATGATATGTCAGTTTTAAACTGAAATTTCTTTATTTAGTCATCATTCATTATCAGTTCTGTTTATTTGTCACATTCGCCGATAATAAAAAACAGACTTTCGTTATATCATTCTAGTGTACTTTTTCATTATTGCTTGTTTTACATAGTGCTTGATCAATAAAAATAAGTAAGAATAACAATTCCTCACATATCCTACTTTGAAATAGACGAGCATAACACTGAATTTGACTGATGGGACAAACCTGGCTTCATCATGAAATTCTGTCGAATTGAGTGGTAGGTATGCTCGTCTATTTCAAAGTAGGCTATTTTAGGAATTGTCATTCTTACTTATTTTTATTGATCAAGCATTATGCAAAACAAGCAATAATAATAATAAGGTACACCAGAATGATATATCAAAAGTCTGTTTTTTATTTGCGGCGAATGTGACAAATGAACAGAGCAGATAATGAATGATGACTGAATAAAGAAATTTTAGTTTAAAACTGACATATTATTACTATTGACATAGCCTACTTGAAAATTATCTTGATAAACCTGATGTTCAGACAAATATGTTTGTTTGAATGATCTGTTCCTTGTTGCCTTTTCGAGACACATACCATAATAGGAAACAAATCTGTAACAGCTCCATTTCATAAGAATATATATACAGGGTGTTTCACCATAAACTGGACAAACATAATATATAGCTGTGTAGATGACACCGAGAAAGTCATTTTTGCCTTATGACATATACCCCGTTTTCGACGCATAAGCGAGATACGCAGGGTGTTCAATGTCAACTTCGAGCAATATTCTGATAACTGTTGTGAGTTACGCGTGATATTTGAAATAACGGTTTCTAGTCACATCTCAGTATGGCGGAAAACCTGCAAAGTTTGAATTTTTTTTTCTAGGTCGCTAATTGGGAAAGCATAATCTCAACGTACTCAATTTTCTAAGATTTTCCGTAAAAAAAATTTTTCAAATTTCGAACTCACCTTTTTTTTACATGTCTTCAGTGAAAAAAAAATTTCGGCCAAAATTCTTGGATTTTTTATGGTTGAACTATCTTTAATTCTGAATATTTGGGTGAAAACAGAATGAAAATATATCAATTGGTTTTCTTTTTGTAGTCTTCCGAAGATTACGCTCGGTGTACTTTCTTTGAGAAACTGGAGGCCGTTCGGAGGTCAAAATTGTGCTGATGGGCTGCCAGAATGATCCGGATAAAAATATGAAATTATAAACCAAAAAAATTTTTTTCAAAAAATTTTGGTAGGAATCGAACTCTACGAATATGAATTGGATTAATTCTAATCCTATAAATCTCCGTTACCAAAGCAACATTAGTTAATCGAGAGTGTAGAGTTCGAACCTCACCAAAGTTTTTTGGAAAAAATAAAAAAAAATAATTTTTTTTCAATTTTTTTTTATTTCTTCGAAAAAAAATTGTTTTTTTTATAATTTCATATTTCTATCTGGGTCGTTCTGGCAGCCCAGCAGCACAATTTTGACCTTCGTACGGCCTCCAGTTTCTCAAATAAAAATTAAGAAAGTACACCTAGCGTAATCTTCGGAAGGCTACAAAAAGAAAACCAATTGGTATTTTTCATTCTGTTTCCACCCAAGTATTCAAAATTGAAGATAGTTCAACCATGAAAAATTCCAAAAATTTTGGGCGAAATTTTTTTTTCACTGAAGACATGTAGAAAAAAAGTTGAGTTCGAAATTAGAAAAAAATTTTTCACGGACAATCTTAGAAAATCGAGTACGTTGAGATTATGCTTTCCAAATTGGCAACCGAGAAAAAAAAATTCCGACTTTGCAGGTTTTCCGCCATTTTGCATTTTTTTTTGCAAAATTCTACACCACAATTCAATTGAGCCCTCTAAAATACTAAGATGTGACCTGAAACCGTTATTTCAAATATCACACATAACTTACCACAGTTCACAGAATATCAAAGTTGACATTAAGCACCCTGATGTATCTCGATTATGCGTCGAAAACGGGGTATATGTCATAAGGCAAAAATGACTTTATCGATGTCAACTACACGGCTATATATGTTTGTCCAGTTTATGGTGAAACACCCTGTATATTATTATATTATTATTTTAAAGACACGAAATATTTGGCACACTCTGACTAGTTTTTGACGAGCAATCGATCGGAATTATAAAATTATATGGTTCCCATTTGAAAAAAATGAGATTTCGTAGTTTTATTGAGGCTCACTTTGAAGCCCTGTTTCAGGCACCCTGTATAATATTTCCTCATAATTTATACAAGAAGCAGTATCAGCGTACTTTCTTTCGTCTCACTGTTTCAAAAAAAATTCCCACAATGAAGGATTTTGAAGATATAAACACTTATTTGTGACAATCTTCCTTTCAAAAAATTTGAGAATCAGGCAATAACTCAACAATCGCTTGATGTGGTTGCGCATATCATATATCATATATCAAATCATTGCAGAATTAAACGAAGAATTCAAATATGTATAAATATACAGGGTGTTCCATTTGAAATAACGAAGTTCACCTCCGTTTCCGGTAGAACCGGCAGTAGATTCCGCTTGAAAATATTTTACAAATTGGGTTCATGTACTCTAAAACAAAAAAACAAAATTTTGAATTTCTATCGCAATTCCTTCCTCGAAAACTTCTAATGAAACACTTAAAAAAATCATCCTGTATATTTAAATTTGCAGGTGAGTGCAATGATACAAAATGCGTCTGATGTACTTTTTTTGTTAATAATATAATATCTCCGGTTTAACCGGAAATGCCATCAACTTCTTTGATTTGAATGGGACACCCTATATATTTTTAGAGATTTTGAAAGAGCTTGTTATTTCGAATTCATACCTACATACATTTATTGATTAGGTATTTTTGTCTTGTCCATCAATTAATAAATTCCTTTTTCTCCACGTATTAGGTATTATCTGAGACTGTGGATCATATAATGAGCATTCCAGCACAGCCCGAACCATATTACACACCGACAGGATTAGAAATGCAACCAAAGCCATCAGGTGAAGATTATGGGTTGATAGTCTACCAATATTCTCCTATAAGTGCTGTGAACTATGTAGGTATATCTCAAACTGAAATAATCCGGGCGATACCATTGAGTTTAAATATACCTAGAGGAAGAATGCCCTTGAACGAATTGAAGCTAAAATTTTTGCCGTAAAGAGGCGGCACATAGTAGCTTCTGAAGGAACTTCAATCTGCCGTCTGTCTGGTCCATTTTGTTAGCTATTCATTCACAGAAATCTGTAGGATTTATCTCTTCTAATACTATGAATCATAGGGTCGGATTCGTAGATCATTCGAATTACAATAATAAATAAGGGCCGCTTGCACTGTATGACGAAACCATACATTAAATCAAAACCTCGATTTGTGGATATGAATCTCTTGCACCGTGTCGTAATCCTAGTTTAACAACCTCAACTAAAGCTGAAATAAATAAATTCTGGAACTGGAGGGCGAGCTGTAGGAGGCGCGATGATAACAGCTCTGATAGGGGTCGCACGTCGCAGTGGACTGTAACCCCTTTTCACTAAAACTATAACGCTTAAATAAAATACCCGGAAATGACAGGATTAAATGAAAGTTTAACGATAAACTACGAATTCTAACATTCATGGATGACATAATGTTTTGCTTATTTCAAAAATGTTGTTTGATTATAAATCAAAGTAAAGAGAATAATGTTTGAACTAGAAATTATGGATTTTGGTTTTCCTAGGCGTAGATATGAATGATCAATTTGGTGTGGAAGGAAAAGCACATACAAAAATGAATAACCGAACTAAATATTAACGGTCAAGGTGTCATATGAACTGAACAAATTCATACATGTATAAAAAAATGAGGTACAGTTCTTCTGCGATATGTAGAATTATTCTTCAATTTACAGTGACATTTGGTAATCATTCAATCGGCACCAATATTTTTAACTATGTGTTAAAATAAGAGACAATAAAAAATGAAATGATATTTTGAAATGCATGTTCCTTGAAAAAAATTCACATCGAATTTTTTTCTTATTATCGTTTTCATGCTTTTCGTTAAGTCTTTTTATGCCTCATAAACACTCGATTTATGAATTCGTTTAGTGGCCATAATTGATCTACTCTATTGGACACGATTTCATTGGACTCAATTGTCACTGTCTTCTCCCGATTTTGCAATTTTCTTCGTTTCACACCACTTGTTATAGGCCGCATACAAATTTTCATAAGCACTTTCAGTGGGTAAGAGAGATTCTTTGACGCTTGCGGCTAAATTTTATACGCTTTCCTCTTCCGCACTTTCCATTTTTTTGATTATTATGACGTTTGTCACAAAATAAATGAAGTAAAAAACTTTGCTCAGTGAGAGTACGGTGCTAAGGTCGCTGATGGTTACTAATTTAAAAAAATCAAAAGCACACATAATGTTTCTTTGTAATAAAGTGATGAATATATTCATTGCCATTTCAGTTTTTTCACTTTTGGGCTTGCCTATAAGGACATAATTTATATAATTGTTATCAAAAAATGTCTGAACATAGAAACTATCAAAGCATCAAATATAAAAATGGATAAAATACATAACATGATGATAGGCACAAGTACCAATTTACGTAAAAATAACAAGATTTGTGGGTTAACTTGAATCTAGTAACTTAAAGCCCCGGAGTAAGCCAAACTACTCAAATATTTAATCCAAGATTTAAAAAATTAATCGGTATTTATAGTTCATCCAAGAATTATTGAAATCACGATGGGCTTTGGAGACTCGAAATTATGTTGGTTATTAAGAGTTGTTATGTTGGTAATAATAGCCCATTCAGTAAAATTTTGAGTTGCAGAATTCAGGTTGGTGTTGGAATAGATCCATAGAAATACCTGCATGGTGTTGGCACTGATAAGATTTTGTTTAAGACTTTCTTGTCGATTGATCATCATTGATATCGCTTTTCTTCCATAACCACAATCTTATATGACATTCGAAATTAATCCATGTTTAAATGGAATTCATGACACAATGAAAACATCTGTTATCTCTCTAAAAACATAACATAACCTATGTCATACAAAAAATAGCGCCACGACCGCAAAATATTGCGGATTATTGCGGAACTTGACCAAAATCTGAAATCTAGGATGCCGTTTTGATCTACAAATTTTGGTCACGATTTTTAGTAGGGAGTCGTTACACCAGGTAACAGTGGCTTTATACAAGACAGTGGCGACAATAGACGTTCACGTTTTGATTGGTCGGACTGTTTTCGACCACAAATGGCGGACTTTCATTGTTTTGTTGTCATGTTAGAGTACAAAAAGCTCAAGATCGTGTCAAATGTCAAACAGCACGACACTCAAATGTAAACAAATATCCGCCATGTTTGTGCAAAAACGTGTTCTATGACCCTATTGTCGCCACTGTCTTGTATAAAGCCACTGTACAGCTAATGAATGGAAAGCCTGCAAAGAGCACGTAGAAAAATAAAAGAAGATTAGTCAAAATATATGGGAAGTTATGAAATTGCTGATATGAAACCTTTAGTATGAGCATGACGAGTTCTGCCCAGATGAGGAGATAATAACAGTTGTGGTTGTTGAAGCAGAATAATAGGAATATTCACATTTTTACTATTACATATTCTACTTCTTCATTGATCACAAATATTGAAAGTAACAGTGTCATGACAAAATTCTTCATATTATATTAAATAGATCCATTCGTTAAGTTATTTTTCTGTCTTGATATCTATTCCAATCCATTTACTTTGCAGCAATTAACACGCTTAAATTATCAACTAGATTCTTATTGTTTAGCGAATATTCATATTGACCTTTTGGAAAGAAACTTGCTTTTGATCATTTAATCATCCAGAATATTTTAAGTTATCGGACCAGAATTTCCAGGCTGTATGCTCCTATAATTGATCGTTCGAAAATGTATCAATACAAGATGGTATACAGATTCACACGATGGTAATCGTATGTGATACATTTTCATGTTCAAAGTGCCTTACTTTGAAAAAAATACCATTTAATTTCAAGGGTATATTTATATATTTTTTGCTATGATGAAAGCAAAGAAAATTGTTAGTTACTTTTTTGTAACTAGAAATAAAGCTTCGACTGAACTTCCAAGGCCTGCTTTGATGTCAATAATTCTTGAATTACTAAGTTACGGGTCGTTTATACTGGCCCGTAACTTAAACTTTTCCCTTACCCTAAGAGTTGAAACATAGAAATTTCATGCTATGGTTTATACTCGAACTTTAACTTATTCCCTTAAAGAGAACAATTTTTAAGGGCATAAGTTAAGGGCATAAGTTACGGGCCAGTATAAACGACCCTTAACGCTCAGGGCCCGTATTCTCGACAAGTGATCTTTCCGTGCGTATACGTTTTCTGTATTGTATTTATGTATATGTTATTCGCAATAGCCGAAATCGGCCACTGTCCGAAATTTCTGCCCACAACGCGTTATGGGTATCCAAATTTACCCACGATGCGAATAGATGTCCTTTTTTCGAGCACTGAGTAAAGCAGAATACCCAGAACGCGTTGTGGGTAAATTAGATAATCCACAATGCGAATCCAATTTTAGCGTGCTTTCATTCTGCGTTGTGGACAATTCATTTTACCCACGTCGCGTTCTGGGCATTGCACTTTTCGACTTTTCCCAAAAAGCGATGAACCAGAATTTGTCGTCGAAGTAGCCTGCTGTAGGTTGTGTACTGACAGGTACGAGTAGCGAGTATTACGAGTAGCATGAATAGATTACTTACCACAGTGCCTGGATACCTTGTGATTTCTTGAAATTGGTTTGACTGTGTTTTGGTTTAAGTACGTGTTTTCGAAAATATTTCAATATGAAAGCTGAATTCGAACAAAAATTAAGTGAACAGGTCGTTATTATTACCAGACGGAGGTCATTTAGAGATTATGTATGAAACCAAAGTGACAATATAAAGAAAACAGGATGGACTTGAATTATCATTCAAAAAATATCGTAGATTAAAACGGTTTGATTCATTAATTGGTGGAGAGAAGGATAAACTTGTTAACATGGGACGTTCAGCAAACCAATCTGGCCTAGATTTTTAATGTGCAGCAAATGAAATGTATGATGTAATACTGATAACTCATTGAAAAATTGGACACTTAAGAGAAAAAGCTATCTGTCCATTTCGCTTTACCCAAAATACGTTTCAAGTAAAACAATGATTACAAAAAACCTTATATTGAAATTAGAATAGGTTTAACGTCTGTGAATATAATTAAGAAGAGAAATAATTTTCAAAAAATATTCAATTGTCTGCATGCCGTTATTTCTCTTCTTACTTACATTGAAAGTTCATAAAGGTGAAACAAAACGATATATCAACAACTTATTAGAACTAAAAACAAATAGGTATTATTTATTTTCACAAGTATTTTCATGAAATCTTGAATTATATTTTATATTCAATTTCACACATGCACACGCCTTAGTTTGACATCCTTTCAAACAATTGCATTTTATAAAGCCAGATTGGTTTCCTGAACGTTCCTTGTTAACAAGTTTTTTTTGGCCAACTGTTAATAAATCATATCTTTTCAATCTTCGATATTTTTGGATGACAATTGAAGCCCATCCTGTTTTCTTTGTAGTGCCACTTTGATTTCATTTACTAACTCCAAATAACGTTCGTCCGATAATAACAATAACAACGACCTGTCTTTTTTTCTAGCATACGTTCACTTAGTTTTTGTTCAAATTAGGTTTTCGCATCGATATAATTTCGAAAACAGGCCCTTCAATCAAACTTGAGAATTCACAAGGTGCGTAATCTATTCACGTTAGATACTCATGATAATGGCTTCTCGTACTTGCCAGTACCTAACCTACAGCACACTGACTTCGACGACAAATTCTGGTTCATCGCTTTCTGGGTGAAGTGCGATACCCACAACCCGTTGTGGGTAAAATAAATTGTCCACAACGCAGAATGAAAGCGCGTTAAAATCGAATTCGCATTGTGGATTATCTAATTTACCCACAACGCGTTCTGGGTATTCTGCTTTACTCAGTGCTGAAAAAAGAACATCTATTCGCATCGTGGGTAAATTTGGATACACATAACGCGTTGTGGGCAAAAATTTCGGACAGTGGCCGATTTCGGTTATTGCGAATAACATATACCAAACGTATACGCACCGAAAGATCACTTGTCGAGAATACGGGCCCAGAACCAATACGGTGCAAGTGGCCCTTAATCACGCATTCGTGCCCTGCAGCGCTTGGGAAATTGTGCTTTATGATAGGTCAGCTACTCACCGCCAGATGCGAGGGTGAAAAAATTTCGATTCTCTGAAACACAACTACGCAACTATGAACGGTAGAAGGAACTTCAACTAAAAGTGGCTTCAATTCGTTCAATGACGTTGTTCCTCTAGGTATATTCAAACTCAATGGTGATACTTTTCATGGACATTTCGATATGAAGTATATATTTAATTTTGAACTCTTCATTTTTTTAAATTACTTTTTGTCACCGCACTGCACTCACTTGGGAAATTAACCGCTCACCCATCGTGGATATTGTTTGATAATTAGAAGAATTTGACATGATGCAAAGCATGAATAATTTAAAGCTTTTTAGCGCTCGTTTATCCACCTTGAAGGGAGATTCGCATTCAATAATAATCTATCAGTTATCAACGAAATCGTCCCTAATCCCCGACGTTAAAGAAGTATTTCGAGTTATCACAAATTCTAATTGACTGCTTTCGAATGTCCAGTCTCTAGACACAAAGACAACAGGAAATAAAATCGCACTAATGACATCACTCACAAGATCAAGTTGCGAGTAAATCATCGAAATACATTTCATACAGAAATAACAAAAGACCTAACAGTTAAGCTTTGCATAATGTGAAAAATCATGGTGTCACTTAAGGTCGCCGTTTGAAGCCCGTAGGAAAAGTCGACCTATAGAGGCGCCACCGTGCATTTTACGGAATATCTCCATAGAACTTACATTATCTCTATGAGTTCTATGAATATCTCTCTAATTATGAATGAAATGTACAATGGCGATCTCTATCCGAAACTCGCTGAACTATGAAATTAGTGTAAATGTGGGTAAAGCAGGAAGTTTTTCCCGCTAAAATTTGAATTTGGCCATTCTCTGCCAATTCCGTATTTCAAGTTGTTTTTCTGAATGAAATTATCTGTAGATTCACTTTTAATCGGAAGTCAAACTATTTTCATGGGTCTTTCGTTTGAAATAAAACAGAAGCATGAGTTGGCTTATTTTCTTCTATTTTTCAAAGAAAAAAAATGAACTGTTGAAATGCAATTAATCTCAATTATCTCATTAAGAACTCCAATCCTTTCTGAGTTCACCCACAAAATTTCAGTTCTCAAAGTGAAACCATTTTCAAATGCAACTTGAAATAAAAACACACTACATTGAACGCCCACCTTAACATAGATTTGTAATTAAAAGTGCACTGGCACTTTTGATTCATTATGTCATCGAACAAATTCGTTCTTCTACATATTCTTTCAGTTTAGTCGATCTAGTGTTGGTGGGAGCAAGTATCTCCTTTCGACAAATATCTGTCCAGAGGAAAACTCTCTCAAGTTTGAGTCCAGGTTCGAATCTGGAAATTTGGCCAGAGCTATTCGCCTGACTCCAAACTACTACGAACTCTACTTGAGGTCAGATCTGTACACTAATCGCTACATGCAATGGTTCTACTTCAGAGTAACCAACATGAAGAAGAACTTCTTATACCGGTAAGTAGTACCAAATTGAGTTAGCTTGATTCAGAATTGATAACAAAATGTTCCTAAAAATCCAAGAATCTGTGTAAACTCAAATTAGGATTCAAATAGTCCAATTTACCACAAAAGACACTTAAGAACCAGGCTCTTCCCAGGGGGTTATTTCAATGGATTTTTTGAAATAGATTACTCTGAGATAAAGAGTCAAAAATTAAATAGAATGACTTTGGCTTCATCTGTTACAGCTTCTCCATAGTAAACTTCACCAAAGATGGAAGTCTCTACAATTCCGGCCTAAGACCCCTCATGTACTCTGAGAAGGATTCTCAGCTTCATTCTGTGGGATGGCGAAGATGTGGTGATCAAATAACTTATTTCTGCAATGAGAACTTGTAAGTAGGTATTGTGATTCTATTTTTGAATATTGTGAGGATAAAAAGAAAAAATACAAAATGATATATGCACTAAAGACTCGAAAAATAAATGGTACGAGGTCTCCAATAATAGGCTTTTCTTCAAGCGTGCGCTTTCAACCCCTTTCCCGCAGGCATTTCAATTGTAGACAAAATATTGTTCCCAACTCGTGCGGAAAGTGTCTTTCCCGCACTCAACTGCTTACCCGAACTCCGCTTCGCGTCATTCGGGTAACGGCAGTTTTGTGCGGGAAAATATCACCTTCCGCACTTGTTAGAAAAAAAATTATTGTACTCTCTCGCATATAACGAAAAAAAAAAATCATTAGAGGAATGGAATCAAATTTGGATTGTTCAGGAGAGCAATTTCAACATCAATCGAAATTTTTCATAACTTGATTCCATAATATTATAAAGAGCATTATTTTTAATCATTATATTATATAATTTGAATAATACAAATATTAAACTGGAAAATATCCGAATCATGTACTAATTTCAATCAAAATCGTTCGATCCATTTTTCAGAAAATCGATTCTGTTGACATTTTCTCCGTGTAAACAACCCGTAATTTGAGGGGTTAGGCAAAATATCACGCACGAGAAGCTTATACCTATTTGAGTTTTGATAGAACTATGTTTTGAAGTTTGCGATTGAGAAATGGTTGAGTTGAATTAAGAAAACACTCACTTGTTTTTCAGACGAGCCAAGCTTATTTCAGAAAATATCGAATGTAATTCAGATTAGTCATTTCTTTTTCAGAAATGGCCATTTGAAATTCATATAATAAATTTAAGGCAGTCACATTTTTTTACTAATCACCTAAGTATTGCATTTCAGAGATATTAAACTGAAAAATTACTGTGATTTCAATACAGGGTCTTTCACGAGGAACCTCACCCATATTTATACGGGAAACTACTAAACGTATTTTCATGAAATTCAGCACTTATAAGTATTTCACGATGCTGATGAAATCTAAAATATTTTCAAGGCATGAGCACCTCCAGTTTTTCCAGAAATGACGTCAACTTCCGTTTTCCAAATTAGAACACCATTTTTTATTGCAGAAATAGATTCCTTAGAAAATTTCAAGTTATTTTGATGTAACATTTTTCAGTTTTGGTTGGAAAATTCTCTCTGAGCGGGAAAATTCGAAAAAAAAATCGAAAATAGAGCTCCGCTGAAACCAGAATAACTTCGAGGTTTTTGGATGGAAAATTTTCATTTTTGGGATTTTTCAAGATGTAAGATTGATGTATCCATTTTAAAAATCGAAATCGCGATTCATGATACAGGGGGTGGAAAAATCGTTTTCAAAGTTAGGGATGACAAAATCGTGAAAAATCAATTTTTTCAAATTAGAACCCCATTTTTTTATGGCAGATATTGAATCTACGTTAAAAAATAATGTGAGTATATGCATCACACCCTTGTCCTAAAGTGGATATTAACTCAGAAAATATCCATTTTAGGGCAAGGGTGTGATGCATACACTCACATTATTTTTTAACGTAGATTCAATATCCGCCATAAAAAAATTGGGTTCTAATTTGAAAATATTGATTTTTCACGATTTTGTCAACCCTAACTTTGAAAGCGATTTTTTCACCCCCTGTATCATGAATCGCGATTTCGATTTTCAAAGTGGATACATCAATCTTACATCTTGAAAAATCCCAAAAATGAAAATTTTCCATCCAAAAACCTCGAAGTTATTCTTGTTTCAGCGGAGCTCTATTTTCGATTTTTTTTTTAATTTTCCCGCTCAGAGAGAATTTTCCAACCAAAACTGAAAAATGTTACATCAAAATAACTTGAAATTTTCTAAGGAATCTATTTCTGCAATAAAAAAATGGTGTTCTAATTTGAAAAACGGAAGCTGACGTCATTTCCGGAAAAACCGAAGGTGCTCATGCCTTGAAAATATTTTAGATTTCATCAGCATCGTGAAATACTTAGTGTGCTGAATTTCATGAAAATACGTTCATCAGTTTCCCGTATAAATATGGGTGAGGTTCCTCGTGAAAGACCCTGTATAGAATTTCTCCTCGCGGTATTTAGGCGGAACTGAATATTCTAAATGCATAGGTAGTTCCTTAAATGCCAAGTAGGTAGTGTTGCATAAACGTGAAATAAATTGTTTATCCACACTTTTCTTCTGTTCCCAATTTCTTGATTCCAAACTTTTAATCGATCATAAGGTTGAATTTTCCTGCTTTTGGAATGGTATGGAACTATATTCCGGATTCCTTTTAACCGAAAATGAACAATTTGGTACACAACAATAGTTTGAATGAAAAGGTACCTCAACATGGAGCATGAGTAAACTAAAGTGAACAAAGCATTCTACAGGGTGTTTCAAATTGCGCGTTTTTTTATGATAAATAAAACACATAATTTGCATTCAGTTTCAAAAACTCTTTATTGGTAATTGAAGTATCAGCTACAGCTATGACATTCATGTACGAACAATAATATCTACCAAATGACCTCCTCTAGCAGCTCTACAGACGTCCACTCTTTTGTTGAAATTTTTAATGACATTTTGACATAATTGAGGCTCTACCTCACTAGTGACACAAATAATTCCATTCTTTAGTTCAGTAATCGATTGTGGATTATTCTTATAGACCTGGCTTTTCACATAACCCCAAATTTTGTGTCAAAAATTGTGATTGAAAATTGGCCATAACTTCTGATTTTCAAATGAAAACCCTTTTTTCTATGATTGCGTTGGATTCAACGAAAAAAAATTGATCGCATTCTAAGATGCTATCGCTCCTGAATTCAGTAATTTCTGAGTTATTTACGTAGATTCAAATTCATTTATTCATGTCCATTTTTGAAATAAAATAATTGACTAATGCGAAGTACAATTGACAGTTTCTGAAATTGAAATATTGGTTTTGGAAATCTTCAAAAATCACTTTTTCAGGGTCGAGTAGTCGCGACTTGAATAAAAACTGTAAAATTTTCACAATACTTAATACTTCATCTTGAGACTTCCGCTTGCGGGAAAAAGAAAAATCATCCAAAACATACATTTCGAAAATATTCCTCTAGTTGTGAATAACACTTTCATCAATGCTATCAATATAATAATAGAACCGAGGAAGGCGAAGATCAGCAGATGACATACACTCTTACCTTCACCGTAAGCTTTCCTCACGAAGGAGATACAGTATATTTCGCCAGCTGCTATCCCTACACCTACACGAATCTGCAAAATTACCTGTGGGAGCTTTCCAACCATCCGGTCAAGTCGACGTTCACAACTCTACGTTTGTTGTGCAAGAGCATTGCTGGAAACAACATTGATTATATTACTATAACAAGTCCACCGGACGAAGAAGAAGTTAAGGTGAGTACCTAAATGTACGGATCTTACTTTTTCAAAAATGTTGATCTTTCTTCGCTATGAGTGTGCCGGCTGTTCGATATTAATCATTGGATTAATTCAGAAAACCACAAAAACTGATACTTCTGGAAGTAGAGAAGGTTAATTTTTTGTAATCTCCAGTACTTCATGAGAGATAGAGAAAATTGATGTCACGTTGTGGTTGTCTTTTTTCTGGAATCACATAATACCGTCAATTGCATTCTTCCATATTCTCTTGTTTTAGAGTTATGAACCAGAATTTACTTTGGTCCTAATCTAAGAATAGGATAACTGAAGAGTTTTTCATATGAATTCCTCAGTCCAAACCTGCTCCTGCGTAGATATCAACGTCTCTTGTTTTTTGTCTTCTTATCTGACAAATTTGCAAATAATTCTAGTGCGTCATTTTGCCATATGCCGCTTTTTTATAATTTTTTCGAATTGAAATATATTATATATTATATTGAAATATTAGAAATTTTCGGTAAAATGACTTATTTTGATGATTTCTATCACCCGAAAAAAGAAAATCCTCACCTTAAAATATACCCTGTATAATCCAACCTCCCTGAAATCAAAAAATTAATGACGATGGCGTGGAATGAATGACAAATGGAGTCCTATGGCTAATGACAGTGAGTCAGTGATCCCTACCTGTAAATTAACTCACACCGTAAAAATATGAACCTTATAACACCCCGATAACTTGGCGCTAAAACCTTTATCCGGCAAAAAGGAGACGCAGGTTCGATTCCTGCTCGTGGTTTAATTTTCTGCGGAGTTTCAAAAATTTGTCTGCTTGCCGATAATTCTTTCTTCCATTTCTAATTAAAGGTGAAAAATCAATGCATATCTTGATACTTTTCATTTTTCAGAAAAAACGAGCTATAGTTCTCACCGCTAGAGTTCACCCAGGAGAAACGCCGTCCTCTTGGATGATGAAGGGCATCATAGATTTTCTGACCAGCGACTGTGCTCCGGCTAAAGAACTACGGGACAAGTTCATCTTCAAGATTGTGCCAATGCTGAACCCTGACGGCGTTGTCGTGGGCAACAACCGTTGTTCTTTGTCCGCTAAGGATTTGAACCGGCAATACAGAACTGTTATGAGGGAGGCCTACCCTTCTATTTGGTATACGAAACTGATGGTGAGGAGGTGAGATGTTCCTACTATCTTTGAGGGTATCATTTACAAGGATTACATCGGAATTATTTCGATTCCAAAAAGAAAGTGAATGAATCCGCTTCCGCATGTCTGATATCCAGTTCATCCTAAATGTAATCAGATCGCATTCGTTGATAAAGGGTTTTCCAATAAGAGGTGTTATTTTGAAGAGCCTGCTCTTCGGTAGATGCCACTTTTGAATCTGGCACAAAACAATTCACGAAGGCGTTCTAAAGAAACAATCTTGAAAACACAGTATTATATTATGTTTTTTCTCATTTTCTTCCATTCACTTCTCCAAGGTAAATAAGTTTAGTAATATTGTTATAAGATTTAGGAATATTCGAGGTAATATTATAATAAATTTCGGTAATCACAAGATTTATTTTTTGTATATTCTGATTTTTGAAATGAACATGAAGATCATAATCTTTCTGAATATAGAATGACGCGTCATACTCGCGACCTCTCAAACAATAATCAGAAATCTATACCATAGAACACCTTAACTATACAGAAGCGTCTTTCCGCCTTCCCGCCGAAATTTTATTTGATGACGCTTGTGTCATGCTAGGATTGCTAGGAAGTACATATGTCAACATCAAATTTGCCGCTCAAAAGTGACATAATGTACTACCTAACAGAGAAGGAAGGTCGCGAAAATTTGTCCCTTGAAGATCAAAGTGCCGACGCTTACTGACGCTTCTGTATAGTTCAGGTGTTCTGGCCAGATTTCGATGATTTAGTACTACAACGTCTACAACTCCTAAACTACGAATGATAGAGAAAAAGTAGGATACATGTCATTTTCATGTTCTCTTTTTTCGAGAAACATAAATTGCTGAAAACCCCAAGTTGCTACGGCGTCTAGTTTCCGAGCTACAGGGCGATTTTGTTATTTGGTCCATCAATCGATTAATCCATTATTATAATTGACTTTAACTTCCGTATTATAGAATCTACGGTCCCGAAATGAAAACATCTTTGAGGACCTTTTTTTACTGTTTTTCAGCAGAGCCATTGGATTTTTTGTACTTATACTCCATTCATAATTATAAAATCACAACTCTGGCCTTGGAAATTTGACACATTCCACTCTGTATCGAAGTTATGACGTTTTTCAGAATATTTTTATGTTCCAAGTCAACACTATGTTGCCCTTTCTACAATATTAGCGTATTTCTCAGAATATATATTTCATTTTGGAGAACAAGACAGAAAATTGTGAACAATATTCTACATATAAAGGAGTTTATGGATTTATGATTGTGAAGATTTATCGATGTGCTTTGTTTTCATCCAGATATTGTATGTGATATGATTGTGTGGGTGCATAACATTTCTATTTCTAATATTTCTTTATTTCAAATAAATAACAGTTTCATTAATTCATCACAAAGAAAATAAACATAATATGTAACTAAATCAACGAAATTGTTAACAAAGAAACTAATAATTTCAATGCAATAGCACAGAATACCTAACTACACAGATGCGTCATTCCGCCTTCCCGCCAAAACTTAATTTGATGACGCTTGTGCCATGCTAGGTAGTACATATGTCAAAGTGAAATTTAAACTTCCCGCTGGACCACTCAAAAGTGACATATGTACTACCTAACAGAGAATCAAGGTCACGAAAATTTGCCCCTTGAATATCAAAGTGCCGACGCTGCTTCATAGATATACATTTCATTTATTTGATTCTATGAACAAGGAGTAAAATATTCTTACTGTACCTATAGTAATGTATTAGTTTAAAAAATATTCATACATTACTACCACATTATATTAGGTTTGTACAAATAAAATGGAATAGGTCAAACATATGCTTCCCATTTATCATTCACCTGTTCTAAAATAAGACGCAAACTCCTGGAATATGGAAAAAACCGATGTATTCGGGTTCAATATAGCCTATTTCTACTTTCGGCAAAGGATTGATAGAAATGAAAGCTCCAGTGACACATTTCAATTCGTCGGAATCTGAATTCACCTACCGTTGAATGCAATATAGCCATATTTCTTCTATTTTTCAGCTCTTTCGACGTGTTTTTTTCTGAAACGTGGAAACGATCAACAATAATCATCCAGAACCCGTTTACTTACGAAAATCGTGCAATTTCATTCTCCAAGTTCTTTCCTCATAATTCCTCGAAAATCCTACCTGAACCATATTTTTTCCGGTTGCTTTCGTTAGAAGATCGTATGAGGAAGCCTTTTTTGTCCATTTACACATCTTCTTTTTCTATATATATAAAAGAGAGCTGTTGGTTACACCATTTATAACTCGAGATTGGGTGGACTGTTTGTTATGAAACTTCATTTATGGATTCGTCTACGGCCTGGTTATTATAAAATACATTAAAACTCTGAAAAATTC
This sequence comes from Adalia bipunctata, assembly GCA_910592335.1. Lineage (NCBI taxonomy): Eukaryota > Metazoa > Arthropoda > Insecta > Coleoptera > Coccinellidae > Adalia > Adalia bipunctata. The sequence continues at coordinate 33,664,012 of OU342952.1, read as the reverse complement.
GATGAAAAATTTGCTTATGTAGGAAATGGTTTTACTCCTTTTGAATAAGGCCGCTAGGTGTCGCTACGGTTAATGGCTCTTGAATAGACACTGTAGCGTACAGAGACTAGACACTGTATTTGATATTATCGCCACTAGATGGCGATGTATACAATTATTGTGTAATTTGCATAGAACTTATAATAACATGGAAGGGTAAAGATCTCAAGTTGGTGGAACAGTGAACTTTTACCGGAATGTCAAGTAAATCGAATTGTGACGATCAGCATCAATCGTGAGTTGTCCATTTTCATCCATTTTTCTGAAATGTTTTTGATTTATGTTTGGGTAATAAATATATTTGCGGAAATAACTGAATTCAAAATTGCCCATAATTAGTAATTGACATATTATTTTTGTCTTTCTGTTTTGTGTGACAGCTCACATCCATGGAAAAGATGACAGTTGACAGATGACGTTTGACAGATGACGTTTGACAGATCACATTTGACAGATGACATCTGACAGACGACATCTGACGGACGACATATGACAGACGACATTTGACAGATGACATATGACATTTGACAGATGACATTTATCAACAGACAGATGACTATTGACAGATGACAGTTATCAATAGACAGATGACATTTGACAGAACTTTTATTATGCCAAATTTATCTCCTGCTTGAAAAAATAGCAATGGTAAGTTTGTACAACTTCAAAAAACGGGGGTTTCACGGAGCTTGACCTAGAATCAACTCGATTTGACAGTTCAGAAATCTAACCAAGCCGTTGATCTCCGATCACTGGTGATTACGATTTGTGAAATCCACAGTAAGTATAGGCACGGCGCACGGCCTTCTTAAGATAAAGATGGCTTGATGGCTATGGTATAGGAATCATTTAGGCGAAACAAAGTTCGCCGGGCCAGCTAGTTCCAAATAAATTTTGAGCACCAAAAACGATACCGAAACTAACCAAACTTCTGGGGGACCGGAATTTCGTTTGAAATCTTTCTAAACGGCCAGATACCTAAAAAAAACTTCGTTATCAAGTGTAAAAAGGTCGATTAGTACTTACTCTCGCTTCATTTATGCTTATAAATCGATTTCTGGTCCAATTCAAATTTGCCGTTCGTACTCACGCCAAAAGTCGTGAAAGGAAAAAATGACACTTGCACGAAATTTCTCATATCGACGGGAAACTTCTTCTGGACGACGAAGAACGGAAAAATAGGCGATTTCCTATCGATATTCCGCCCAAAAATCGCCGATCGATTCGAACCAACAAAATGTGGAATATCTTTGATACTTTCACTTTGATGTAAACAAAGAAACTGTCAACGTCGTTTTGTCATTAACGATATTTTCTGTACGCGCACATACTTTTCATCAGGTGCACCAACTCCTGAAAACGAAACCATGACCTATGTGATTATAAAAGTGAATGGAGTAGGTACCTATATCTGCTCAAATTTTTGAGCAATAACGAAAAAGTTTTTTTCTCAAATGGAAACCTGATGGAAAATGATGCTTCTTATTTGATCTATCTTCAACGATTTCGGAAATATAGATCATGATATACTTCCGAGTTCCCTATTTATCGAAAATTTCGAAAAAACACTTTTCGTTCAACGAACAAAGCATGCTTTGATTCACTTCCTTCAAAACTAAGGCGGTCGTAGAATTTCATATCTTGTTTATTTTCACTTGTCAAATTTAACTCAGTTTCATAATTGTTGTATCATGTCGCGCTTCTAAAGTTCTTATTTATATCACATCATTGAATCATCCTAGTATTCATATGTTTTTCATTTTTCAATTTAGCAGAGAAATCATACTAGAATCAACAACTCAAGCGAAACCGCCTGTTGGCAGGTCCGGATTTACCATCTTCCCCGTATAAAACATTCAATTTTTTGGGTGCAGGAGGGCCCCCTAGCTCATGATAATCGAGGTTCTGGATTTAATCTACAGTTTTGTCCACGGTGCAATCGGCTCTAATAATCAATTTGGCAGCTTGAAATAAGTAATTGTGAGATCGAATTCTATGGTCTCCTCAGATGGGTAGAAGTGAGTCAAATCCTGCTTGGATTTTGTTGAACGAAAAGTGTTTTTCGATATAGTGAACTCGGAAGTATATCATGATATATATTTTTGAAATCGCCAAAAAAAGATCAATTTGGAAATTATTATTTCCGATTATGGTGTCCATTTGAAAAGAAAAATTTCAAAGAGCAAAAAGCAGATACAAAAAATCCAATAGAACCGCTGAAAAGCAGTAAAAAAAGTGCCTTAAAGATGTGTTCATTTCGAGAGCGTTGATCCTATAAAAAGGATCAATTATAATAATGGATCAAATACCAAAATCATGACATGCATCTTACATTTTCTCTATCTTTCATAGTTTAGGAGTTGTCGTACTAAACCATCGAAATCTGGCCACATGCCACATACATGCCTTTCGAAGGGGTTTGATGGTAGGGTTCGTATATTTGCGTAGAAGAAACAGACTGAAATTTGAGATCGACGTGTTTCAAGATATGCCATGAACTTTTCCACACTTGTTATTCCAAACATCGTTACAAAATGGCGGAGGATCCTAAGGGTATTAATAAATAGTATATTATTCAACAAGCGGTAATGTGAGTCATAACACACGCAGCACGAGCCGTCAGAGGTGAGTGATGTAATTAATCAAGTGTGTTATGACCATTACCGCGAAAGACTTCATCTGCGACTTCTTCAGTAAAATTCGAATTAATCTGCATTTTCAAAATTGAGAACTGTTGTCAAAAGCAATCTCTGTGGCCGAGAATCGAATCGCGTAGACTTCAAAAATTCACGTTTTACAAATGCAATTTTTTGATATTCAGACCAAAGGAAATGTAGAAAAAAGTGGCGAGAACGTTACCTGGATGTTTGAGATAGAATTCCTGATCGATCAGACTTCTTAATCCATTTCGTAAGCAATCCCATTTTTCATATTTGTATTACAGTGAGTTATAGGCGTGAGTTATTATAATTCACGCTTTTAGTTTATAGATACTATAACAGCTCAAAATCAGTTGAATAATGGATATATGATTCTATGGGAGTATTTTTTCATCCTGGTGATCCTGATTCCTGGTCTGAACATTCGACCTCTTAATGGGATTAGTGAATTGTCCTTGATACGTCAGATACGTGATATGTCTGCGATTTTTCGGACCACTTGAAATTGGTGAAGGCTACTTCGAAAAATTCGGTTATATTATAAATGCTTGAAATAATTTGAAATTGTGAATACTTTGTGAATATTCTACTTTTGTCTACAGGTTGATTGAAGAATGTGGAGTTTCTATGTATTGCGATCTGCATGGTCATTCCCGAAAACATAATATCTTCATTTACGGATGCGAAAACAGGAGACAAAATGAGAAACGATTGCAAGAACAAATATTTCCTTTGATGTTACATAAAAACTCATCTGAAAAGGTAAGCAAATATGCAGGTGAAAATGTAACGATATTCAATAAAACCGTAGTCTTCGTGTATATTCACCTCACTACCTCAGTAAGTCAGTAATGAAGATGGGGTAGAAGTGATCTAATCTCGACCACATAGGAAGCTTCGTTATGTTTGATTTTGGAGTTCATACTAGGAGCATAGAATGAATGGAGGGAAGGCTTCATACGCTCGACAGATCATTTTGAACTTCCAATTTCGGCGGAGGTTAGAGTTTCTTGTGACGCCCGATAGATAACGCTGTGATCGCTAATAGGGCTATATGTCACATATGTCTTGTTCTGTGGCGCTACAGTTGCAAAGAATATTATGTGGTTGTCATTTTCATTGATGCATTTTTACGACCAACACCAAAGTGATTAAATAATAAAACTTTTTGTTGTTGACTGAAAGGAATAAAGGAGGTCGAAACGAATTGTATTGAATTAGAATATTGTTTGAAGTAAGTTACTATAATATACAAATTAAATCGGCTTAGATAAAAAAAAAATTCTGTGGCTTTAACTATCTAATTTACCTGATGGTTTTGTTCATTTCAACGTGTGTTGATAAGTATGATATTTTTAATTGATATAGTGTGATTTATTATGCTATGTACTATATAACAGTGTTTTTCAACCTTTTTCATGATGCGACCCCCCTGGTATGAGAAAATATTTCGCGACCCCCCGACCCTTCGTTTTTTTATCATGAATGGTTGTGTATGTTACAGTGTTACAAATATTCATTCCATACATCGATGAGAAGTTAGCCACATCCACACATACACTCAAAGCCAAAAAATGGCTAATGGAAAAAAACTCATTACTCAGTGAAATGAGATGGTACTAGAATCAGATTTAGATGTGAGCTTGATGGGTTGATAAGACATTGAATCCTCTTTCATTTGGAGACTTTCAAGACTCAGGTAGGGAGTTATGGGGGTTGTTGAGAGTGGTTTCTTACAAAAATCATAACTCGACGAAATGGGAGTGTTTCTCGATTGGTTTCGAATATGTATTTCTTGAATGACGAAAGAATAAAATGCAGTACCCCTCATAGTTTTTTAGCACCCAGGTTTGGAGATTTCGCGGGTTGTTTATGGAAAATGATGAAAAAAATTCATATCTCGGAGAAATGGAAGTGTTCCACGTTCAGATTCGAATATGCGTTTCTTGAATGCCGAAAGAATGAAATACAATAAACCCTATAGTTTGTTAGCTCCCAGGTTTGGAGATTTGGGGGTTTTTCAATAAAAAATAATGAAAAAATTCCTATCTCGACGAAATGAGAGTGCTTAATGATCAGATTCGAATATGCGTTTCTTGAAGGACGAAAAAATGAAATACAATGAACCCCATAGTTTGTTAGCCCCCAGGTTTTCACATTCGGGGGGTTGTTCATGAAAAATGACGAAAAAAATTCATATCTAGGTGAAATGAGATTGTTCCACGATCAGATTCGAATATGTGTTTCTTGAATGCCGAAAGAATGAAACACAAAAGACCCCATAGTTTATTAGCCCCCAGGTTTGGAGATTTGGAGGGTTGTTTATGAAAAATGGCAAAGAAAATTCATATCTCTCGAAAAAATAAGACTGTTTCACGATCTGATTCGAATGTGTTTCTTGAATGCCGAAGGAATGAAATACAATAAACCCTATAGTTTGTTAGCCCCCAGGTTTGAGGGGTTGTTTATGCAAAATGATGAAAAAAATTTCATATCTCGACGAAATGAGAGTGTTCCACGATCATATTCGAATATGTGTTTTTTGAATGCCGAAGGAATGAAATACAATAAACTCCATATTTTGTAAGCCCCCTAGTTGGGAGATTTGGGGGGTTGTTTATGCAAAATGATGAAAAAAAATCAATATCTCGACGAAATTAAAGTGTTTCACAATAATTTTTGAATATGTGTTTCTTAAATGTCGAAAAAAAGAAATACACTAAACCCCATCGTTTTTTAGCCACCGGGTTCGGAGAATTGGAGGGTTGTTTATGAATAATGATGAGAAAATTTCATATCTCGACGAAATGAGCGTGTTCCACGATCAGATTCGAATATGTGTTTCTCGAATGTAGAAAGAATGAAATACAATAAACCCTATAGTTTGTTAGCCCCGAGGTTTGGGGGGTCGTTTATGCAAAATGATGAAAAAAATTCATATCTCGACGAAATGAGAGTGTTCCCCGATCAGATTCGAATATGTGTTTCTTGAATGCCGAAGGAATGAAATGAGAAAGATCCCATAGTTTGTTAGCCCCTAGGTTTGGGGGGTTGTTTATGGAGAATGATGGGGAAAATTCATATGTCGGATCAATGAGAGTGTTCCATGAGAGAAGAATTGTGTCATTTGATTAATCCGAAACAAGCACAACCTTCTCTTACTAAAGTTCTCCCGACTTCTGGCGACCCCCCTACAGAAGCTTCGCGACCCCCAAGGGGGTCGCGACGACCCACAGGTTGAAAAACACTGCTATATAATTATTGAATGAAAAAACAAGATAAACAGTTTGAATTTTTATTGACAAGTATCAAAACATATTGAACCATTTTAATATTACCTATTTTAGCCAAAAAGGCCTCGGTGGCATCATGACGCATTCAAAATTTCTGAAGAAAGGAAATATTCACGCCTGATTGACTTAAAATGACGTCCGCTTGTTCCATATGAAGAAATCGAAACAAAGTCTTACTACATTAAAATTCGACAATTCCATCTCCGTTTTTTTTCAGCTTTTAGAAGAAATAACACCAAATATTAATCATAACAATATTGTTGACATATCACCGCATTCTAATCAACTATTTATGCGCAATTATATGGAAAGTCTATGATCGGAAATAAATTTGTCAAAACGTATTTCATTTTAAATATGTATCGTTATAGCCATGCTGGAGCCACTAACGACATTGGGGCCATCTCGTGACTTCGCGGCGAACTGACAAGTGCGGACGTTTTTGGCAGTTCATTTTTGTAGCGGAGCCTTCCCTCCATTCATTCTATGCTCCTAGGTTCATATATCCGATGAAAAAAGAAACATCTGTTCAATCGCGTATCTGACTAAAACAGTAAATTTTCTGCTAATCTACTCATAGAACGTTTGTATCAAAATTAAATGAAGGCTCTCATTAGCTAGGCACACACGAAAGGGAAATCTGTAAGATCTGATCCGCAGTCCAGATTACAGATCTGGACTATGACATGAGAACAAATCAATGAAAGTCCGCCATTAGTGGTCGAAAACAGTCCGACCAATCAAAACGTGAACGTCTATTGTGGCCACTGTCCTGTTTAAAGCCACTGTAGGTCTATTGTATCACTCTTTCGTCAGTGGTTCCTCACGATAATAGGTTCCTGTCCTTCATCAGGTTCAGTAGCCTGTTTATGAGGTTTTTCGGATTCATTTCCATTTCTGGGTTGATTTCTCCGAAGATTCTGGTACAGTGGCGCAGCCAGAATTTTTGTTCGGGGGGGGGGCCCTCGGCCCCCCTGCTGGCTGCGCCCTTGTTCTGGTTAGTAGGGGAGAGTTCCTTTGAATTGGATAGCCCATGAACCGGACACTATAGTTTTCTACTACACCCGATAGTAATTGAGCATACTTTATGTAAATCCCATTTTCGCATTATTGAGCCACGTCTCTTGGAAAATGGCTGAATCTGTGGCTCGCGTCTTGTTGACGAGGCATGCATTGAAAAATCCGTTGCCGGTAAAGTAAATATGTACGTACATTTGCGAAGTGAATAGCTACTTTTCAAGTGACGATAAGTTGCCTCTGAAAATCTCGAGCCTGTCTATTTTTTTTTATATTATTCTTATGTTCCCTTTTTCAAGTAATAAATGGTCTTGATGTTTCTCCATTATAACTTTTTCAAAATGTACAGCGAATGGTATGTTGTAGATATAATTTTTTTTTTCCGTGTTTTCGGAGTGAGTATTTGTAGACGAGTATTTCCTTGTTCCGAAAATCGTTTAACTTCAAACCTACTTCCAATTACATTAGACGTAATAGTTGTACGTGGTTGTTGAGTTTGTCTTCGTTGTGTTAGTTAACCTGAATTTCAGCAAAAACTTTTTCTAGAAATCGTTCCGGGTTATCAATTCCTGCCAGGACCTTTTCTAGTAAGATCAAGGCCGTAGCCAGGGGAGGTCCAATGGGACCCCCCCCCCCCCCCGAAATTTTTGTAGAGCTCAGTTCAACGGACACCCCCCCTCCCGAATTTTTTTTCTAGCTACGGCCTCGGACGGAACACCCCCCCCGAAATTTTTTTCTAGCTACGGCCTTGAGTAAGATACAGCCTTTTCAATATTTGATGGTAAATTGCACACCCTCATAGAAAAAAAGATCCATAGACAATAGGATGTCCTTCACCATGAAGACCTTTGAGCAATACTTATGTGTCTATGTATAAATCATTAAAGTTATTTCAGCAATTTTTATCGTTATTTTAATTCTGAACTGCCCGAATTACTTTCGAGTAGGTACCACGGTGGCCAAGAAAGTCCATCAATTATGAAAATGAGTATAAAAACTTTCTTGTTAAAATTTTCAGTTCTCTTTCGAAGACTGCTCCTTCAGGGTACAAAAAGGAAAAGAAGGTACCGGCAGGATAGTAATGTGGATGATGGGAATAACGAACAGTTACACTCTCGAAGCCTCATTTGCTGGTTCAACTCTTGGCTCTAGAAATTCAACACATTTCTCAGCCCAGGACTACGAACAGATGGGGAAGAGCTTCTGTCAGACACTTCTGGACTTCTACGACGAAGAACCTAGAAAGGTGAGGATCAAGAGGGCCATGAAGGCTCTCAGAACATTTTCTCGCCCCGTTGTCAGATTGTCAAGCTCTTGCGTGTTCATGGACACTACATCAAAGTCGGCCATTGTTGATACAAGAGAGCATAAAGGGGTGCAATGCATTCCTGTCACTTCGCGAAAATGGACAACAAGTAGTAAACTGCATGTTGTACTTACCATTCTGAATGTCATCCTCTTGTTGACCACTGCATACATTGTAACATATCAATAAAATTTTCACAAATCAACAGTGTTTTCGTTTAGACACTAGAGCTTAGAAAGAGGCTATTCACACCTTTCTATCAACACTGTTTTTCTGTGGAAATTTTGAAGGTCCTTTGTTCGAGGAATAGAAAAAAATCATAGATTTTTCAGGAACGGCTGAGGTTGAAAATATTGAATAGACTGAATGAAGGAGGATCTTGCGCAGAAGAACCGGCCAATATTGACCTTAGTGATTATTCGAGGTAAGGACATTATTTCCAAATTAACAGAATGCGGTAATAAAATTCAATGCAGCATTGAAACCGCAAAATTACATGAAGAGGTGTAATCAGCAGCAACAGATGAAAAATATATCCCATTCATTGAAGTTAATCAAATTAGTATTCGTTTGTCAGAAAAAATTTCCACCAACGTTTGCGTTTTCATGAAAAAAGTGATTTAACACTACAACGAACTGATTCACATTTAACTTCCCCATATATGAAAATGCACCAAAAGGCGAGCTGAAATATAGAAGAAAGAAATATTTTATTTGGAATTAACTAAGGTACATTTGGAAAGTTTTCGTCTTATGTTGAAATCGTGGAATAATATACTTCAAAAATGGCACATCTTGGGGTGCCAGTGCGACCACTCTTCGTACGGCTGCTTTAGCCTTGGTTTTTTTCTGCAGCTGAATACTGCCGTTCTGTTTGGTTCAACAGTTTCTATGTCCATAAAATTGATGGACAACTTAATATTTCTATGAGGAATAATAAGTTTGCGGCTTAAGGACTGGGCAAATCAAACAAATCCTTTTTGAAGTGTCGACGTTAAACGTTTGTTCTCGATATTAGTTGAATTTCTTTGACCATTATGATTTGTGTTTTTTGAGGTAGTTTCTTGTATAACAAGGTATCGTTTTAATTTTTGTCAGTTGATATTTACACGCTATTTAGGGTCGGTTTTATAAAAGGCTAACCGAGGATTCAACCGTGCGCCAACTACCAGATAGTGAGGAATTTGGTTGTTGACGCAACGGTTGAATCCTCGGTTGGCCTTTATAATACCGGCCCTAAATGTTTCAGTATTGAAAAAGATCCAAACCAGGGATCGAAACGTCGACACTTCAAAAAGGATTTGTTTGATTTGCCCAGTCCTTAAGCCGCAAACTTATTATTCCTATTTAATTGAAGGACACGAAGAAGAGAATTATGGCATTTCTATGAGGATTATTACTATGGAACCATTAGATCTACTCCATTAGCTTGGTTACCAGTTCTTTCTAACATATTCGAAGACAGGTTGCTGCTATGAAGTCATGGGATAAATTTCATTCTTTTCCAGATTTATTTCCTATTATAAACTATATGCCAGATACAAGACAGGCTAGAATGCTAGATTGAAATCTAGAAAGCCTTTATGGCTCAATGATTTTTTCTATTCTAAAAAGAATGATAAATAAATTTGGAGTTCGGAATGAACTTCAAATGATGTTTTCAATAAAAGTTTAATCGGTACTTGATCCTTCTGAAAAAGTTCCTGGTTCCCATCTGTCTAGGAAAAATTGATGTCTTTCAAATCGTCTTAGGACAGGCAATGGTGGTTGTAATATTTAATTATTAATATTTTAAATGAAATGCCATTCCTAGCCCGAGATGTGGGTGTGGACATGGAGATAAACTATTGACCATTTGTTCAATAACTGTTCAGTATATAAATTTCCAGATGGTTTTAAGGTCGCCGTTCAGAGCGAGTAGGAAAACTCATCCGATAGAGGCGCCACCGTGCATTTTATGGAATATCTCCATAGAACTTACATTATCTCTATGAGTTCTATGAATATCTCTCTTATCATGAATGAAATGTACAATGGCGCTCTCTATCCGAAAATCGCTGAACTTTGAAATTAGTGAATATGTAGGTAAAGCAGGAACTTTTTCCGCCATATATTTGAATTTGGCCATTCTCTGCCAATTCCGTATTTCAAGTTGTTTTTATATATATAACTCGGTTCATAACGTTCTACGCCGTCTTCCGATTCCTAATCTCCACTCGTCTCTATCTACCCATAAGTTGTCTGATAGGCCTCTCTCCCTGATCTCGCCGTCTATGCCTTCCCTCCAGCTTTTTCGGGGTCGACCTCGTCTTCTTCTTCCTTGGGGGCTCCATTGTATGGTCTTTTTTGGTAGCCTGGCATCTGACATTCTCTGTACGTGTCCGAACCATATAAGTTGTCTTGTTCTTATGTCGTCAACGATGTCATGTTGCACTCCCATTATTTCTTTTATCCGAATGTTGGTTACTCTCTCCAACCTAGATCTTCCAGCCGCCCTCCTCCAGAAATCCATCTCTGTTGCCCTGCGCATCCCGAGCGTTCTATCCTTCAATGGCCATACTTCACAGCTGTAGGTTATTATGCTTCTTATTATCGAATTATAAATTCTCCTTTTATTTTCCTTCGTTATATGTTTATCCCATTCAACATAGAAATCGCCCTTTTTTCCTGCACATTTCTCTCACGGATTGCTTCATCCACTGTTCCATCATTAGAAATTTTCAGGCCCAAATACTTGTACTCATCACAGTGTTTGATTCCGATTCCATCGGACAGCACCATATCCTGTTGCGGACCTCCCACACACATATATTCCGTCTTCTGCACGTTTACCTCAAGACCCCAGATCTTATACTCGTCGATGAGCTTGCGCGTCATGTAGCTTAGGTCGTCAATATCTTGAGCAATGACAACCTGATCGTCAGCAAAGGACAAAGTGAATAGCGTTGTGCTGTCGTCTAGTGGCAATCCCATGTTCTGGCATTTTCTTTTCCAACCTTTCAATCCCTGTTCCAAATACACTTTGAACAAGGTTGGTGACAGACAGCAACCCTGTTTAAGACCTTTATTGATTTTAAAACCAGTTGTTAGACCTGTTTTGGTTTTCACTCTAGAGCTTGCGTCTTCATATAAAGACTTAACTGCTCTTATGAGTTCAATATTGATGTTTGTATGCTGTAACGTTCCCCAAAGTTTCATCAAAGGAACACTATCGTAGGCTTTTTTCAGATCGACGTTAAGTAGGTGGACCTCTTGGTTGTACGCCATCTTTTTCTCCAATATTTGGGTTAAAGTGAACAAGTGGTCAACTGTCGATCTTCCTGCTCTGAATCCTGCCTGATCTTCTGGTTCCATTTCACTGTATGCATTCTCAATACGTTGTTTAAGAATTTTTCCGTATATTTTCCCAATGGAGTTCAGAACGGATATTCCACGATAATTATCACATTTGCTTTTGTCGCCTGAATGAAATTATCTCTAGATTCACTTTTAATCGGAAGTTGAACTATTTTCATGGGTCTTTTGTTTGAAATAAAACAGAAGCATGAGTTGGTTTATTTTCTTCTATTTTTGAAAGAAGAAAATGAACTGTTGATATGGAATAAATCTCAATTATTTCATTAAGAACTCCAATCCTTCCTGAGTTTACCCACAAAATTTCAGTTCTCGTTTGTAACCTCCTGAAGTATGTTTTATACTATAATATATCCTGCTTTGTATTGTACTTTGTATTCCAGTAATGTTCTATACTCTTTGTTAGAATTTCTATTTTTAATGTGTCAAGGCCATACGATAAATAAAATGAAAATAAATAAAAAAACTATTTTCAAATGCAACTTGAAATAAAAACACACTATTCATTCAATATCTAATTCGTTTTTGAGGTGGATCAGTACCTTCAAAACAATTTGATGATGAATATATTAATCGATTTTCCCTTCTCGATTTCTCTCCCTTTGTTTTTTTGTTGTTGTATTGCAAAATGCTTTTGTGAACCCATTTGGATAAAGGAAAAATTTATTGTAGTCTAAGAAGAAGATGCCCCATCAATATGAATATCAGCTATTTCTGTAAACAAATCCAATATCCCAACACTTATACTGGGAGACAGTTTTTGCTGAGGTTTTTATCTGAGCTCTTGCATCATACGTATACTCCATTCACTTTTATAAAGTATCGCGGTTTGCCATGAAATTCTGACACATTTCACCGTTTATGTTTTGAAAATGTTGGGTTATAGTCATTCTTCTGTCAGTTGAACGAGCAACGTTGCCGTTTCTGCTAAAAAATCGTAGTAATTACGTATTTATCAAAATGTTCCTTTACGTTGGGAAATTCATGAATTCGAGAAAATATTATGTGAATTCAGAAGACATTTAAATACATTTTTGCACAACTTGAAATACTCCAGTATGAAAATGTTGTAGTTCTACGAAACCTACGCCACAGTTAAACCTTAGACGAACTAACTCCGTTTATAAAGTTAAAAAGGAGTAAATAGAAAGTAGACTTGGCAATGTCGCTTGATTTTCACGATTACCAACCTGCGTCTGTTTTAAGTGAAAGAACTTGATAAACCTAAATCATGGCTAACCGCGATATAAAAGTGAATGGAGTATAGAACTGTATGGTGCCACGTTTAACATTCCCTCTGCTAATACTGAGATAAGGAGAGAGGAATAAATCAGTCTGTTTGTTGGATGATCTATTCCTTGTTGCCTGTAAAAAATTTAAATCTAGAGGTCCATATAACAATAACACATGTAATATCACAATACAATCACCATTTATTATTGACATAAAAAGATATTAATTCCATTTCCATATTATTACAATGGCCCACCTCATTGACTTCTATCCATTTCTCGATTTCTCTATTTTGTACATTGAATATTCAATTTGACTTTTCTAAGGTTTGTTTTTTTCTTTTCCTGGTGTTTGAGGTAAGGTGGACGGTTGTCTTATATTCTTCTTCATATATGCCAGCCTCTATTATTTGGTATTTTCGATTATTTTTGAATATATACCTTCTCATTAGGTTCCTTATATCTGTCATCTGTGCTTTCGTTGATGGAATAACTGCCTTGTTTTACATCTACCATTTCGAGGAATTTCATAGATCTTCGTGCTATTTCTTTGTCTATCATTTCCGTTTGATTGAAATTGAAGAATTGAAGACGTGATTCGAAAAGACATCGCGGCAAAATAAATCATTCACACTCACACAAGAATTCACCCTTTGGTTCGCGGCATTTTTGATGCTTGTGCATGTTATGAGTATATTCTCAATTATGTACGTGGATTGTACTATATTGGTATGTATGAAGGGACGTTGTGGGTTTCTTATTCGTGGTATTGAAAATTTTGTGTAGTTTATGTGTTTCAATATTTTTCTCTTTCAAGTCATCGGATAATTGTATGATCGTTTCCTGATATCTGTTAGTTCATATGTTGGTAATGACGGTAATGTCTATTTTATTGGTCGATTTAAATGATTGTTATAATAGAACTTTTCTGTTTTTCACTTTGTGCTGAGTTGTAGTCTCATATTCTATCGGTGTTTGATGGTTGCCTGTATAATTTGGTTTCCACATCATTGGTTATGGTGATATCGAAGGAGTTAATTGAGTTGTCGTTTTCCGAGTGCCCTTAGCTCAGTGGTTAGAGCATTGTATTAAGTTCAATCCCGAGCTAGGAAAGAAATTTTCTAGTCTAGGTTGGGGCCACCATTTCACTGTTGGGTGAAAAATTAACAGTGCTATGCCTCAGGTGGCGTAAGGATACAGTATCAAAGCCTACACCGAACACAACCGCTTACTCCGAACTCGGCACAAGTTACAAGCTTCGAAGCTTGTAGTTTCAGAAGGGGTCTGCTCAGGAGACCTAGGAGTAATCAGGATAATCAATTTCAATATAGTGATTTGTATTTTGTCGATTACGAAGGTCTGTTAGAATTTCATCAGAGGATATTATTCTTCAGTCCTCGACGTATCTTTTGAAGATTGTTATTTCGTGGTACGGGTTGGATACTATTTTTGTTTTAGGTCTCCCAGTACTAGTTGCGCTACTGAGCTTGATATAAGACTGCCCATTGATACTCAATATGTATCACTAATGCTAAAAATTTAAATAGCTTGTTTACCTATGTTGAATTCTAATTAAAAAACAAAATAGGAAAATGGTTTTCTTCTTTTGATACCATTTTATCTATCAAATACGGAGTTGACAGTAGATTTTGATAAACGACTCATTTTTGACTAATGTTTTCAGCGACGCTGGTACATCGAGCGATCCAGAGGAAATAGGAGATTGTAACGTCTCTAGTAGACTATTGGTTCCACCATCTACACCAGATACTAGGAATATACAAAATGAAAATCAAGATCCTGCCCCTAATTCCCAGGTGCGAAAGAAAGTTCACATGCCCAGGAATAGACAGACTTACCACGTCAAGACCAATATGCCCACCAGGAAAATAGCACCGGTAATAAATTCAAATACAACTGTTTCAGAAAAAATACCGGGAACAGCTCAATGAAACACAAAACAATTTTTATCGGTATGCAGACGAATTTCAAAATTCGGAAAAAGTTTTCACTTCGTGCGGGAGTCGAACCACGTATTTTCATATTACCGGTCATAGGTTCTAACCAATTGAACTACTGAAGCTACTGAACTTTCTGGATAACGATGTTAATTACCTCGCAGACAATTATGTTTTTCTCCGATCGTGGGAAAAGTGACACTATTTTGACCTGATTTCTATGCGCAAAGCTCAACATTCCAGAACAGTGGGCAGTTGCTAAGCAATTAGAAAATAACAGTGCGGTAATAATTACCGCACTGCTGTAGCGTGCGGTAATGTTACAAATGGATTATTACAATGAAATGAAACAAAGTATGGTTTTCATTTTAATATTGATAAATTTGGTATGAAATAAATAAAAGAAACATCTAATTTATAACGTTATTCTTGAACACAATTAATTGTTGTTAATATTTACATTTATTGTACAGTTTGTACAATTTGTAAATTGTACTGGAGGGCAACGAGAATTTATAGACGTTGAAGCTGCATGGCTAGTTGTTTGGTTTATCTCGTTTCGATCATTTTCATTTGAAGTCGAGGCAGGGGTGTTGAATATTTTATTAGCCACTTCTACTTTATTATTAAGTGATTCGTCAATATATTCTTCCGCCACATGGGAAGACTTCCATCCTCCGTGGCGCTTTAAAGAAAGAATGTCAGCTCCAGCATCTACCAAATGTGTTGCCGATGATCTTCGGAAACAATGTCCTGTATATTCTGTCGGATTTGGCAACTGTAAATAACTTGCAACAATTTGCGGCATTTTTCCAAATTGATTAATTCCAATGACTGTCTTCCATCCTTTTCCCTTGTTGAATTTAAAAAAAAATCTAGGATTTTCAAAATCATTAGGCCTGAATGATACGTACTTTCTATAAACATTTAAATAGGTTTCGTTGATGATGAATGATCTAGGTCTATTTGTTTTTGTTTCTGGTATTTTTACCAGTATTTTTGAACCGAAATCTTCTATATCCTGAACTTTTATTCGGACAAGCTCATCTCGTCGACAGGCTCCTGCTATTCCAAATATCAGAGCCACCTAAAAATTAATCGAACATTGTATATTTCGTATTTCATTTAATTTAAGTAATACTATTTAATCTTTATCTACTTACTTTCGTCGATAAAAATATGTCATCTGAGGCCTCTAAAATGAATTTCTGAACTTGTTCCTGGGTTAAAATTTTAGATTTTTTCGGTTTGTATCCTATAGCTTGACGTTTCAAAAATGCTCTCAGTTTATGGTACTGGGCAATATTAATATTATTTTTAATAGACAAAGTTGATCGAAGCATGGAATAATGTGCCCACAACGTCGAAGATTTCATTGTTTTAGCCAATTCAGCAACATACGCCATCAGTACATTCTCAGAAAAGGATACACTGTTGTTTTTTCTGCAAAAATCCATGAAGCGTTGGTACGCAAGTTCATACTTCTCTCTGGATTTCGCCGGAAGTAAATCAAGTGAAGCCGCGTTCGCTGCTTCTACAAGTTCAGGAGGCGTGCAAGGTAACGAATAATCACCATCAGTGTCCATGTTTACTACTGTTTTTTTAATTTCTTATAAAATACAACGAATCGAACAAAATCGGCTTGAAAATTATTTTACTTCTGTCATAACAAAGTAATTTCCATAGTTACCACTTCTATATTTAAATATGAACATAGAGAAACCTATTTAAACTTACTTGATTACATCTTGAATGAAATATTTTTTAATAATTTTTTCAAATATAAATCGACGATCGGAGAAAAAATAGTATGTATAATTCGTGGGAAAAGCATATTCCCAAACTCCTGTGTTACCAGACTCGTCGCTACGCTCCTCGTCTGGTAATTATCACAGTCGTTTGGGAATATTATGCTTTTCCCACTAATTATACAATATACTATTGTAAGGTGTCAGGAAGTTCAGAAACCTTTTGACACTATAATAAAACAAAGCAAAGATTTTCCTATCTGCTTTTTTTCAGATTAGGAAAACCAACTTATACTTCTTCTCCGACTCCAAATCACAATACTGCTCGCAGACATCTTCAGACTCAGAAAATGAACAATTCACTGCCATCAGTGACAAGAAGAAAATTACGAAGGGTAAAAGGATGGGAAAGAAAAAGACTCAGGTATTTTGAACTTACAAAACAAAATTTTTTTTTAAACTTAATTAATCATTGCACATGCTTGCTTTTGTTGCTTTCACCCATTGTTTTTTTACCGCTCTACACTCATAGCAAGAACATCGGCTAATGCCGCGAACGTGAGTGTGGATGACTTCTTGTGTTATTTTCGCGCTTCGCGCTCTTCCCCGTTCCGTGTCGGTCCCTTGTGCCGTGACAAAGTCAAGAATTCTTGGCATGAGTGTAGAGTAGGCTTTTCGAGAAATATTATCGCACGGAGGGATATATTTCATTGTACGCAATATAACGGCGCTTTCCGGGAAAATTGTGAAAAGTGTGCTTGCAGCTGTGTGATTTCATCATTGCAACAAGTGCAAAAACCAGAATGTGATAGGTCGGTGATGTCTGTCAAATTATTGATTTTTGAATTTATACCAGTGAATCATGAAACTACGAAGGTGAGGTACAAAAGTTGTAGGAGTGAAAGAATAACCTTGGAAAAATGAAAGCATTTAAGCCATGACGAAAGCTCACTAGTCATTATATTCCGGTTCATACATGGAATACTATGCCTTTGAACTCATTAACATGGTGATTATTTCACGGTTTAACAGAAGAATAAGATATATATGCCGTACATGAAGTATTGTAGAAGTAGGTGATTTCGATCAATTTGATTGAAAAAATCTAGATATTATTACCACAGATTGTATATAAAGGGCGAGTCTTTCACTTGTGAATATGTTTTAACCGTAGATTCCACTCATCGAACGAAACACTCTTCTCCTATACCATTTTTCAAAATTCGGTCTCGTTTAAAAGATACAGGGTGTCGAAAATCCATGAAATTGACTCTTTTCTTTCCATATCTCCGGAACCGTTATTTCGAATTCAAATGAACAGAATTTCAGTTGAGTGTGTACTATATTCATGGTGCATATTCCCCAATCAAAACTTATTCAATATTCCTCTTGGTATAAAAATAACAGCGTAGCCCACTCATACATCCACGCAAAAATACTATAAAACAACTCGAAAAAGATAAAATCATTTTAGAAAATAAGAGTATTCTTGTGTTTTTTCAATGAATCGCGTCGTTTTCGAGATATTCCCACTTTCACGCGATAAAATTTGACGAAAAAAACAAAAATCTTACGTATAATCTGGATGCTTCCCTGGATTTTTAATATCACAGAATGGCTGGAATTAATAAACTCTCTGATCTAACAATGTTGTCAGAATGTTTATCAACTTTGTCAAGACTAAAGGCTTGTTCGGACTAGGCCAGTAGTTTAGTCGAGTGGAGAGTCGACTCGCCCACTGACAACTGTACTCGACCAACCCACACAGCACATGTACGTACAATGGACGAGCAATGGATGTTTATTATGGATGTTCGAAACATCCATTGGATGTCCAGAATTGGTACATAGTACATCCAAAGGACGTTCATGGGACGTCCAGGACACCACTTTGGACGTACAATTCAAGTCCAGATAACGTCCAATGGATGTACATTGTGCCTATCTTGGACATCCATTGTACGTACATTGGATGCACATGTACGTACATTGGATGAACAATGGACATTTATTATGGATGTTCGAGACATCCATAGGATGCCCAGAATTGGTACATAGTACATCCAAAGGACGTTCATGGGACGTCCAGGACACCACTTTGGACGTACAATTCAAGTCCAGATAACGTCCAATGGATGTACATTGTGCCTATCTTGGACATCCATTGCATGTCATATGTACGTACATTGTTTGAACAATGTTTATTATTATTGTTCATATTATAAAGAAATATTCAAAGCAATTTAAATCCAGTTAATTATTTAGTATTTTAGTAACACTGAAATTAATCAGATACGGCGTTACTAGATAATATCTAGTGTTAAAGGTATATCTATCTAGTAGTTAGTAGAAAGAAGTAGATATACCTATAACCAGAGACAACCGAGACGGTCAACTAGGTACTGAAATTTGGTACATTTTAAGGAAATTGAGCTATCTCTGTCTGTTCAATGAAATTCCCATAAGTTCATCCTTGTTTAAAACTGATGTGAGCCACTACGTAGATGGCGTTAATTTTCAAGCCCAAAGGGTAGGAAACTACTCTTTGTAATTGCATATGGCGGCTGTTGTCAGCTGTTGTCATCATCATAACATCGTAATTATTTTTCTAAGTTTTTGAATTCCCGGCATGCGTTGCATCATAATATGTGGATCTGATGATCTGGAGGTGAGGAAAATGTATTGTTTTCCCAGGAATATTGAAAAGTAAGATATTTGAAATATGTAAACATTATCATGTTAATTTTTTTGAAATTTTAGATCGAAGAAGTGGCAAGAAAGTTGAGGAATTTTATTGTAAGATTTGCAATAATAATTTCAAGCCAGAGTTGTTCAGTGATTCGATATCCTATGAATTAAATAAGGGTTTGGTGCCTCCTCGATGGATCACCTCACCAGAATTGCCAGAAGAAAGTTAGGCTGGCTCTTCAGGAATGTTGTCTACCTCAAGAAGTTATTGATCCACATGATATTTTGTGTGGAGCAGAGAGATTTTATTGAAACTGCAATATTGGAAAATATAGTCACCTACTGTCTACATCAAGTTATACTTTGGTTAGTCTGTTTTATTTATATATGAATCAAATGTTTCAAAAACATATTACAAGATTAGAGATGTTCATTAAGTATTTCCTTTCAGAAAATACTGAGGATTTGGAAGAATCAGTGAGAAGAGAGTCCACTTGCTACGCAGAGCCAGAGTATTCCACCTCATGAATCACGTTCAGGGAGAAGAACTTTCAGAAATATTGAAAATATCTCTACAGGAATGTTCCCCAATGAAAAAAAATGATTGGCATTGTCCAAAGCAGAGAGACAACCATGAAATTGAAAATTTTATCCAAAAGATGATCTCTTGATATTAGAGTACTCTCAAATGTTGTGGAATTGGTTATTATGAATAATTTATTCACAAATATGCCCTCAGTGACAGCAAATTTCATGATGTGGCATGAACGCATTGATGAATTTAGTGCATTAATTGAAAATTCAATTTCATTAAAATGATATACAGTAGAACTACGATAACTCGAATCATGATCTGCCAGAAAAAAAATTCGAGTTATCAAGACTTTGAGTTATTGATAAATACTAATCTTCAATCTTGGTGCTGTTGCCAACCAATTTGATTCGAGTTATCAAAAATTCGATTTATCGAAGTTCGACTGTATAACCTTAGAGTATGTATTCACTATTATAATTTATGAAAAGTTGTGCAGTAACGCTTCCTGCATCAAGTTTTAATTTCCATCAATTTCAGTTATCTGAACATAATTGGACAATGTGAATTGTGTAATAATTACCACTAGCGATTGGAATGATTTATATCAAAACTGTAGCAATAATATTACTTGAAACTTTTCAACCACTATGGCTCTATTGTTTTTTTGTGATCGAATGATCATAATTATTCATGAATAATGAAACACTGCATCTTATTAATTCAATATGTTTAATATATGAGGAAAGAATATGAATCAACCACTTTTATTTAATAAAACCTATTCACTGTAGAATATTCATAGACTAAGTTCGCAAAACTGTATGAAAAACCTTCATTTTACAGCAGAAAACATTTGTCCTGTTGAAAAATGTAAGGTTTTTCATTCAGTTCTGCGAACTTTCAACGCTGAATAAATTGAATGAGATGGCTATTCAAATTTCCCGCGCTACGCGATTTCGTCGTACAGCGCCTCTATAATGTGGTTCGCCAGTCTTAGAGAGAGATGGAGAATTAAAATGTACCAAACTTTTAGTTCCTAGTTGACCGTCTCGGTTGTCTCTGCTATAACCTATAACATCATCAGTCATCACACGCCTTGGGATCTGACTCGTTCTAATCAGCTTGCCACAAGCCACAATGCCACACATCATCATCCAGGAACCTAGCGAATATTCCAACAACATCATTTCATGATCTTGTACGGATCAACGGATCTACGCAGCGGAACGAAGGTCCTCTTAAAACAAAACGGAAGATCGTTCTGGGGAAAGACTACCGCATGGCGACATCTAGTTATGAATTAGACAAACAAATCGCTCTCGAAGTTACGCGGTCGAAGATAGATGGCATATCTCTCATTTTCTCCTTCCAGTGACTACATGGTAATATCATAGTATAAAGAAGGTAATATAGTCACTGCATCTCCTCAGCAAGCAAGAATGTGAGTTTTCTTTTCACATAAGAAACATGAAGGCGGGAGCGTGAGAATCGTACATAGTTATCGGTATGTCCGAAAATAATAATTACCTATCCAACGAAAGTTTATTCTAGAAGGAATTATTCCAAAAGGAAAAATTAATCAGTAAAACTGAGATTAATCAGATATCAGTTGTTGATATTTATATCAATGCACGCGGTATCTGATTTATCTCAGTTTTACTGATTTATTTTCTTTTTGGAATAATTTCTTCTGGAATTAACTTTCGTTTCGGTCTGAAACATGGCCGATATGGCGCTCATCTGCGAATCGTCTATAATGTATCTGAATTGGACGTACAATGAATGTTCACTGTTGGATTTACAATGGACGTCCAGAAATGTACATTAACTGGACGAACAAAATATGCACCATTAATAATGTATAAAAAGGAAACTTTCGTGTCTGCTCCAAAAAGTTTTATTAGAACTGCTACATATGTTTCGACCCTCTCAAAAATAGGGTCATCTTCAGGCATCTGCGGACAAAATACAAATGTGTACGAAAACGGTCACAAAAACAACAAAAGACAACAACAGAAAAATATACGAAAGAGAGAAAACAAGTATGAAGTTCAAATGACAATTAACATACAATAACAGTTAATTGTAAATAGAATTTGAAAAAATAATAACTTACATGTTAGGAACTTTTAAACACAATTATTCGCCGGTAGTGAACGATAAACATAAATATTTCACATTATCAAGAAAGCAGACAGATCGAGCAGAAAATACAGAAATAATACAGAAACCGCAGAAATGACTGGGTTCCTGCTCTGTGTCAATGAAAGAGTCAAAAGTTAAAAGTTGAACGTCAAAACTGGGAAAAGGGGAGGAAAGGAGTCAACATTATGGGAGGAGGTCGAGCAAATGTGGGCAAATCAGAAGTTCAGGGAATTCTTGCTGGGTGTTCAGAAGGTTACTTGGGGTGTTGTGTTTTGCCTTTGTAATGTGTATCTTTTCCAAAGTGTCGCATAAACTTCTTGTATGAGGGAGAGACAGGATGCAGGGCTCCAACGAGGGAACGTGGCCGGAGTTCGAGAGGATGTGCTCTGCGAAAGTGGATTTGTTGGGGTTGTTGGTTCTAATGGCTCTGAAGTGTTCATCTATTCTTGTATTGATGCTTCTAAAGGATCGGCCTATGTAGAAACTTCCACATGAACAATCTAGTTGATAGACTCCCATTTTTTTGATCGGATCAACTTCATCCTTACCCCTGGAGAAGATCGACTTGAGAGAGTTCTCAACTTTGAAAGATACTTTAATATTGAATTGCCTCAAGTGTTTTTGGATCCTCTCAGAAACACCAGGAATGTATGGGATGCTCCTGAAAGTGATGTTCTCATCTGTTATAGGGGTTAAATTAGTGCTACGTCCAATTATGACCTTCTGGGAAATCCTGTGAAAGGTGTTCTGCACTAAATTCATGGGGAAGCCATTATTATGTGCTATCTGCAGAATGATGTTGTATTCCGTTTCATAATCTTCAGGGGACAACGGGGTTGTCAGAAGTCTATGGAAGAAGGAACGAAACGCGGCAAGCTTGTGCTGGAGTGGATGATTTGACGAGAAGGGGATCACATGATCTGTTGTTGTGGGCTTCCTATAGATGGAGAACTCGATCTTATCATCTCTTAAGCGTAAAAGTAAGTCCAGAAACGGAAGGGTGCCGTTCTTCTGCATCTCAAAGGTGAAGGTAATTCTAGGATGAAGTGTGTTGATGAAGTCTAGGAACGTAATGAGGTCAGATTGGTTCCCCAGAAAGACGCAAAAAATATCGTCGACATAGCGTCTCCAAAACAGAATATGTTTTTTGAAATGGTTAGTGACTTTTAGTTTAGTTTCAAGATCTTTAAGAAAGCACTCTGCCAGCAATGGCGCCAAAGGAGATCCCATGCTTAGGCCGTTTTTTTGGGTATAAAAGCGGTTGTTGAATTTGAAAAAATTCTGGTCTAGGCAAACCTGTAGTAAAGCCGTGAGAGAGGATACAACATCATCGCCAAGGTCGGAAAAGGCTAAAAGTTGGTCGATTAATTTTGAGGATTCAATAGGTGGTGTGGAAGGGTACAAATTGACTATGTCAAAGGAGACTATGGTCGCTCCCTCAGGAACCTTGAGTTCCTTGATCTGCTGTACCAGTTCTGAAGAATTTTTGACCGAAAATTCTGATCTGTAATTCAAATGTTTCTGAAAAACGTCGCAGAGGAAGGAAGACAAGCTGTGGGCAGGGGTGCCAACGAAGGAAACAATTGGTCGGACGGGTATGTTCGGTTTGTGGATCTTAGGCAAACTATATAGAAGGGGAGTGACAGGTACTGATGAGATAAGCCACTCCACTTTAACATTGAAAAATTGTAACATGTCTTTATGTTGTTTGATGGCGGAATTGATCTTCTTAAGAAAACTGAGTGTAAGATCTCTGGGGGTTGTTTCGAAATCCGCTGAGTTCAAGAAGTCTTCGGTTTTGTCAATGTATTAAGATTTGCTCATGATAACGGTGCAGTTGCCCTTGTCGGCTTTGGTGACTAACAGATTGCTCACTTGGATCTTGTTCAACAATGATTTGATGACTACGGAAGACCTCCCAAAATTTGTTGTTTGATGTCTCAGAAAGGACTTAATCATGTTGGTTGTCTCCAAAGTTATGGTGGTCAAATTTTCTAATCTGCTACGATTAAAAATGTTTTCGATGTGTGCGGTAAAGGAGTCCAGAAGCATAGGAGAAGGCCTATGAGGCACGGAGTATTTGAGGCCCTGGTCAAGAAGATTTTGTTCGGCAGATGATAGTGGAACTTCAGTCATGTTCAGTGTTCTCGGGTGGAATTTGAACGTAGAATATTCTCTATGGGTTGGTTGTTCGGGAATATACAGTGATCTTAGATAGTTTAATTTTTTGGATAGTTTCTCAAAGCATTTCTCACCCGCCAACTCCATCCTTTCTCGAGTCCTTCTCTCCAAGCAGTCCCATATAGCTGGATGGAGATAAGATGTAAGCTCCATGTGTAATTTCCATATATCAAAGAAAATTTCTTCTCTGAGTTTGAACTTGTGTCGAAGTTCTTGTTTTATCCAGAATTTGACAGCGAACTTCTGTGTTGATCTAGCCGCTCTCGAGGTGTTACCAATCTTGACTTTGGCGAATTTTGGTTGTAGATTCTCTCTTAGACATGAGGACAAAAACCATATACTCAACGTTATCATCTTTGTCTGCACTCTGAGGTGTTGATAGCGATGGATGTGGTTGCTTCGACTAGCAAAGTTATTAGATATGTTATCCATCTTATTCATTGGAGGTTTTCAGATATAAAAAGGAAACTTTCGTGTCTGCTCCAAAAAGTTTTATTAGAACTGCTACATATGTTTCGACCCTCTCAAAAATAGGGTCATCTTCAGGCATCTGCGGACAAAATACAAATGTGTACGAAAACGGTCACAAAAACAACAAAAGACAACAACAGAAAAATATACGAAAGAGAGAAAACAAGTATGAAGTTCAAATGACAATTAACATACAATAACAGTTAATTGTAAATAGAATTTGAAAAAATAATAACTTACATGTTAGGAACTTTTAAACACAATTATTCGCCGGTAGTGAACGATAAACATAAATATTTCACATTATCAAGAAAGCAGACAGATCGAGCAGAAAATACAGAAATAATACAGAAACCGCAGAAATGACTGGGTTCCTGCTCTGTGTCAATGAAAGAGTCAAAAGTTAAAAGTTGAACGTCACATCGAAAACATTTTTAATCGTAGCAGATTAGAAAATTTGACCACCATAACTTTGGAGACAACCAACATGATTAAGTCCTTTCTGAGACATCAAACAACAAATTTTGGGAGGTCTTCCGTAGTCATCAAATCATTGTTGAACAAGATCCAAGTGAGCAATCTGTTAGTCACCAAAGCCGACAAGGGCAACTGCACCGTTATCATGAGCAAATCTGAATACATTGACAAAACCGAAGACTTCTTGAACTCAGCGGATTTCGAAACAACCCCCAGAGATCTTACACTCAGTTTTCTTAAGAAGATCAATTCCGCCATCAAACAACATAAAGACATGTTACAATTTTTCAATGTTAAAGTGGAGTGGCTTATCTCATCAGTACCTGTCACTCCCCTTCTATATAGTTTGCCTAAGATCCACAAACCGAACATACCCGTCCGACCAATTGTTTCCTTCGTTGGCACCCCTGCCCACAGCTTGTCTTCCTTCCTCTGCGACGTTTTTCAGAAACATTTGAATTACAGATCAGAATTTTCGGTCAAAAATTCTTCAGAACTGGTACAGCAGATCAAGGAACTCAAGGTTCCTGAGGGAGCGACCATAGTCTCCTTTGACATAGTCAATTTGTACCCTTCCACACCACCTATTGAATCCTCAAAATTAATCGACCAACTTTTAGCCTTTTCCGACCTTGGCGATGATGTTGTATCCTCTCTCACGGCTTTACTACAGGTTTGCCTAGACCAGAATTTTTTCAAATTCAACAACCGCTTTTATACCCAAAAAAACGGCCTAAGCATGGGATCTCCTTTGGCGCCATTGCTGGCAGAGTGCTTTCTTAAAGATCTTGAAACTAAACTAAAAGTCACTAACCATTTCAAAAAACATATTCTGTTTTGGAGACGCTATGTCGACGATATTTTTTGCGTCTTTCTGGGGAACCAATCTGACCTCATTACGTTCCTAGACTTCATCAACACACTTCATCCTAGAATTACCTTCACCTTTGAGATGCAGAAGAACGGCACCCTTCCGTTTCTGGACTTACTTTTACGCTTAAGAGATGATAAGATCGAGTTCTCCATCTATAGGAAGCCCACAACAACAGATCATGTGATCCCCTTCTCGTCAAATCATCCACTCCAGCACAAGCTTGCCGCGTTTCGTTCCTTCTTCCATAGACTTCTGACAACCCCGTTGTCCCCTGAAGATTATGAAACGGAATACAACATCATTCTGCAGATAGCACATAATAATGGCTTCCCCATGAATTTAGTGCAGAACACCTTTCACAGGATTTCCCAGAAGGTCATAATTGGACGTAGCACTAATTTAACCCCTATAACAGATGAGAACATCACTTTCAGGAGCATCCCATACATTCCTGGTGTTTCTGAGAGGATCCAAAAACACTTGAGGCAATTCAATATTAAAGTATCTTTCAAAGTTGAGAACTCTCTCAAGTCGATCTTCTCCAGGGGTAAGGATGAAGTTGATCCGATCAAAAAAATGGGAGTCTATCAACTAGATTGTTCATGTGGAAGTTTCTACATAGGCCGATCCTTTAGAAGCATCAATACAAGAATAGATGAACACTTCAGAGCCATTAGAACCAACAACCCCAACAAATCCACTTTCGCAGAGCACATCCTCTCGAACTCCGGCCACGTTCCCTCGTTGGAGCCCTGCATCCTGTCTCTCCCTCATACAAGAAGTTTATGCGACACTTTGGAAAAGATACACATTACAAAGGCAAAACACAACACCCCAAGTAACCTTCTGAACACCCAGCAAGAATTCCCTGAACTTCTGATTTGCCCACATTTGCTCGACCTCCTCCCATAATGTTGACTCCTTTCCTCCCCTTTTCCCAGTTTTGACGTTCAACTTTTAACTTTTGACTCTTTCATTGACACAGAGCAGGAACCCAGTCATTTCTGCGGTTTCTGTATTATTTCTGTATTTTCTGCTCGATCTGTCTGCTTTCTTGATAATGTGAAATATTTATGTTTATCGTTCACTACCGGCGAATAATTGTGTTTAAAAGTTCCTAACATGTAAGTTATTATTTTTTCAAATTCTATTTACAATTAACTGTTATTGTATGTTAATTGTCATTTGAACTTCATACTTGTTTTCTCTCTTTCGTATATTTTTCTGTTGTTGTCTTTTGTTGTTTTTGTGACCGTTTTCGTACACATTTGTATTTTGTCCGCAGATGCCTGAAGATGACCCTATTTTTGAGAGGGTCGAAACATATGTAGCAGTTCTAATAAAACTTTTTGGAGCAGACACGAAAGTTTCCTTTTTATATCTGAAAACCTCCAATGAATAAGATGGATAACATATCTAATTAATAATGTATCTGAATTGGACGTACAATGAATGTTCACTGTTGGATGTACAATGGACGTCCAGAAATGTACATTAACTGGACGAACAAAATGCACCATTGAACAAATTTTATTTGAAGACTGTGTTTGGAAATACTATTGATTTTCATTTGGAACAAGGAAAATAGATGAGATTCAAACAGAAAATTCATATATATTTTTGGACATTATATGTATGTACAATGGACGTACGTTCGTAACAACCAATGGACGTCAACAATTGTAAGTACAATGGACATCCATTCAACGTCCATGGACGTTTGGACTTGATATGGTCGTAAAATGGACGTCCAATGGATGTCGTGTGCTGTATGGGAATCTACTGGCCTAGTCCGAACAAGCCTTAAAAGCTCTATGATGAGAAAACGTTTGATGTAGAGATATGTAATGATAAAATTCCACAAATGTGGGAGATGAAATTGAATTCTAAGAAGCATGAAATTATACATTTTACATGCACAGTTTCTATTAAAAATTTATTGTTAGCGGTCCATCCGGAAAATATTAAAATGAGCTCAATAAAATACAAAATTTAGATAAATGGATTAAATTGAAATTATTGAAAATGATACTTAGCACTAATTAATCTGTAGCGATGTTTCTATTCGAACAATATCCTCTATGATGATTTGCTGCCAACTATATCAACTATTTAAAAACTTCTGCACAAAAAAATCCCAATTTATACAGGTAAATTTTCAAACTCGACACTACACGGTTAATTATACATTAATTCAATGAAAGTCTTTCACACAATCATCACGAGATCGAAAGAAAACATCTGTTTATACTTGCAAATAGCGCCGGTTGCCGCTATACGCATGCGTGAGACACAGAGCAACAATGTGAAGTTTGGGATGGGTCGATTCATAGATCATCGTCTGCTCAAAAGCTCTGTGATAGCTGTCATAGAAAATGGGTTAGGTTAGGTCATTTACAAAGAATCCTATAAAAAGAGTGGAAAACCTTTTGTTGATGAAATAATTCTGGGATATCGAGGACAATATGGACAAGTTATATTAGAGTTTAAAAACTGATATCAGGACAATCGAAGAAGGAACTTATTTTGGTGGGAGAAGTATGGCTTTTTAGTTGCAGATATAATCGGACAAAACTAAATGTTTTTGTTGAGAAATAACGTGTTTTCAACATTTTCATTCCAATAAGGTTAGTACCTATTTCAAAGAATACATGAATTATTTCAGTTGAACTCGAAAAATAAAATCCTTGAGTTATCGTTTTTTTTTCAACTGAGTGCATCTTCTCAATTGAAGTCATTTCGGAAAAATGAAAAGAAAAGGTGTATTTTGCTTCTACAGTTAAAATACATGTACATGTCAAAGACTCACTCTGTATATTTGTTGGTTCAACTAGACGTCTACGAATCACAACGAAATATCAATAAAAATCCTTTCCGCTGCCGACTAATGAGCGGAAAGCTATAAGCTATAACCGCTGAAAAAGAAGTAGTGATATCGAAAAACCAAAATATTGACTACTAGTTCTGTCCAACACGAATTATCATTCAATCAGTTTGATGAGTAGTTGTTGGTAGAGCAGTTAATGCGGACAATAAGAGACAACTAGAAGTAGATCAATGTGAAACTTTGGAAAAAAAATCCGTTCGAAAAACTCATTTCGCTGTGTTTCTAGTTTCTACTTATTTGGACAGTTTTCGTACCTCACCTCAAACCAATAGAAGAGTTTAAATATAAGACAGCAGATGTCCAGTCCTAACACATTTTGGTTTCACAGTTGCTGTCTAAAGAGTACTTTGTTATTGAAGAACGTTTAAAAAGGATTTTGAGTGACGTGGCCAACTCATGGTCGGGCATCACCTACTTGATCTTCGAAATGGACGATTTGAAACACGAGAGCATCAATCTGCTCATTAGAACAAGCAGGGTCGAATCAACAGTGGGATCAATCATTTCGATTTTGAATAAGCAAGACGAAGATTTGAAGATGTTGAGAGAGGAATTGTCTAATAGTTGGATTTGCACTAATTGTGTTGGGACGTTTTCTGATTGGACCTATGTATTTGAAGATTGTTCTGAAGAAGTGAAGAACGAAGAGGAAATGTGTGAATTTGAAACTTTATTTTTGAGACATAATTTGTCTTTGGTGTCGACTGTTGACTTAGATGTAGTGCTTGAAAAAAATTGTATCTTTGAAAATATTCTTAACCAACTGACTGGCAAGCTCATGATGGGATAATTGTCATGATAAAATTAGTTTCAATATTCTACAGGAATTTGGTATCATTTGTTGTTCATGAAACGAAGATGCCAAATAATGATGACCTATCATAGGGACATCCATATTCATATAATCTATATAGTTATATGGAAGAATTTTAGCAAGATAATCATTTATAGTTTACCATTACTATTGCTATTTTTTATGATTCGTTTACCATTATTATTGCTGATTTTTAAATGAATTTTTACATTTAACATATTATATCTATTGAATAAATTTATTTCTGTATTTCCCATCATTCCATTTCCTCTAAGAAATCGGAGTTTTCACAAGTAAATTGGGTTTCTGGTTTCAGCGGAACTCATCACTTAACAATGAATTGGTAGTTCTGATAATATTAAATTTTTTTGAAATTTCGTATCAAAAAAATTCAATTCAAACTAGGTTTAATGTATATTGGAGTATACAATTTCTTTATATTTTATGGTATTTTGAAATGGATTTCCTGAACTATTGACTATTATATGTTAAAGTGGACAATAAGTGGATAGTTGCTAAAACTAGAACAACGCAGTAAACTCAACATTATGAAAATGGTTGATTTCGGAAACTTGATTATTTTTTCTTGGGTAAAGAATCTAGATATTTGAATTGAAGAATCGGATAAATTTCAAGGAAATTAGTTAATTGAAAGTTGAATTGGTGATGATTTTGATGAGAATGCGGGTGCTGTACACTCTGTATATTGTAGATTGAGAGCAGATAAAAGGAATCTGCTGCCGAATACCCCTTTATATTTCGTAACTTTTTGAGTATTCTATTTTTGTTCACCTATATCATTCCGAAGCTTTCGTAGCGAGTAGTGAAATGCTTTTATTCCTACAAAGTGGAAATCAGAAAATGTGATAAACCACTGGGGCCGGCTTAATTCGGATAATGACTGGATTTCTGCACACGACTTTATTTACATTGGATTGGCGAAAAATAGTCATGTCATGTCTACAAGAATTAGTCTGTAGCCATAACATCAGGAAAACTAACAGAAGTCGTTTCTTGTCGCAGAGGTGTAGATGAATGCAATAATGTAGTTGATAACTGTATGTGTCCTACTCTGCTTTTTGGTAGATATCATTCTATCTGTTAGAAGTAGAATACTTCAGAGTGAATAATGAAAAAAAAGAGATATGATATCTGAACAATACCTTATTTCTGGATATAAGTCCTGATGGCAAAGAAATATAATGATGTAAACATCAAAGATGATTCTAAAATGATCGTTAATGACAGAAATATCGTTGAATTTCTCGTACTTAAAGGGTTTTCCAATAAGAGGTGTTATTTTGACATTTGAAAAAAAAAATGGAATTTTTCAGATAATTGATCGGATGTTTACTTCATTATAAAGAGGAAGGTATATCTTCAATAACGGAAAATAAAATCAGACTAATGACCACCATGACACCGTGACACCACTAGAGGACCATATTCTTCTCATTACATTTTTCACATAGCCCTAAAGGAAGAAGTCTCTCTCTCTCTCTCTCTCTCTATCAGCCTCCCGAAATCCACTCCTGGATATAGGCCTCCCCTCTTCTTTTCCACTCTTCCCTATCTCTAGCTGTTCTATACCAGTTACGACCCGCAGCCTCTCTGATGTCGTCCATCCATCTTCTGGGGAAGAAGTCGCAAGTTGTTAAATCACAAGATCTCGGTGGCCAATTGTGATCACCGTTTCGAGAGATAACACGGTCCGGAAACTTTTTCGGTGAAATATCAAAGGTTTCGTTGCTTGTGTGGAACGTAGTGCCGTCTTGTTGAAAAAAAAGGTTGTCCAGATCAATACCATCCAATTCCAGCCATAAAAAAGCATTAATCATCTCTCGATAGTGCCATCCATTCACCGTAACTGTTGCTCCAGCCTCATTCTCGAAAAAGGTCCGATGACCTCGCCGGACTATAAACCGCACCAAACAGTCACACTTTGAGGATAGAGAGGCATTTCAACAATAACTCTTGGGTTGTCCGAGCCTCAATTGCGACAATTCTGCTTGTTGATGAAGTTACCGAGGTGGAAATGGGCCTCATCACTCAAGATGATTTTTCGATGGAATTCCGAATCGTTTTCATGCATTCCAAGGATCCAACCAGCAAAGACACGACGTTGTTGATGATCGACCGGCTTGAGTTTTTGTTCTAAACTGAACTTTATAATACTAAATACCCAAATATTGATGCAAATAAGGTGTAATGACGTTTGTAGAATGCCTAATCCCAAAGAACCACGAGAAATGGACAAACCTGGGCTTTCTTCAACACTTTCGGCCACAGCAGCAATATTCCCGGCTGTTCTTGAGCGACGTGCACAGGTTTTATTCTTCACATCTCTAACTCGTCCCAAACAGCTAAAAATATTTCCACCAATTTCTGTACTGCGGTTCGACAAGGTGCTTCACGACTACCCAAAATGTTCGAGTTCTACGAACCGTCTCTGCCAAATTTTCACCATTTTCATAGCGAATTTCAATGCGTTGTTGAAGCGTGTATCGTACCAGTTTATGGTTTAGTTTGTACTGGTCAAATGTCGAAAAATGATATCTTTAAAAGTGCCCTTTACCAAATAGCGGGCTATTCAAAAAACACCTCTTATTGGAAAACCCTTCACCTAGTCCACTTCAGACCTCAGAGTATTGAATTTATATGCCCTTTATCACTCTGAGGTTCAGACAGTCTAAACCCAACGAAAGTATAGTCTTTTTGAATGTAGCTTTTTTATTGGTTCTTTCTTTCTGAGCGAAAAAAAACAAATTATTCGTGTTTTTTTGTCGGGTTCCAATGAACTCGCAAAAAATTTCCAGTAAATGTTATTTCAGACCAGAGAATCGTCCGAGACGATTAAGAAGGAAACTGCAGAAGTGAGAAGCGTTTCATCTTTAGAAATTCTACCCCCAGAAGATCTAAATGCCGAACTGATGCGTAGAGAAAGGACACCACAGCCCAAGTAAAAAAACACCTATTCGTTTCAACATTCAACAATTCAGGGATATTTTTCGTAGGCTTTTCAACGAAAGACGTAATGGGTTGGATATTGACGAACAACTGAGTATAGTTCAGCAAAGATTGATGGCTTTGAAGCACAAGGTGTGGTATGGAAGTGGAGATGGTCAACCTATATCATGGGGAAACATATCTCAGGTGGAACTGAACGCAAGTGGTTTCAACAAGTAGGTTTACGTATTCAGAAAATTTCAAATAGCTATGTTTGCACGTGTGATTTATGCGAATGTTCTTTTGGTATTTGAAATATATTCGGAATATGTAATTGTCAAACAGCATTCATTTATTCAATTCACAATCAATATTTGGACCTGAGGAGTCCTTTACATCTCTCTTGCTAAGGACAATTGTACTTCATGCAATCGTAAAAACATACTGCTCCACAAAAGTTAAGGTTCAGAAATTTCATTAATGAGAAATCAAATATTTACTCGCTTATTTTCGAATGTTTTTTTTGTTCCTTATTGATAACTCTTTCTTTATCTGGCAAGTTCTTGTGGTCTGAATCCGTTCGTGAAAGCTCCCACCAATATAATAACGAATTTTCCTGAAAAAAAAATTATTTAGAAATCATGGTAGGGGAAGATCGTTACCCTTCGTGCGCGGGGCACATTCATACAGTCAAAATAAAACTTGAACAAAACGACGTACGGCCTTGTTTTTGTATGTGTGCTTGAGTGGAGGTACCAACTTTACGTCAACGTATTATCGCGCCCAGTGTTGCCAAGTCTACCGTTTTAGCGGTAGATCTACCGTTTTGGTGTATGATCTACGGTTCTACCGTTTCCATATAATTTTCTACCGCTAAATATTACACGATATGATTAAATTTATTGAAATTTTATTCAAGACGAACGAACGATTCGGCAATCATTATCATTTTCAAACTACAATCAAACCAATTACTGTTCGTATTAAATACTAAATAAAGAAACTCTTAATCGACATCGGCTGGTATTGTTGGTTTGATGAATTCAGAAGAATATTTGCAGAGTGAATGTTTTAATTTGAAATTTACCAACAATATCATAACAACAAAATAAGTACATCTTCAGTGTTCGTGTCCTATTCTTCAAATATGTAATAAGGGTAATGGCTAAGAGGACTGGGGAAATAAAAATCCTTTATGAGATGCCGACGTTTCGACCTTTATTTCTGGTCTTTTTCGAGGCTATTCAATAATTGCCCCCAATAATTTTACAGACATCAAATTGTGTCGTCAAATTAAGAAGTTTAAATATAGGCATTTGGAGGAGAAAAATTTATTTCTGATCATAAAAAATAAAACATGCATCATGCATCTGATAAAGGATTATTATTTCCCCAGTCCTTTTAGCCACTACCTTCACTACAAACAATACGTACAAAAAATCTGGGGAGTTTTCCGTTTCTGAATGTGAACTTATAGATGTCAATTTCGAATCTATTTTTATTCTCCATTAATTATGCACTCAAATTATTATTAATCAATAAAATTTTATTATGAAGGGATGTTCAACTCTAATTTGAGTATTATCCATAATTCTATATGCAGTGGTACTTCTGATTAAGGATTTCTAGTGTATTTTTGGCCCAATCAGAGGAAAATATCTTGTCTTTGGGCACATCTACCGTTTTATTTTCAAATCTACCGCTTTTTTTGGTCCTGTCTACCGCTTTCCTCATTTTCAACCTGGCAACATTCGCGCCATTCGCACTGGCGAGAGCGAAGTGTCAGGCACGAACGTGTTTTCGCGCTCGCTAAGTAATTTTTTGATCAATGTTTTTGTCTATTGTTACCGTAGATGAAATATGTTTTCGTGCAGAGAATTCTATCAGTAACTAGCAAAATATACTTAGATACGTTTTCAATAATAAATTTATGACGTTTTCCTATCAATATTGAACGAGGATATATTTTGCTGTTATTTAGTAAGTGGGGTACTTTCGTACAGAACTAGATGGGGCACATTTGGACGCGTAAGAATGTGCCCCAACTAGGTACGATGTAGTGTTAGTGTACTAATTGCTAATTTTTGCATTAACTTCTTTCTTGGAGGTTCCGCCGTTCCGCGAGAACAAACTATTAACTCACCATTGATAACTTATGATGAACAACAAAGGTTTAATTCAGATCCTTTGAATAATTCACCAATCCATCAAATAATAGTATCTCCTTTGA
Source organism: Adalia bipunctata (assembly GCA_910592335.1). Taxonomy (NCBI): domain Eukaryota; kingdom Metazoa; phylum Arthropoda; class Insecta; order Coleoptera; family Coccinellidae; genus Adalia; species Adalia bipunctata. The sequence continues at coordinate 33,629,157 of OU342952.1, read as the reverse complement.
AGACAGTTTTGACACTAGAGGCAATTCGACACTATCCGACTGTTGTGAGAAGTAATAAAACAAACAAAGGACGACGGCCAGGAAAATCACGTATTTATAATGACTGTATGTAGGTGCCCCGTTGTTGGGGCAGGTTCGTACATATTCCAGATTTAGTTTTGAAGCATAATTATTATTATTATTATTCAATATAACAAGAGTTGAGGAATAATTCCTATAAACTCACGCATGTTGAGAAATTACATACAAAAAATGACAAAAAAAGATTAAGAAAAAATATCAGCTATTGGGAAGACATCCAGGCGTCGTAGTGGTTCTTAAAGCTGTTTACGGAAGATGCATTGACGACGTCAGGGGGTAGTTGGTTCCAGCTTTCAAATATTCTATTAGGCAGAAAATTCTGTCGAACAGCCGTCTTGAAGTTACCTTTAGAGAGCTTGAATTGATGACCTCTAAGGTGATTTCGGTTGGTTGCGAAAAGGTTCTGCACGTCTGCATCAATGAAACCGTGGAGGGCTCGAAATGTTATGATGAGGTCACCTCGTTCACGTCGTTTCTGGAAACTGGGGATGTCCAAGAGTTGCAGCCGAGTACCATAGTCTGGGCGTTGACGGCCGTAGGAAAGCCTAGTGCAACGACGTTGGACCTGTTCCAATCTAAAGGTGTCACCTTTCAGGGAAGGCCACCAAACCGGTCCAGCGAACTCTAATATGGGACGAATGTAAGACTGGTACAGGATCTTGGATGTTCGGAGACTACAACCCTTGAAGGAGCGGTAGAGCATAAAGTATACTTGGTTGGCTTTTTTGCAGATGTTCGCAATGTGATTTGAGCAGGACAAATTGGACGTTACAGTTACTCCCAGATCACAGTGGAGATCGACAGTTTTTAACAGGTTATTCTGGATGAAATAATCTACCCTGGGATTTCTTTTGCCTACGTGAAGAACACAACATTTTTCTATGTTGAGAGGCAGCATCCATCGATCACACCAACAACTCAGAGTGTCCAAGTCACTCTGAAGGACTCCTGCAGAAGTGAGCGGGTAGTTGTAAAGCTTCGTGTCGTCGGCAAACAGAGCGCAACTGGAATTGAGGGAAGGTGGGAGATCAGAAGAAAACTATAGAAAGATAATAGGACCGAAAACAGTGCCCTGAGGAACCACCACTGGTTACGCGGGCATCTGGTGTGGAATACCCATCCCCCACTCTAACTCGAAAGGATCTCCCGCTCAAAAAAGACCCAATCCAAGAAAGACACTTCCCTCGAATACCCAGGTGGGAAAGCTTGGCTATAAGACGATGATGGGGCACGGAGTCAAACGCTTTGGCGAAGTCAAGATATATGACATCAACCGCGGCAGATCCGCATCCCAGGCTTTTGTCCATTCATTCATGCAAGACATCAGATTGGTAAGGACTGATCTTCCCGGTAGAAAGCCGTGTTGCTGGTTGAGGATGATATTATTGGTTGTTGAAAAAGTCAAAATTGCATCGCATATTATTCTCTCCATTATTTTACTAGTAGATGAGGTGAGGTTGATTGGTCTATAGTTGTTAGGGTTGAGCTTATCGCCTTTCTTGAAAATAGGTGTAATGGATGCCGATAACCAAGCTGATGGAACTTTAGAGGAGGCAAAGGATTGGCTGAAAATAATTGATAATGGTAGAACAATTCCTTCAGCACACAGCTTCAGTTGGGATGCGGAAATACCGTCAGGTCCTGGAGCGGACGATGATTTGAGATTAGAAAGTTGTTTTCTAATCAGCTCACCGCTGAATATAACATTGCCTAGTTCTGCAGTTACAAGAGGGATGGATGGAATTGGTACTGGGCCCGAGGGTTCTGTGGTGAACGCAGAAGAAAATATATCGAAGAGAACATTGGCAGTTTCTGTATCATCCTGGCATAGCAAATCCAAGCTGTTTTTAACCCTTGGTACTGCGACTTTACTATTGCATGATGATCGCAAATATTTGAAAAGCTTCTTCTTGTCTTTGTCGCAGGCTAAAGCATGTTCATAAGAAGATTTCGAACACTGCAATTGTCAGGAAACGGAGTTGGAAAAGTTTCTGTGGATTTCGTAGTCAGCCTGAGATCGAGACCGAAGGTATCTCTGCCACAATGCCTTTTTCCTGCGAAGTAACTCAAGAGAGCGTCCATCAATCCATGGTTTGGAGGGATTAAACTTGAAAGTTTTAATTTCCGTGCAAGATTCAATCAATCCAGTGAGAGTATCAGCAAATGTAGACCAGAGGATGTCAACATCTGAATCAGACAGAAGGCCATGCCAATCCCTGTCGAGCAACAACCTATTAACAGCGTCGTAGTCAGTTTTGCGAAATATTCTGCGACAGGATGTAGTGGAGATAGCAGAGATAAACTGTAGTGCAGAAACCAGCACAACATGGTCGGACTTCCCAAGAGGTGGCAGATATTCTATAGGAGTCAAGAGGTCGGTATCGCTCGTAATGAGTAGGTCGAGAGTAGAGGGTGTTTGACCGTCCCTGATTCTGGTAGGATCAGTAACTACTTGGTGTAAACTTGTTTCCGAGAACAGTTTGGCGTAAGGATAGGATGGTGAGTTGATAGAGCACTGTGCCTGTGGCCATTTGATATCGGGACAGTTGAAATCACCACAGATGAGAATGTTTTTTGTGTCGAGGGATATTTCAGACAAATATTCGCACAATTTGATATCAGAATTGCAAGGACGGGGGCGATAAATACATCCAACCAATAGTGTGAGATCAGACGAAGACAGAGTGAGTAATATGTTATCAACCCCAGGCCAGTCAAATGTTACCGGTTTTACCGTGAAAGAACTGGAAACGTTATCATTTACATATATACAAACGCCTCGGTGGCCGACAGTCTCCTTACTATCGCAACGATATATGGTATAGTTTGGAATGGAACACACTGTATCACTTATGGCTGGTTGAAGCCATGACTCAGATACAAATATTATGTAAGGTTTGTGGAGGGTAACGAAAGCTTGTAACTCAACCAGTTTTGAGCAAAGAGACTGGGCATTAGTGTAGGCAACAGGCCAAATGTGCAAATTGTTCAGTTTTTTGCTTGGGTTGTAGGCTTGACAATGGGAACTATTTTGGGAGTGCCCTTAATATATTTAATGGTTATATCTCTCTCGCCATTATGTTGACGGCGCTTTAAATCTTCACGCGGAGCATTCAATTCTGAGATCTGGGCTCTTGTTTTGTCGTCATAGATGGAAATATTGCGGAACTGTGGGTGGCCTAGTAAGGAAGATTTGTTCTTAAGGATGTTCGACACGGTATTGGAATTCGAAAAAGTAACCTTAAGCCATCGGGGGCGAGTGTTGTCCTTCGAAGGAAGGTGTGAAGTACTAATTATGAAAGCACTAGAATTCGTACGGACATGATTAACAACATCACTAGCCAGTCTTAGATCCATAGAATTTTCGCCGTCGTCAGGGACATTAGCAAGAATAATATTATGCCCTTTATTGACACGCTCGAGTAATTCCGAGTAATTATGGTTGAAACATCGGATGAAATCATCTGTAATTTTTTTATATGAATCTCAGATAGTTAGACTACACATTCAAGCTGTCAGGTGATTAATTAATGAAAAAACAAAAAATAAAAAAAATAAAATGTTGTTGGCAGGAAGACTTCGGTCGATAGCCATTTGATATATATCAATAAAGTTATTTTTTCTCTTTCTCTCTCTAAAATGTTGAAACCGTACGAAGGGTCCCCACCTTCCCCTATACATAATTTTAGGAAACAAATAGGTACCATCAGTTTCCCATTGCAAATCCACTTATTGCGTCGTAAAAGATGGCAGATATGTCGATTATTCATGTTCTACTTTCACCGATATAAACTGTCCAAATCATATTATTGGCACTTCCTGGTACGAATTTTGTTCATTGCTTAACTTAGATATACGTCCGAAAAACTGTGTCTTTTAGAAACTCAATTCCTCTGCAATTACAGGGATTCAAAAAAGCCCGCAAAAAAGAAACGACCAAAATTGCCAAGGAAAGTTACAACCAAAGGAAAACAAAAGACAGAAGGCAAACGGAAATCATCAGCGAAGAAGAATTTAAATAGGTTAGTGTCAATCAGGTATAACTGAATCAGAAAGATCACCCGATTTATTTTCAAATATTATGAAAAATAAAAAGAAATAAAATTCGTGCAGACTTTCCCTGATTGGTACGGCGTGTCAGTTACGAGAGTCTCCTAGAAGGAAAAGCTTCAAGGTATTATCGTAGTTTCAAATTGATTAAAAAAACTCTATCTTCAATTCATTGTGATGTTGCTGAAATAGTATATTTGCTGAGATTTCCATCGTTTGGTGAATCAGAAGTCAATAAATTATAGTTATTAATCTTTTCAGGTTTGAATCTATGCTGGGTAGCACATTGACAGTCATCCCTCAGAAGTTTGAATAAATCTCATGATCATCTAAAAGCCTAAATTTTAAACCTAAAATATCGGTATGATCAATAATGTTTTGGTTACGGACACAAACAAAAACCCTCTCGTTGTATCTCTTGGATCGATTCAATTAATTAATTAATTAATTAATTAATTGGATGGAATTCCATCAGAACATACAAATTTGGAATGACTCGATCTACAGTCCCAACATTGACCATATTGCCGAAAGAACATTTCCGTGTAATATTCACACATGTGAGATGAATAAACAGTAAATGATATTACGAATGGGAAAAAGTCGTCAGAACTGACAGACGCACTAAAACTTTTTCCTAAAGTTATCCATTTGTATCCCCTCAAAACGGCCAATTACGCCTACGCTGACATATGATTTTTTTCGGCTGAAAAATGATAAAATATTGACAATGGTGAAAGAATACATGGTGTGCCAATGCGCATCGATAACTTATCCCTGTTACTCACTGTGACGTCAGTGTAGAAGCATATTTAAATCGATGAGAGCGTTTCCAACGGAAATATAATGTGCAATAATATTTACAGCTATAGTTGCTGTATTTTGATTCAATTTCAATTCAGGAGATTGAATGAAAGCATATGAAAATTTCATTTTGACATCAATAGCCATGATATACTCAATAAAATACAAAAAAAGCATTCTTCTATAATCTGATAATTTTTCACAAGTCCTTCTAGAAGAATATTGATGTAGTCTGAGGAAAAAATATGACAACAGCAAACTAGAACAGGGTAAATTCTATCTCAATCTGACCCATTGTATTAGGTCGTGAAACTGATGTCTTCCAATACTTCATGTAAATATTTTCGAACATGAAGTGACGAAATCAAGTGATATTAAAACTGAACAGACAAATATTTCATTTTTTCATCCTGGATATTCATTTTCCCTTGGAAAATACATAACCTCCACGTTTCCTGCAGTTTTTTAATTTTCAGTATAGACGCATGCGTGCGACTCAAATCTCCCCAGAGATTTGGCTTCAGGCTTATGACACATATTAGTTTTATTAGATACTAGTTTGGGCCCGGCGATCTACCTTTTAAGTAGATTCACCTTTTAGGTAGATTCACCTATAAGGTAGATTTAAAATCTGATTCAATACCGCGTTCGGTATTTCCAATTCGGAGTGGAGCGGACACAACTCTTCTAATAATTCGGACCTCTCTCTCTCTCTCTGGATGAAGGAGAGAAAGATGGAGAGATCCTTATTTATCAGATGTTCTGTGTTCGTTTTCACTCGCTCCATTCTGGATTGTTGATAACGAACGCGGTAATTAAAAGTTTTCAATATGGATAGTGTTATTGATAATTTAACAGACCAAGGTTCATTGAGATTCATCAAATTTTTTTTGAAAAGGATTAAATAAAAATTCCTGGTTGATTTCAGAAATGGTCTTGGTGAAAATCGCTGTGTCTTTAACCCTAAGGGTTTTTGCTTCTCAAGTTTTCTTGGAAATGAAGGCCTATACAACCCACAATTGTTTAATGGTAGTGGAGAACACCCCCCGCGTAGTTTTGGATAGTATTAGTATATATTCAAAATCCCAGCACTAACTGAATGGCGCGTTTTTTTAATTCAAACAGTGTTGTGTCTTGAGGTAACCTATCAGCTTTGTAGAGATGACGTTCGAATTTGTGTCAGCAACTATATGATCATGATTCATGGTGTTCCAGTTTCTCGCATAGTTATGTTCTTTATGAGATTGAAAATTTAATTTTTCAATACTCCCTATAGGTATACTGATAATTATTCAATCATCATTATTTTCCACCAGTTTGAAGAGACAACAAGCGATTGACATCCATCCACCTCCCAAGAAGACAATTCTAGTAAGGAAATCCCAGAGTTTTAACGATGTTTCTTCCAACCATTCGAAGAAAACTGCCAAATTGAAGTCTTACGCTAGTTGCGACGACAAAGAAAGTAAGGCGGAGACCAAGAAGAAGAAAAATACCAAACATTCAGACAAAATAAGTTTGAAACCTTTCAAAAGATAATTTTCTGATCCTAAGTTTTTATTTAACCACCCCTACGAATTTATTGTCAATCCTTCAACTGCCATAGATGTGATAACAGTTTTGACAACAACACTGAATTTTTTTACATTCAGCTTTTAATGCAGCATTCAGATTTGTTGTAATCGGTTATTCCAGTTGCCTCATGTGAGACTATTGTAAACGTTATAGAAACAAATTAAAAATTAAAATATTATTCCGTTTTGATTAATTATATGTATACAGGGTTGGGGTGAAGTTTGGACCCAATAAATATCTTTTAAACGAAAAGAACGATATTCATAAAAATTTTCAGGTATGTGCAATGGAACAAAATGCATCTGATGTAAATATGTAAATTTTTTTGTTAATAAGGGGAAAGGCAGGCAAGATGGCATAGTAGGGCCAAATGGCATAATACCATATGTACTGAAGAATCCACTGCGAGTGGAATCCTAGAACTCGGTGCAAATGTTCGAATTAGTTGGCAACATTGTACGAACGTTGTTTCAAGGGATCCGTTTCGGTAGTTGATGACTTAGTCGTGAAAAATGGTGAAAAAGTGGTGTGACCGTGTACAACTTCGACGTAAGCTCTCTCTTTTCGCCTTTATAACTGTAAGTACAGATTATTTCACAAAACCTTTTATATCAGAGTAGAATTGTACCTTTATTGTAATCCTTTTTAGGTATTTACCTTGACAAAAAGATGTCACAAAAATGTTGATTTACTCATTGGTTTTTTGGACACGTGGTAAGGGCAAGTTGGCATACATAAAGGATGGGTAAAATGGCATGGTATATTGGTATGCCGTCTTGCCCGAAAAATGGTACTTTTTATTAACAATAAAATATTGTTTCAGATGGTCTACAATTATCGAAGGAAAACCAAAAGAGGAGAATGGGATGAGAATAATATGTCAAGAGAATTAATTTTATGTTTTGTTTAGTTCTTGTTTCGTTTGATATAAGATTATGAAATATTTTTCAGTGATTTCCTAAATCTGTGAGAATTTTTTTATGTTCTGTTCCTGTTTATATGAATATAAATTTCTATTTCTTGTATTATCTGTTATTTATTGAAATTTTGTTTTTTTCACTACAAAATATATCATATTATATGATATGCCATCTTGCCCGACACTGTAGGGCAAAATGGTTTTTCGAATGTTTCAGATTATCGCGATTTTCTTTGGTCTATAATTTTTTTATCCATATCTTTCTTCAAAAATTGATAGCTAACTTGATTGACTAAAGATTGAACTAATGCTGTACTCTACAGGGTGTTTCACCATAAACTGGACAAACATATATAGCCGTGTAGTTGACATCGGGAAAGTCATTTTTGCCTTATGACAATATTCTGATGACTGTGGTGAGTTATGCGTGACATTTCAAATAAGGGTTTCTGGTTACATCTCAGTATTTTTTAGGGCTCAATTCAATTGTGTTGTAGAATTTGGAAAAAAAAATTCAAAATGGCGGCTAACCTGCAAAGTTGGGATTTTTTTTCTTGGTTGCCAATTCGGAAAGCATAATCTCAATGTACTCGATTTTCTAAGATATTCCGTGAAAAAATTTTTTCAAAATTCGAACTCAATTTTTTTTTTTACATGTCCTCAGTGAAAAAAAAAATTCGCCCAAAATGTTTGGAATTTTTTATGGTTGAACTATCTTCAATTTTGATTACTTGGGTGAAAACAGAATGAAAAAATATCCATTAGTTTTCTTTTTGTAGGCTTCCAAAGATTACGCTCGGTGTACTTTCTTAATTTTTATTTGAGAAACTGGAGGCCGTACGAAGGTCAAAATTGTGCTGATGGGCTGCCAGAACGACTCGGATAAAAATATGAAATTACAAACAAAAATTTTTTTTTTCAAAAAACTTTGGTAGGAATCGAACTCTACGAGTATATGTATTGGATTAATTCTAATCCTATAAATCTCCCTTGCCAAAGCAACCCAAGTAAATCGAGAGTGTAGAGTTCGAATCTTACCAAAGTTTCTTGGAAAAATAAAAAAAAAACAAAAATTTTGTTTTAAATTTTTTTTTATTTTTTCGAAAAAAAATTTTTTTGGTTCATAAATTCATATTTCTATCTGGGTCATTCTGGCAGCCCAGCGGCACAATTTTGGCCTTCGTATGGCCTCCGGTTTTTCAAATAAAAATTATGAAAGTACTCCGAGCGTAATCTTTGGAAGCCTACAAAAAGAAAACCACTCGATATTTTTTTATTCTGTTTGCACCCAAGTATTCAGAATTAAAGATAGTTCAACCATAAAAAATTCCAAAACTTTTAAGCGAAGTTTTTTTTTCACTGAAGACATGTAAAAAAAAAGTTGAGTTCGAATTTTGAAAAAATTTTTTCACGGAAAATCTTAGAAAATCGAGTACGTTCAAATAGTGCTTTCCAAATTGGCAACCGAGAAAAAAAAATTCAAACTTTGCAGGTTTTCCGCCATTTTGAACTTTTTTTTGCAAAATTTTACACCACAATTCAATTGAGCCCTCAGAAATACTAAGATGTGACCAGAAACCGTTATTTCAGATGTCACGCATAAGTCACCACAGTTATCGGAATATTGCTCAAAGTTGACATTAAACACCCTGTATCTCGTTTATGCGTCGAAAACGGGGTATATGTCATAAGGCAAAAATGACTTTCTCGATGTCATCTACACGGCTATATATGTTTGTCCAGTGTATGGTGAAACACCCTGTATATTTTTTTCCTCATAAGAGATATCGATTTTCAAAAGATTGTATGCCATCTTGCCTGCCTCTCCCCAATATACTTCCGGTTTAATCGTTAATGGACGCTTCCGAACGTATGTACCAAATAGTGTAAGGATTTTCGACACCTCGAATCTTCTAGACAGAGCCCATTTTGAAAATTGTTATAAAAAGTGTGTCCTTAGTTAGACTGCCCTCTTTCAACACATTTTTATATACCCGACTCAAATTTTTTGTGAGCATGACTACCACACATTCCCATTTCTCAAACCTTGTTTGGTAATGGGTGGTATTTTTTAAAACCTATAGGAAGTTGAGAAAAAACACCTAATTTTCAGTAAAATGCTGGAAATCTTTACTTGAACGGTCCATAAAATTTAATGTTTGAAGATTGTTTCATGCAAATGTTGACCACGGCTGCGCCTCAAATGGTCCATCCGCTTAGTCCAATTTTGGCACACTCTTTCCAACATTTTGCCGTTATCTTACGAATAAATACTTCAATGTTGTCTTCCAATGCCTCCAGGCCCGGATCTACGATTTTTTCTGAAGGGGGCAAAAATTCATGATGGCGCACCCCCCCTCAATTGTGGATATGAAAATGGAAAGCTTCGAAAATGTATATATACAAGGTGATTTTTTTTAAGTGTTTCATTAGACGCATTGGAGGAAGGAATTTTTGTTTGAGAGTAGGTACATGAACTTGAATTGTAAAATATTTTCAAGCGGAATCTACTTCCGGTTCTATATACCAGAAACGAATGTAATCTTCGGGTTTCAGAGGCGTTTTTACGGACTGGTTGCGTAGTTTTCTCACTGATAGGACGATGTCGGTTAAAGTCGGGGATTGCTATTCGAAGGATCTCAATATCGAGCGGGGGTTTCCTCAGGGTTCCGTGTTGGGACCGCTACTGTTTTTGTTATTCATAAATGATTTACCTGCATATCTGACTCGTTTGCCGATGACACTTCGGTGGTGGTTTCGGCTCGGAATTTTGGGGAGCTTAAACAGGCGTGCACAATTCTTGTCACAGAATTTGTGAGATGGTGTCGTCTGAATAATTTGGTGGTCAACATCAAAAAGACGGTATGCCTTTGTTTTGGTCTGAAGCGCCACGAGGAGGAGTCTCTGAGCATCAGTGTTCTGGACGAAACAATAACTTCGACTGAATGCACAAAATTTCTGGGTATCCACATGGACAGAAATCTGAACTGGTCTTACCATGTCGACGCAGTTTGTGAAAAAAAAAATTCGGCCTTCTTTGCGATAAGTAGGCTGAAGGACTCCTTACCTCATGGTTCTCTCATCGACGTCTACTACGGACTTGTAGGTATACAGCCATATGGCTTATAACACCTTACTCTGGGATAATTGCGTTACTGTTTCCAGAGTGTTCATTGCGCAGAAACGAATAATTCGTCTGATCTTTAATTTAAGTCCTCGATCATCCTGTAAACCTGTTTTTGTAGCTAACAGGATCATGTCATTGCCTTCCTTGTTTATTCTCAAATTCAAGTACCTTCTCTATGCTAGGGAAAATGTAAGTGAGTGGAAAACACTAACAACTTTTCACGAGTATAAAACCAGAAATTCACATATTCTTCTGGTGCCAAAGCATAGAACTCACAAGTTGGAGTGTTCTACATCATACCAGAGTATAAAATTGTTCAATCATTTGTCACAATCTGTTAAGTCTTTGGAAATGTTTAAGTTTAAGAAAGAAATCAAGAACATGCTTCTGGCAAAATGTTATCTACTATTCTGTTGAGGAATATATGTCTGATTCCCTAAATGTTTAGAATGATGATTGTTTCTAGTTTATTTTTTTGTTACATATGACCTGTCCTATACACAGTGTAGTGTCTTGAAGGATTAAATTATTATTATTATAACTCCCTCAAAAAACTACTTGAAAAAAGACCGTATCAATGAATTTGACAGGACCAAACCTATTTTTAGTCGTGAAATTCGGATTTTATTCGATAACGACAGAACTATCTGATTTTGAAGACATGAAATGTTCTGCACATTCTAACTAGTTTTTGTCGAGCAATCGATCGGAATAACAAAATTATATGGCTACCATTTGAAGAGAAGAGATCACATAGTTTTCTTGATGCTCACTTTGAAGCCCTCTTTCAGGCACCCTGTAAAATATTCCCTTATAATATATACAAAAAGCAGTATTAGCTTACTGTCTATTGTTCCACTGTTGCGAAAAGAAATTCTTACAATGACACTCTTTCTGTCAACAAATTTCACAATCAGGCTATAACTCAACAATCGCTTGAAGTGGTTGCGCAAATCATATATCAAATCAGTGCAGAATTGAACGAAGAATTCAAATATGTATAAATATACAGGGTGTTACATTTGAAATATCAAAGTTTACAATCGTTTCCGGTAGAACCGGGAGCAGATTCCGCTTGAAAATATTTTGCAATTCAAGTTCTTGTACTCTAAAATAAAAATACAGATTCTTGAATTCGTATCAAATTCCTTCTTCGAAATCTTCTAATGAAACGCTTAAAAAAATCACCCTGTATATACATATATACCGGGTGAGAGATGGGGCACCCCTATTATTGACAGAAATGATCCGATTAAAAGCACGAAAATCTAGGGAGCTATTGAATAACTAAAATGTGATTTTTCGAGATGAAAATTAATTCTGTAGCACTTTCGGTTTCTCCAGAAATGATCTGAGTATGAGTTTTTCGAATGGAACACCTTAAACTTTTTCACATTTTTGAAATCTTCGAAGGGGAGGAATCGAATGATACCAAAATTTTGAATGTCTGTCGATTATTTTCAGAGTTATCATTATTATTGAAAAATGAACCACAAAATAGTGCAGCCGCTGGACTAATAAAAAACCCAAATAATAACATTATTCGAAATAATCGAAAAAATGTGATTTCGCCACATTCAAACAGCGGCTGTTGGTGAAGTATTGTAATTAAAATGCTAATTTAATTTTCTTGGATAACATGGCATCGGCAAGGAACGTTCAACATGTAAAAAATCATCATCCAAAATTCTTTGGAAAAACGAGAAGAAATTCAATAAAAATTTAGCTTATTATGTTCAGAATTTGCTCTAGATTACAAAAATATGAAAATGTACGTTCAAGATGTTCAATTTGAAAAACTGAAACTCAGCTCATTTCTGGCGAAACCGAAAGTGCTCCAGAATTAATGTTCATATCGAAAAATCACATTTTAGTTGTTCAATCTCCCCCTACATTTTCGTGCTTTGAATCGGATAATTTCTCTCAAAAATAGGGGTGCCCCATATCTCAGACTTACCAGATATATATAAAATTTTCTCATTTATGTAATATATGAATTCATAAAGAATAACAAAATCAAATAATAAAAATAAATGATTAATATAAATATGTACTAATAATAGGAAAAATATCACAAGGAAAGAAATTTGATTTTTTTCTTCACATCTTCACGCGACTCGCTTTTTTTCCGCGAACGCATCCCTTATTGAATTTAAAACTTTTTGGCAAAGTGATGATTTATCATATTTCCATTCTACAATTTCGGTTTCAGCACAAGGAAATTAATTTTTTCCGAGAAAATCGAAAATGAAAATTTTTTAGAGGGGCTTGATTTTGGCGCCCCTTAAGCTGGCGCCCGGGGCAAGCGACCCGCTTGCCCCCCCCCTAGATCCGGGCCTTAATGCCTCAACCGAAGCGGGCTTGTCAGTAGAGCTCTTCCATTTCGGGCAAAAAAATTGGATATTGTGACAAGTACGGCCCTGTGCATCCAGCGCTCCGATCCGATCGAGAGGTTTCTAGAAGCGCGTGGAGTGTTCCATCCGACTTAACGGCCGCGAATGATTCGGGAAGGTTCCAGAAGGTCCGGACTTAACTAGTATAGCGTGTTGCTACCAATTGTGAATCGGGATGGGGCTACGTTTCGTCCTAGCCTCGCTTACGATGGACTCATCAGATTGGCTAATGTAAGCGAGGCCTGCCAATGACTTAGATGTTACAGCTGCCCTGCTCGAGGCGAGCGAGGGTACTGGGTAGTAGACGTGGTCGGTCTATAAAGAATATGGTACCGCAGTAACCTGCCCGCCTAGGGAGAGGTGCCCCCTGCCGAGCACGTGCTCAAGCGCGGGCGGCGTGTGAAGCGCGGTTAGCAGACTTCTGCACGCCGGTGGATTTATGTCGCCACATGACTCTCCCCCAGTGACCAGGACAACTGCCCAGGAAACACAGACTTCTCCGCGAGCTCTCTGAGAGGTTACAATGCGACTTTTATGCGAGCTCCTACCGCGAGGTTCCAGAGATCTCTATGTGAGGTTCCTAAGCGAAGTTCCCACTGATGTACCCATGCGATATCTTGGTGACCTCGACATGCGATATCTTTGAAACCTCTCCCATGCGATATCTCTGAGAGGTTGCAATGCGACTTTTATGCGAGATCCTACCGCGAGGTCCCAGAGATCTCTATGTGAGGTTACTAAGCGAAGTTCCCACTGATGTGCCCATGCGATATCTTGGAGACCTCGCCATGTGATATCTTTGAGAGCTCACCATGAGATTGACATGGTTAATCTTTTTGCGAGATCGTCAAGATATAACGAAACAAACCAGAACAAAAAATTCTTACTGCGGGCTTCAAAAGTTGTCCTTAATATTACATACTTAATTTGTAAATATTTTCAAAAAGATCTTGTATTCAACAAGAACAAGTAGTTAGTTGTTCCGCAATTATATGTACCTATGAAAGATGAATTGGAAATTATCGAATGAGGCGAGTTCCTGTAGTGATTGGACATACAATATGGGAGAATTTGAAATTTTTATTGCATGTTCCTAAACTCTAAAGTTATCCAAATGAAAACACATCGAAAAATGTATATTAACAGAATTATCCCGCATCCCTAACTTCGAACAGAGGAGATAATCAACTATTGATTATACGAACTATTCAGTGGCGTACCCAGACATTTTTCTTGGGGGATATGAACCAAATAATAATTTTTTTATTGCAAAACAAGAATAAATTATGATCAGAATGTTTGGTTTGCTATCATGAAACAAAGTCAGGTCGCCTTGGTCTTCTTGCTTGATCATCAATAATTTTATTTCCGGAAATATGCAACTCCCCTTGTTGGTATAGACCAGGGTTTCTCAAACTTTTGGCTCCACGAACCCCTGTTGAAGTTTCCCGATGCCAGCGAACCCCTTTACAGTACTTTAATGCCCAAAAAAAATTAAATTGCGCCTCCTACTTATCGAGACGCCATTAAGTAAATCTTGTCGCGAACCCCCTTCCGTCAGAGGGCGAACCCCAAGGGGTTCGCGAACCCCACTTTGAGAAACCCTGGTATAGACATATCATGGCTAGCGCATTCCAGCAGCCGAATTTGTCGATTTTGTTTCGCCCGATCCAAGTGTCAGCATATGTATAAAGGTGAATACAGACTATTCTGACGTGACGTGGAATCACGTCACGTCAGGACCGTGCAGTGCTCACATTGGCCTAATATGAACGTGAACGCACAGAACGATGTGTTGCATTTTTATGCATTTTTATATCACTCACTATTTTGACGTGGGCCCACATGTAACCACGTCACGTCAGAATAGTCTGTATTCACCTTTATATGATCACGCAGGCCGACAAAGGGATATCCAGCCGAAAACGTCTCCATAAGATTTATTTACTCGCTTGTTTTGATGTGCCGCCAATCTGTACGATAGTTGCATGCGCCGCAATGCGGCACTCTGAAGGCACACATGTCTTCAATTTTTTCGGTATGAGGCCTATGCGGGAAATATAGAGCTCAACTGAATCGGGAACTTGAACCCAATTGATTATAGTATTAAGGTTCATAGTCGCGGATCATGGACATCGTCCATTTCGGTTGGTGTATTCTGGATTACGGAAAATAACGTTGTCTATTCGTTTTCTTAATTCCCGCTTCCCGTATTTTCAGACCATATCTTGTATGTGTAGGATGCTCTCATTGTTCTGATTTACTGTTGAGCTAAGAGATGTTTTGTGCATAATTAGTTAAGTGTACCTGTGCTGTACAAGGTTCGCTTTTGTTTACAATTTCGAAGAGGATATTTGTACTCGAAGGTAAGTGTTATTTTTATTAAATTCTTGAGTTTCAACCCACCACTCACCAGTTAGGATATACCTATTTATATATCATTTTTGCCGCTTTAGGCCTTTCTGAGTAATTCAACCACTGGCAATAACAGAAGTGATTAATTAACATTTATCTACTTTCTACTAACGAAAGATCTTCTGATATCACTCGAAAAGTCATTCATTCTCAATTGTAATTGCTCGAATAAATATTATGAAAGAAACTCTGCAAGTCTGCAGAGGTGCAGCGTGCAGAGGATGATATGTTGATTGCTGAAATATACATATAAATGGGCATATAAAATTTTTGTTGTTGAAATTCTATTCAATTTGTGCTCCAGAAGAACTTGTTACAATTTTCATTCGCGTTGATGAATGAATAATAAACAACTGACCTTACAAAAGTGCATTACTATACATGTCATTTTCATTCTTCCAGATGTAATGAAGCAGACATGGAAAACAACTGAGAAGGAATTCGAAGTTTTTTCACAAAATTGGCTACGCCATTGTAGCCAAAGGAAGAAGAAAGAAACCGGATGATTTGAAATATTTTTTTATTTTTCTGTTCGTTATTAATAAAGATTATAGGAGTTATTCGATTGTTTTAGTATACCTTCTGTTGCTGCCGAAAATGATAAATAACTTTCAACACTGTTTGTTGTGTAGGTCAACTCAATAATATCAGCTTATATACAGATTTTTATCATATGAATATAAAGTCATACGCGAATATACAGAATTTCATCATATAAATATAACTTACTCCATTTATTAATTATAAAAATCTAGTATGATACACTGAAAGTACCATAATCGATCATTTCCTGTAGAAAGATACACCTGTTCTATTTACACCTTTATACAAGAAATGATCGATCATATTACTTTCAGTGTAGCATACTAGATTTGTATAATTAACAAATGGAGTAGTATTATTTATATGATAAAAATCTGTATATTAGCGACCTGTTTAGGCACTTCTTATACTTCTCGCAATGTGACCTATTTGAGAATATCTTAAAGATCTCGCAAAGTGACTTATTTGGGAATATCTTATACATCTCGCAATGCGACATGTATAGGAACATCTTATACATGTCGCAATGTGACTCATTTGAGAATATCTTATAGATCTCGCAATGCGAGCTCGCATAGATCTCACTAAAGGAGGCTAATGCGAAATTCCCAAAGTCCTCGCCGCGGGAGGTGTATGCGAACTCCTAGTGTGACTTGTTTGAGAATATCCACGTAGGACATCGCCAAGAGCTCTCTGGGAGATCTCTTGTGGCGGACATTTGGAGCAGATATAGTGCTCTCCGCGACCTCTCAAAGATGTCACAAAAGGCGTCACAACTTCCTAAAAAGAAGTCGCAGGGATGTCTATGGGATATCTTTGTGTTGCCTGGGTGGTCACGACACGATACAGTGGACGATGCCTGGAGACCTGAGAAGTTGCCTCGAAGGTTGATCCAGACATCGTATGTGGGGACGAAAGTTGAGCTGTTAAATCCCCATACCCGATCACGTCGGGGTCACCAATGTGGGTTTTCGGCGTGGATGTTTGTGAGGTACCACAAACCTCTTGATTAGGGCATTCCACGTTTCGTTCCAGCTCCTATCTTTGAACTTATCAATACAGCTTGATAGGAGCCTGCTGTAGACGTGCGGGCGCGGGGGAATTGATTCCACCCGCCGCATCGATCAAGCGAAGGACTCGGTACTTAAAATCGATGCGGCCGTTCTATTGGGACGAAGGTAGAACCGCGCGACATCTATGCGGGAACGAGGAGCGGCTAGGGAGATATAGATCCCTACACTAGAAACAATCGGCGTGATACATATAAGGGGCCCATCGACGGATGGGGCATTCATTCAGTTAGAGACAAGCGACGAGTGAAAATAAATACTAGTGCAAGTAAATCAGCGGAAATAAATTGTACAGACTTTTGTTAGAATAAGTTCATTAGTTGTTAATTATTATCATCCGAGAAGGGATTAGCAAATTATTGAATGCTAAGGAAAAGGATGCTGGATGCTGGTATTGCAACAAGAGTGGGCATTTCAAGCAAAATGGCCCAAGGATTGGAAAAAGAGACACAGCAGATAAACTAAAAAGGGTTGAAGATGAGGGGTATAAATCGACCCAGGTTAAAAATGCCTCTGGCGTGATAATCCGTAGAATCACGTCCGAAGATTTGACAAGAAGTCTTTGCCCTGATAATGGCAGCCACTGCTCTCGTGTGGAATATAAGGCCAATTTGGGGCGGACCACAGTGATCGAAGATGACTGGGTACCCCCAGAAATTAGACGAGCACAGGAGGAAGATCCAGATTTGAGAGTAATCCTAAGTTGGAAGAAGAATGGCAGACGACCTACTTGGGAAGAAGTATCCAGACTGAGCCAAAATGTCAAGTCGTATTGGGCCCAATGGGAAATGTTGAAGATGGATGAAGGTCTTCTGAAGCGTTTTTGAGAAAATGAAGATGGATCTCAGCAGAGGCTTCAGTTAATTGTGCCGAAGAGTAGAGTAACAGACATTTTGACCAGACTACATAATGGAACTTCGGGTGGCCATTTTGGGATAACTAAGACCCTGGAAAAGGCCAGGCAGCGATTTTATTAGATCAACTGTAAGAACGACGTTAAAGATTGGTGTAGGAAATGTAAAATTTGTGCTGCGGCCAAGGGACCCTAAGGCAAAGGAAAGGCCCCAATGAAGCAATATAACGTCGGATCACCAATGGAACGAGTTGCAATCGACATCGCAGGTCCTTTTCCAGAAACAGCCAGTGGAAACAAGTACATTTTGGTAGCGATGGACTTCTTTACCAAATGGGTGGAAGCGTACGGTATTCCTAATCAAGAGGCCAGCACGGTAGCTGACAAATTGGTCAAAGAGTTTTTCTGCAGATTCGGAATACCTCTAAAACTGCATTGTGATCAAGGCCGAAACTTCGAGTCAAAAATTATTCCAAGAAGTTTGCAAAACATTGGGGATATACATAAGACCAGAACTACACCCCTGCATCCCCAGTCAGACGGCATGGTGGAACGAATGAACCGGACTATGGGAAAACATTTCGCCAAAGCTGTCTTTGACCATCAAAGGGACTGGGATGGCCTATAGATCTTCGGTTAAAGAATCTACCAAGGAGACTCCATCCAATATAATGATTGGCCGAGAAATAAGATTACCTTGCGACCTCGAGTTTGGGCGTAAGCCTGGAGAAGATGTAGCTGGGGAAGACTACGTTAGTAATCTAAGAAGCAAACTAGACTACATCCATGACAAGGTGCGTAATCAGATGCATCAAGCAAGTGACCGGATGAAAATGCGCTATGACATCAAGGCCATTGAAGGAGGGTTTACCGCAGGAGATCTGGTATGGTTATATAACCCCCAAAGAAGAAAAAGTTTCTCACAGAAGCTGCAGAGACATTGGGAAGGACCGTACGTAGTTGTGAAGAGAATAAATGATGTAGTTAACCGAATACGGAAGATCCCCAGAGGAAAACCGAAAGTCGTCCATTTCAACCGGTTGGTTGGCTCCGTATGCGTCCACGCAGGATGAAGAAGAAGTACGTCTCGTCAAGGTTCCGGCAAAGGAAAGCTGCGAATTCCGGGAATTTATGAACAGCTATGGGGAACAGGCATTGCACGGTTTGGCGTCACACAGGAAGTTCATCAGGACCTATCACAGTCCCCGAGAAATACTCGCTTGCTCATTGTGTAGCAGCCGATCTACGTATATGAGTAAGGGAACAGCAAGAGTATTCAAAAACTAATTTGGTCTAATGGGACTAATGGGAGCTAATGGGACAGCAGCCCAGAATCGGGAAATGTTTAAGATTGAAGTCCGGAGGTCGGTTCATTTACTATTTGGTTACCAAGCAGCACTCTTTCCAGTAGCCCACCTACCAGAATTTATGGACCTCGCTGCATGACTTGAAAGATGACCTTCAACGCTTCGGTGTTAGGAAACTAGTAGTTCCCAAGCTTTGTTGTGGACTGGATCTACTGAATTGGAGGGTAGTGCGAAGCATGCTTGAAGTAATTTTCCAGAAGGCAGGTATACAATTCTTAGTATGTAGTTTCTACCCAAATCGTATCGAACTCCCCAGCAAAACCATAGAATGCTATTTCCAACAGAGGGGCTACTGTAGAGAAGGAGCCGACTCCAGATTTCGCCACGGTCCTCTGAAGAATCCATGCGATCTGTTCTGGGACAGAACAGGATTAAGGAGGGGACAGTGTGACAAGTACGGCCCTGTACATCTAGCGCTCCGGTCCGATCGAGAGGTTTCTACACCTTTTCCAATTGTAATTCAGAAAACGTAAAATGTAATTCGGAAAAGCAAATTTGAATTTCAGAAAATGGAAATTGTAATTCAGAATAGTATATGATATGTATCAACTTACTATTCTGAATTACAATTTCCATTTTCTGAAATTCAAATTTGCTTCTCTGAATTACATTTTACGTTTTCTGAATTACAATTGGAAAAGGTGTAGAAGCGCGTGTAGTGTTTCATCCGACTTAACGGCCGCGAATGATTCGGGAAGGTTCCAGAAGGTCCGGACTAAACTAGAAACAATCGGCGTGATACATATAAGGGGCCTATCGACGGATGGGGCATTCATTCAGTTAGAGACAAGCGACGAGTGAAAATAAATACTAGTGCAAATAAATCAGTGGAAATAACAGACTTTTGTTAGAATAAGTTCATTAGTTGTTAATCATTAGTGTTGATAGTAGTGTAAATAAATAGTTCATTAAACCCGGACGTTTTTTCAATAACAAAGAAAACGTTACAATAAAATCTCACAGTAGCGCTCACCATTCACAGTTTCTACGTTGCGATTCGCATCATCTTTGAAGAAGTACGGTCCTCTGATGCCACCAAATAGCGCACCAAACAGAAACTTTTTCTGGATGCATTGGTCGATCTTGAAATGCTGATCTTCACTTCAATATCGACAATTCTGCTTATTTACCTATCCCTTCTTGAGCCAAAAATGAGCATCGTCGCTGAACGCAATTTTTCGATAAAAAGTGGATCTTCCGCCAACTCTCAAGAGCCCATTTCCCAAAAAAGCTGCGTTGTGGTAGATCGTTCGGCTTCAATTCTTGCACCAGCTATATTTTGAAAGGCTTCACAACTAAATCCTTCCGTAAAATTCCGTTTTTGAGTTCCAACAAAGGTCCAATCGATAATTCATGGTCATCACTACAAGAGCCGATACAGCTGCGATATTTCCTTTAGTTCACACTGTATGTAAGCGTGTGTTGATTTGTTTGTCCAACAATGTGAATTTGGCGCGAAATTTAGACACAATAGCCCGAATAGCCGTTTTAGTGGTTCGATTAAACTGCAAATATAATGTAAGAAGCGCGCGATTAACTTCCTTAACAGAGCTCGCAATTTGATAATGAAATTCAATGATTTGCAAGCATTGTTCTTTATAAGTGACACGAAACGTGCGTGAGCTGTCCAACTGGGTGTTGCCAAAATAAAATAGTTAAAAAATGACCCGTTACATAAAACATATTTAGAAATAATTCACCATAATGCTGATGCTATAATGTTAGATCCACTAAAATTATTATTTGTTGCTATCTACGAATGACCATTTTGGTCGTTGTCATGATGATGGAATGAAAATTTCAAATATCGATTTGATTTTTCTTTGGGATTGCAGGAGGCCTACAAAACTGTAGATTAAATCAAAAACCTCGATTAGTGTCTATTGATTATCATAGACACTAATCGAGGTTTGAGATTTTAACCATAGACATATTATCCCAATTTGATAAGTCTATGATTTAAACTATAATTTTGTCCACGGCGCAAAAGGTCCTAACCCTAACGTACCTACTCGCCACCTTGTAAGGTTGCCACCCGGTTGTATCCCGGTGCACCCTGTTCCTGTATATTATTAGATCACAAATAGGTAGGTAGTCTTTTAGCAGATGATCGAAAAATGTTCAAAGATGAGGCTGTCCTTTCAGACAGCCTCATCTTTAAACCTACTCAAACAGTCAAATCAACCGCAGACTACTGCCATATTTCAGTGAACGAAATTCATGTGCAATAATAATTCCGAGTAATGCCACCTCCACCTCGCATACTTACATTTTAATCATATAATTTGTGGGCGTATCCTCAAAAGTCTAGGATGTAACACGAGGGCAGACCTGATTCAAATTTTTTCACTTGCCAACGCAGATAGAAACTAGTTTCATGTCGTTCATGTGGGAACATACCGGCAGGCGATGTAGGAACGATTATTAGAAATGTAGAAATCTGTATTAACTCACGATTCTCGGAATAACTTGACGTGTGTGGACAGTTGAGAGGATTGAGGTTAATTGGGGATTCGAGGAACTCACTTTAGGTATATATTTTCTGGAATAGGGTGAAAGGTGGAATACGCAAACGATTCGGCTTTTTCCCGCTCATTAAAAATCTCCAAGAAGAGTTCTAGATTCTAGGAAGAGAAATTTGCCAGCAGAAAACTGATAAACATCTCATTGCAAGCAAGCATATACTTTTTCCATCAACCTTAAAAGAACAATTTTTTCTACTTCTTATAGACGATCATAAGATGAATTTCAACATATTTAAAACGTAATTCATTCAATGATTTAATAAGAATGAATTTCTCAAACTGCATCTCTCATAAGTATCCATCGAAAGTGGTTCTGAGAGTTTCTCTCATCCCCATCTTCGAAGGATAAAAATTTGGTGAAATGGTTTTGAGGAAATTCTTACGGTTTTTCATTTTACATATTTTTACTGGCTACTATTGTTATATCTGTGTTTATACATTAGTCTCAATCCCAAAATGTATCGATAAATTTTGAAAAAAAACATAGATTCGAAAGTTTTGCATGACCTCACTCTCCAAAAAAGTAATTTTTCGAAATTAAAATTTTTTATGGGTTTGTACAGGATGATTGTTCATATTTTACTCAATAGCTATCTCAGTTATTATTCAGGGTACAAAAACATTTGAATGGGCAAATCTGTAGTATTTTTTTATGGGCATTCAGAATTCAGAACTAAGAAATGCATAAAAGCATCGTAAACCTCAGAAATTTAGGATAACTGGTATTTTTTAAATGGTACACCCTGTATTTTATTTTCCTAATCGGTAGAGCTCTTTCTTCTGATTTCAAAAATATATACCTCATGGCTCATGGAGGTTATTTTCGGCAGTTTTCTAAAAATATAGGTTTCTCGTATCAATCTAAGGCACTTAATTTAACTTTAAGTTGATAAATGAATGAAATAATTATCAGTTGTTTTATTATTTACGGTTCCTCTGACATGAAGAAATCGCATCTTTGTCGTGTGGCGTTCTACAGCTGCCTTTGATATAGACGAAAAAACCTTTATTATTAGAAAACTGCCGAAAATAACATGAATGAAGTATATATTTTTTTGAAATCAGAAGAAAGAGCTCTACCGATTAGGAAGATAAAATACTGGGTGTACCATTTAAAAAATAACAGTTATCATATTTTTTTTTAGGTTTACGATGCTTCCACGCATTTCCTTGTACTGAATTCTGAATGCCCATGAAACATACTACAAATTTGCCCATTTGAACGTTTTTGTTCGACCAATATTAACTGAGATAGACATTGGATAAAATATAAACAATCACAAATTTTTATCTCTTCAAATATTTTTCAAGACCGATTGCGATTGCGAAAATGAAGAAACAGAACTCCACACATAGAGAGAGAGATATCCAAATGAAAGATAATCACTAAATTCAGCATAAACTGAAAGAGAAAATAAACAGATATGTTTGTCCTGTCAGCAGACCTATCATCACCCTAAGATCAGCTCGTGATAGCTTTAAGACCCTAGTGGTATAGGTCGGTAAAATCATCACGAGTTTCTTGGACTTAGTAAGTCCAGGAGTGTTTCCCCAGAGGGTTATTCTGTTGTCAAACTCCCATTATTGGACCGCTTTTTAAAGTATTTATTCAGAAAAGAAATATGTGGGCATGACATAGAACAGCAAGATACATATGAGTAAATAATCAACAATCACAGTACAGGTTTTTACACAATAATATAAGATCAACAATTTTTGATATGGCAGTGAACAATTAGAGCAGATGAAAAGAGAGAAATAGTTCTTGGTTGGTTTGTTCACTCTCACGCACTTAGATCGGAAAGGCCACAAACCCGCACACGTTCTACACAAAACACGCATATATCACAAATACCAATTGCTCTCTGCAGACGTCGCCAGAGGTAGCTTCATGATAGATAGACTCAGTTCCATGCTCTGCGGCTGAAGTCACTATGAATGGACCATCCGCCTCGCAGGGTTGTAGTGACGAGGTCCCTGCGATTGTGGAGCGTATTGATTCCCAGTGCATCAAGCAGCGCACTGCTCTCCCTGCACCAGAAACCCCTCGCCCCGATGATGAAGGGAAGGACACTGATGGTTTTGTCTGGGTATTGTCTTGCCAGCGCGCTGAGGAACTCTGGCTGATCGTATGTAGCCTTTTTGAGAATATATGTCTCAGACAGCAGTCTCGGAGCCTCCCACGACACGCCCACATCCTCCACCACAGCTGTCTCATTTTTAAGGCATAAGAGGTCAGGCTTGTTCAATCTTCCTCTGTCATCCCTGATATGAGGCTCCTCCAGAATCTTCCAACCCTTTCCTCTGGCAGCATCGGCAATCCGCTTTACAACAAAGTTGTGCCGCTGTATTCTTTTGGAGTGTCCCATGTGACATCTTTGGAGCACGTGGGAGAGGGACTCAACTCTCCCGCAGTTGCCCCGGCACATTTTTGCCTCTCTTGGCCCGTATGGAAGGCCTCGCGTAGGAAGCGATTTGGTTCTCAGTTTGATCGCTGAGATATAATCCTCTCCTGTCCATATCGGAGGCGGAGAGCGTATATAGAAGTTGGCAGCACTGTTGTTAGCTGCTTGTTTTGTGCCTCCGCCATAGAATGAGCCCTCCAGTCTATCAGCGTTGCACTGGTCGACTGCGGTCTTGGTGTTCTGACCCGGTTTGATCATTCTATTTATCTTGATCATAATAGGATCGTCCTCAGCTATTACCTGCCGGAAGAGGTCGCATTTTTCCCTGGTGTTGGCGAGTCTGTCTCGCATAATTATCGGAATCTTTTTCGTAAAGGAGAAGACTCCCAGCCCACCCAGCCTGACAGGGGTGTAAAGGCACTCATCAATGATGTGTGTGGGCAGTCTATTGATCTTTTTGATAGCCCTACAGATCATCCTGTCTGCCGTCTTTAGCATCTTCAAGGTTATTACTGGAGATTGGAGGGAGTGTATATATCTTGGTATGAGATGTTCGACCAAGATGGACATTTTTTGTTGCGGTTTCAAGGGTGCCTTCATCACGCTGGATATTTGTGTATCCAGGCTGGCCATGTTGCAGGGGGTCACACCTGTGTGAGTGTATACTTTGCCGAGGTATTTGAAGGATTCGCCAATGGAAGTAAGTGGCGGAATAGGGCTGCCCTTGACGTAGAACTTTGGTGTTGGGTGGACAAATAGGTTCTTCTTCGAAGGCACCACTGCCAGAGAGAGGGAAGCACATTTAGCGGTGTTCAGCTGTAGGGAGCGCGCATCGAAGAACTCGCATGCGTATCTGAGTAGGAACTGTGCGTCTTTGGTGTTTTCTGCTAGCAACACCAAGTCATCAGCATACCCTAGAACAGAGACGTTGGCTGTCCCTACCTTTACACCCTTCCTTATTTTAAGGGATGATATGAGCTCGTCGAGTACCATATTAAAAAGGATTGGGGAGAGCGGGTCCCCTTGTTTGACCCCTCTTTTGACGTTGAATTTGCCAATCTCCTCCCCTTCGCAGAATAGTGTTGTCCACTGCTCTTCAAAGTTTGCCATTATGTAGGCGGCCGATCTAAGGTCAACTTTGAATCGTCTTAGAGCTTTCTGGATTGAATGGTGCGAGATGTTGTCAAATGCCTTTTTGAGGTCGAGTGTTATCACCGTCAATGGTTTTCCCTCCTTTCTCCTCTGCTTTATGATCTTCTGCAGGGTTATGGTATTGGCGAAGCAGCCATCAACATTGGTGAAGCCTCTCTGGCATTCATCGAGCTTTATCTTGCTAGTAAGCCTGGCTGCCATGATTCTGTTGAGAACCCTCAGCAGAATGGACGCCACCGTAATGGGCCTCCATGAGTCCACCCTCTCTCTGTTCCTCTCGTTTTTCGGAATCAGGACCGTTCTACTTTGTCGTAGCGGTTCCGACACGTACTCGGCCTGAAGCATCATGTTGAATAGCATCTCCAGGGTCTCAACAGGTATCCCCGTCATGCGCCCTGAATCAATGCCGTCGTGGTCTTTTCCAAGCCCACAGAAAGGCTCAGATCCAGCATTGTAGTTACTAACTAACTGATACGTTAAGGTAGAGTATGGTTACTAAAAGATGAAAGATCGACCGATCGTGAGTGTTCCTGCTTGGTGAGCTAGCAAAAGGGGGAAAAGCCACCCAAAGAAGAGAATAGGTTTCTGTGATTCAAGGAGCAGTAGGTACTATCCTGTCTTTTTTTCTACCTTTTCAATACAGGGACATCTTGACCCGATTAGAATCCTATTCAATTGAAAAGTGGGGTGAATACTCTGACGTGACGTGGTTACATGAGGGCCCACGCCATAATGCGCTTGATAATCTTGATATAAAAATGCAACACATCGTATTGTGCGTTTACGTTCATATTAAGCTCACGTGACGCGATATCACGTCAGATGATGCTATCTGACACAGCTCGCCTTATGACGAGTGGAAAGAATATCTAAAATTCTAGATTTTCGTCAGAAGTATAGGAAAGCATGAGAAGCGTCAATTGGTAAAATTTCCAGTGATTTTTCGAAGATGGATAATATGATTGAATACTCGGTCAAATCCAGTATTGTATGATCCTACAAACCGTGAATATCGATCGATACAACCAGCATTCCAGGAAAGAGGCTGGGACGAAGTAGGAGAAAAACTCGGCATTCCAGCTCAGCGTAACAGATATTTTTTCCATATGTTTTATAGTTTGAATATTACTGGATCTATCAAGGAGCAACTCTACTTTCTTTTGGAAGGAGGTATTTGTTGCTTGCCGTCCAAATCTCCTATGAAGTGTGGATAATTACACTTATTTATTTTATTTTTTATTAAGCAATTTACAGCTGACCTTAAAACAGTTCCTGCGAACTGATGACAAGGTCTACAGGTACATCATATGTTGGTCAGTTGACCACGAACTCCAAACAAAAAAATAATACACATATAAAAAACATACAAAAAACAAAACATATATCACAGAGATTATTCTCAAAAATTAAATTGTCTCTTAATATCACATACTATTTACATAGTCCATAAGAACTTTACTAAATTTAGTCTTTTGTATCACAGACTTTACTTCTTCCGGAAGCTGATTAAACATCAGACTTCCAACAAATACTGGTGAACGTTGAGTAAGGCTAGTTCTTTTCGGTGGTCTTCTAATTAGGTCCTGAGATCTCGTTCCATGTTCATGTGCTCCTCTATTATATTGAACCACTTGCGTTGTCTTGAAATATTTATTTATTATACCATGAATCATTTTAACCTCTTCTACATGATGTATTTTAATGATGGGCATTAGGCCAGTTTCTTGATATATTATGTATGTGCTTGTAAGTCATCATAATCTTTGGCGATCTCTCTCCATTCGTATCTGCTTGGTTCTGGCATGTAAAGTGGTTCCAGAGTTTTCCAAAGTACCTCGCAACATTCTTTAACGATTTGACCAATAGTTGAAAATCTAATCCGGAAAGAGAAACCCAATGTTCAGTAAGAATTTCCAGTTGCCAAATACCTATGAACAAGGAAAAAAGCCCTTTTACTTTCTAAAATACCACAAATATTTTTTCATTCTGGGTAATGAATGTGAAGAAAATTGGAATAAACTACGAAATGCGTTAGGCCGATGTGAGCTCCGCTTCAAGTTCACGGTGCCTGACGTGACGTGGAAACACGTCACGTCAGAGTATTCTGTATTCACATTTAGACGTTACAATGTTTTTTTCAATTTCTTCCGAATCTATCGCAAATAGGAAGTAAGACTCTTCTAGATCTTCCAGAAATGGCTTAGCGGATTATCGTTAATATGGTGACCAGTAGGAGTATCCGAGCCTGCATGGATGCCAGAGAGGGAAATATTCGTTATCATTCTCCCAACAAAATAATCAATACAATGTATGTGTGAAGTACGTGAAAAATGACAGGGTTTTATTTCAGAGTCATAACTTGTTAGAAGTGAATTACCGTAATGTCATATTCTACACCTATGATCTTTGATTTTTTCTTTATAAAATCTGATCAACCTTTATGAAATGAAAGTACCTACCAAGAAATAAAATATTCTTAGATAAATAGGGATAAACGAAATTGATTTTGTTCGCATGCTATGGACAAAATGACATACCGGCAACAGGCAACAGTAGTTTTCTACTCATATATACTCCATTCACTTTTATAAAGTATCGCGGTTTGCCATGAAATTTTGACACATTTCACCGTATATATTTTGAAAATGTTAGGTTATGGTAATTGCACTGTCAGATACGCCCACAACGTTGCCGTTTCTGCTAAAAAATCGTAGTAATTACGTATTTATCAAAATGTTCCTTTGGAAAATTGATGAATTTGAGAAAATATTATGTTAATTCAGAAGACATTTAACTACATTTTTGCACAACCTGAAATACTCCAGTATGAAAATGTAGTAGTTCTACGAAACCTGCGCCACAGTTAAATCTTCGAAGACCTAACTCCATTTACAAAGTTGAAAAAGAGTAAATAGAAAGTAGACCTGGCAATGTCGCTTAATTTTCACGAGTGCCAAACTGCGTCTGTTCTAGGGGAAAAAACTTGATAAACCTAAATCATGGCCAACCGCGATACTTTATAAATGTGAATGGAGTATAAGTAGAAAACTACTGTTGCCAGTTGACGGTATGCATATGTAACTCCATTCACAATTATAAAATCACAACTCTGGCCATGGTTTCGTTTTCAGGAATTGGTGCACCTGATGAAAAATCTGTGCGCGTACATAGAATATCGTTCATGACGAAACGACGATGCCAGTTTTTCTGTTTACATCAAAGTAAAAGTATCGAAGATTTACCACATTCTGTTAGTTCGAATCGATTGGCGATTTTGGGGCGAAATATCGATAGGAAATCGGCTATTTTTCTGTTCTTCGTCGTCCAGAAGAAGTTTTCCTTCGATATGAGAAATTTTGTGCAAGTGTCATTTTTTCCTTTCACGAGTTTTGGCGTGAGTACCAACGGCAAATTTGAATTGGACCAAAAATCGATTTTTATGCATAAATAAAGCGAAAGTAAGTACTAATAGACCTTTTTACACTTGATAACGAATTTTTTTTAGGTATCTGGCCGTTTTGAAAGATTTCAAACGAAATTCCGGCCCCCCAGAAGTTTGGTTAGTTTCGGTATCGTTTTTGGTGCTAAAAATTTATTTGGAATGTGTAAATGGACAAAAAAGGCTTCCTTATACGATCTTCTAACGAAAGCGATTGGAAAATATGGTTCAGCTAGGATTTTCGAGGAATTATGAGGAAAGAACTTGCAGAATGAAATTGCACGATTTTCGTAAGTACCTAAACGGGTTCTGGATGGCCATCATCGGTCTGTAAATGATTATTGTTGATCGTTTTCTCGTTTCAGAAAAAAACACGTCGAAAAAGCTAAAAAAAAGAAGAAATATGACTATATTGCATTCCACAGTTGGTGAATTCAGATTCCGATGAATTGAAATGTGTCACTGGAGCTTTCATTCGTTTGCCGAAAGTAGAAATAGGCTATATTGAACCAGAATACATCGGTTTTTTCCATATTCCAGGAGTTTTGTGTCTTATTTTAGAACAGGTGAATGATAAATGTGTAGCATATGTTCGACCTATTCCAATTTATTTGTACAAGTAATGTGGTAGTAATGTATGAAAATTTTTTAATCTAATAAATTACTATACAATCAGAATATTTTACTCCTTGTTCATAAGATCAAATAAATAAAATGTCGTCAAGTCTTGAACTTTCAGTTCAAGAGGATAATAAACATTAAATCTTCAGAAGCATGCATATGAAAATTATGTGAAAGCAATGCAATTTGTCCATGGCGAAAAATAATATATTGCAACAGTGATCTCTTGTACTTTTCATGCAAATAACTAGAAAAGGAATCCTTTCTATCAATTCATATAAACGTTAATTATTTTCGTCCATCACATCTTTTCCAATTCATTCACATTCTGAGAAATACGCTAAGAATGTAGAAAGGGCAACATAGTGTTGACTTGGAACATAAAAATATTTTGAAAAACGTCATAACTTCGATACAGAGTGGAATGTGTCAAATTTCCAAGGCCAGAGTTGTGATTTTATAATTGTGAATGGAGTATATATACAAAACTTTCGACAAAGTTCACAAATGAAACGCTTGGTTCTTCAAGGAACATCAGCACAAGATGCGTGAGCCCAATGCAAGCAATACATGCATCGTAACCAGTCTCCTCCAGGGCTAATCCTGGAGAAGATCTCAATCGGGAACAAAGGTCATAACAATAGATAGATGGACAACCGTCTTCATCATCTCGAAAGTTGCTAGGAACATTTTCTTTTTCATTGTCTTCTTCAAATAATGCCCTAGGAACTTGTCTTCTTGTCTTTGGAGGAGGTATGGGCTCTTTTTTATATTAGGTGTAGAAGTTGAAATTAAGTAAGTTTGTCGAGTCATCAGCTTACCTTTGCCTTGCCCACTTACGAATCGTCCTCTAGGCTCTAGGGATTGGAAAAACCTCCTCATAGGATCAGCAGGAGTAGGTTAAGATGCATTGTCTTCATCAGCCGCAGATGAATATTTTCTTATGAATATGTTTAGACAAATCCTGGTTCTCTGTTTGCTGATGGAGCCTGGATTGTCTTGGTGTTATCCGGTAGATACGGTTAGTTCAGCTGAAATACCTATGCCATTTCGTCCGTTCACTGTACCTATATGTCATTTTGTCCATATAAATTAAATATATAAATATTAAATATATACAATATATTATAATTAAAATTAAAAATTTATCGAAGTAATACGAAAGGTATATTTAACATAAAAAAAGCTTCGTGAATCAATGACAAATAAGTAAAGTTTGAAATGAATGCAAAATAAATGAAAAAAATGATGAAAACTGGCCATTGGCGCAATGAAAAAAACTCGTGACCTATCCCCTGGGGATACGGGGAAAATAGAATAGATCCCAGGTATGGTCTGCCTGTCGTAAAAGGCGACTAAAAGACCCAACCCAAGCCAAGGTGGAAGAGATCGTGCCGAGGGCTGAATGGCACTGGGTTGCAAAATATGTGTGTCGCAAACGATTCCTTTGGGGCACCAGGGGACACCCCATAGTATGAGACCCCTTACTGCGGTATGCCGGGCTCTGCCGCAGCGGACTACCTTTCCCTTGCTACTCGTGGGAACACTATGAACCAAGAACAAAACAAAAAAACCAAACCGCTCACCCGTCAAGGGAAGCAATCCGGGGCTTCGGCCCCAACTACACTGCCCACCCGCGAAGGGAGGCAATCCGGGGCTTCGGCCCCAACTATACCGCCCACCCGCGAAGGGAGGCGTCACTCGTCTTCGGCCACCCAAAACACCGGCTCAGAGAACCCGCCCACCCCGACCGCAGGGTCGAGTGGAAACGGTAAGCCCAAGCAGGTGAACCCTTCCTTGCAGGCGTACAGGGACCGAAGAGCGGCCTATCGTCTGCTAGAGAAGCTAAAAGACATACCCGAAAAGGAGATGTCGGAAAAGCAACTGGCCTCGAGAGATTGGGCTCGAGAAGTTGCTGCAAAAGCCGCCGCGCGACCCCGAAAAACTGAAGCTGAAACTGCAGCTAAACCAGCAGCTAAGCGACAGCGATCGGGAGAGCAGAGCGATCAACAAGCGAAGAAGCCCAAAACGGGGCCCTCGCCCAAGCGCCCCTACAGTGCGGTCGTAAAAAACGAACTCGTCAGGGCGGTTATCGATAAAAGCCACCAGGACGGCAACATCACTCCGTCAAAATGGATGATGGTCGAGATGGCGCTTTTAAAGCAATTCAAGGAGCTCCTCAGAGAAAATCCGGGAGCTCCCCCTCAGTGCACGGACGCAGGCTGGTTCCAGGGCCGAGTCAAGCTGGTATCGTGCGCTGATCAGAGATCAGCAGATCTATACGAGAAAGCGATCTCAAAAATTGGCGAAGTCTGGCCAGGCTCAAGACTAGAGGCTGTGACGAGGGAGAACATCCCGCGCAGACCAAGGTCAAGGACCTGGATTCCGGCAGAGCCATCAGATCCTGCAGAAATAATTGAATTCCTGCAGCTCAGCAACCCTAGCCTCCCAACCCACGTTTGGAGGGTGGCAAAGGTAGGCGGAGGAAAAGAAGGAAGGCGAGAGGCTGTTGTCATCTTGAACAACGAGTCGGTGGCCCCCATTTTGGAGAACAAGGGGGTGGTCTACTATGGGCTCGGGTCGGTGAAACTCCTCATCTACAACGCAGACGCCAAAACCACCATACCCCAAGAGGAGAAGGTGGTGACGACGTCTGACGATGGCGCATCCGATGGCGGCAAAAGCGGCGTCTCAGAAGCTGCGGCAATGCTGAGTCGGCTCAACAATGTGGATGAAGATGAGCTGCTAGACTCATCCGGCGGGGGAACTGCGGATGAAGTTCCTGCAGATAAATCTCCACCACAGTAAAGCAGCATCAGCTGCACTTCTCCTCCGCTTAGCTAAAACCGGCGAGGAGATCGTTTCAGTCCAAGAACCCTGGGTGCATAAACAGCGGGTTTGCGGACTGCAACTGAAAGACTACAATGTCATATATATACAGGGTAAAGAGCCGCCTAGAGCATGTATTCTTGTTAACAGGAAATACAGCTCTTTTACCTTACCAAATTTTTGTGACAGGGACAACGTGTGCATTGTGGTGCAACTAGGTCCGGTTAGTATATGGTTCATGTCATCATACATGGCGCATGATGCAGGACCTCCCCCGCCGAGACCGCTACAAGCAGCCCTATTGGAGGCAGCAAGGACGCGGACACCGGTCGTTATCGGCGCTGATGCGAATGCACACCATACTATATGGGGCAGCACCGACACAAACGAAAGAGGTGAGTTGCTTTTAGAATACATTCTAGATAACAACCTCCAAATATGTAACAGAGGCGGTGAACCCACCTTTATTGCAGCCGTAAGGCAGGAAGTTCTGGACATAACATTGACCAACGAATATGCCGCTAACCTGATACGGTCCTGGAGAGTATCCCGAGACCACTCCATGTCAGACCACCGATACTTGGAATTTGACATGGACGTACATGGGCCAACAGCCAAACAGTTCCGTAATAAGCGTAATGCGGACTGGGGTATGTACAAAGAACGCTTCTCCCAGGCCCTACCGGCAGAGATACCAGACATTCCCACTTCTAGGGCCGATCTGGATCAGCTGGTAGACAGCCTCACAGAAACTTTCAACGATGCGATGAATGTTGCATGCCCGATGAAAACGGTCAGGGGAAAACCCAAACCGGCCTGGTGGTCTTCTGAAATCAGTGACCTCAGGAAACAATGTAGAAAGCTGTTCAACCAAGCTAAGAAAATCAATGAATGGAGTGCTTATAAAGCCGGTCTGAATAGCTTCAAAAAGAGTGTTCGACTCGCAAAATTCGAATCATGGTCTGAATTCTGTTCTAGCATCGACTGCGCTACAGAACGCAACAGGCTGCGAAAAATAATCTCGTCCAACCCAGTGGCGCCAAGCTATCTCAGTAAACCTGATGGCACATGGACGACCACGGACGTAGAGACCGTCGAGCTACTGGTAGACACACACTTTCCTGATGGCCAACAGCTAGGTGGGCAATGCGAACCAGCAGCTCCTAGCATCGAAAAAATTATTAACCCATCAATCGTCACCTCGAGCAGGATTGAATGGGCTATCGCACAATTTCAACCCTACAAATCACCTGGTAAGGATGATATTATACCAGCGGAAATGCAGGTAGTCTCCAACCTGGCGATTCCATGGTTAGAGGTCATATACAAGGCCTGCCTAAGCCTAACTTATGTACCTAAGAAATGGAAGGAGGTGAGAGTTGTTTTTATACCTAAAGGGGGTAAACAATCGCACAACACCCCCAAGGATTATAGGCCTATTAGCTTATCATCATTTCTACTAAAAACGCTAGAAAGATTAGTAGATTCATATATAAGAGATTCACTGTTAGGGGAGGGAATTCTTTCCCAATCCCAGCATGCCTACTGCAAGGGGAGGTCAGTAGAAACAGCCCTCCACGCGCTAGTACTAGAAGTTGAAAAGTCTTTAAACTGCAACGAATACTCACTGATAGCCTTCTCAGACATTGAGGGGGCGTTCAACAATATAATCCCCAGTGCTGTTACAGGGGAAATGAAAAATCTGAGAATTGACAAGTCAATCGTCGAATTTGTTAACCACATGCTCTGCAGCAGAGAGATTCACGCAGAGATCTCTGGCTGTCAGATACAGAGAGTGGTCAATAGGGGGACTCCGCAGGGGGGAGTGCTCTCACCCCTACTGTGGATCCTTACCCTCAACGGTTTTCTCCAGAGAATGGAAAGGCTAGGAATTAAAATTGTGGCCTACGCCGATAACATTGCGATTATAGTTTCAGGGAAATTTCCAGAGACTCTGTCGGATGTCAAACAGGGGGCACTAAATGAACTCGTGCACTGGTGCAACAAATGCGGCCTAGGGATAAACCCGGGCAAAACGGAGCTAGTTCTCTTCACGAGGAAGCACAAAATACCCTCCTTTCGCCTTCCCAATATAGGGGGCCAAGAAATAAAACTCTCCGAACGAGCTAGGTACCTAGGAATTGTCCTTGACCGAAAGCTGTTATGGAGAGAAAATATAGAAGAAAGGGTGAAAAGGCGACAGTTGCGCTATACACCTGCAGAAGAACCATTGGCAAACAATAGGGGTTGAGACCCAGCATTGTCCATTGGTTATACACGGCGGTCGTAAGACCCACACTTATGTATGGATCATTAGTATGGTGTAAGGAGGTCAACCGGAAAAGGGTGGGAAAGGTACAGCGATTAGCTGCCGTTCTCATGACGGGGTGTCTTAGGACAACCCCGACTAAAGCCCTGGAAATGATCCTACATCTGACTCCATTAAACCTATATGGGAAGGAGTGCGCGGCTAGCGCCGCTGTCAGACTCAATGCAGTCTCACCATGGCCTAAGGTAAACTACGGCCACTCCAAAATTCTGAAGGAATTCAACCTCACCTTAAATAACACAGACTACACTAAACCCACCCCGATGTTCGACCGCAAGTTCTCAGTGGACATCCCGTCCAGAGAAAAGTGGACAGCGAACCTAGTTAAGCCAAATGGGACGCTCTTTTATACAGATGGCTCAAAACTAGAGGGAAGAGTAGGAAGTGGAGTCTTCTCAGAGTCCCTCAACTTATCATTTCGTTTGCCGGACTACTGTAGTGTTTTCCAGGCAGAAATGGTAGCTATAAATGAAACAGCCAAATGGGTACTTCAAACAGGACTTGAGTCCAATGAAATATCTATTCTAAGTGACAGCCAAGCTGCCATCAAATCTCTAAACTCAGTCTACCTGACCTCAAAGGCGGCTATACAATGCCGTAGAGCCTTAGATGAGCTGGCGACTAAAGTAAGAGTCAATGTTGTCTGGGTACCCGGCCACAGGGACATAGCAGGAAATTGTAGGGCGGATGAGTTAGCTAGAGCTGGTACAACGCTCACAGCTATATCCGCTAATACTAGACCAGGGGCACCTATCGCTGAACAGAGGTTGCTCCTCCGGAAGGAAGTACTCCGCCTAACCAACCTCAGGTGGCGGGAGGAGCTTTCTTGCACTTCGTCAAGACAGGTATGGCCGGAGCTTAACCTGCGACGCACCAAAGATATTTTATCTCTTTCCAGGAACTCCATTGGAAACGCGATTGCGGCCATCACTGGACACTGGCTTGGAGGATGCCATGCTGCACGTATGGGAATCCTTCAACGCAACGACTTCTGTAGAAGCTGTCGAAACGAGGAGGAGGAAGAGACGATGGTCCACTTACTCTGCCACTGTCCTGCCCTATCCAGGAAAAGATTCTCGGCTCTGGGACAGGCCTATTTTGACAACCTATCCGATCTTCAGTCGGTTGGTGTCAAAAGTCTTATGCTGTTCATTAACAGCAGCTACTGGTTCTCACGGTAGTGGTGGGGGTGGTAACCACCCTAATACGGCATCACAACGGGCCCCTGGCCTATGTGGGTTCCATCCAGCGTTGCCAGGTGTAACATAATTATCAGATTGTAACATAATTTTTCGGGAAAATAGAGTTGACCAATAAAGTGTAACATAATCGATAATTGTAACATAATTTCGGGAAATGTAACATAATTGATAATTATTGTAACATAATTTAGACAGTTCAATGAAAATTATTTACCATATTTTCTGTTTATCAAAACTTCGGCAACAAAAATATCAGGCGCTTCTTCTATTGAAATTATTTTTCTTTTGAGGGCCGGGGATTGCGGGGAATCCCAGAATTAATTTTACACATTCGATAGACGTAATAGATTGACACGGAAATAATACCTTATTCACCCATTTCAGCCAGAAAACATACGGAATCCTCGATTTTGTTGAATATTCTACAAAATCATTATTATAGAAATATTTCAAGATGGTATTCCTCCCATTATTGCGTTACCCCACAGCAGGTAGATAGTTGGTCTTTTTCGCAGTTTTGCGGAAGAGACTGTGTCATAAAGGCCATCTGGGTACCAATTTACGCTTTGCTACATCAGTCGAGCGGTACTTTTTCTATTGCGTGTCTGTAAATATGTTATTTTTTCTCTTTTTATTATGGGAATAGGGTTGAAATTCGAAAAACACAGTGCCATAATTATTGTAACATAATTTTCAGGAAAATCTGATAATTTTGGCAACCCCGTACCATAATTTCATTTCATTCATCTGGCAACGCTGGTTCCATCCCGAACCACCGTGCTAACCTAACCTAACCTATCGATTTCAGTTATCACTCATAACGACCGAATGAACTAGAGTAGCGCTTGCTAATTTTCAGAGTTAATAGAAGCCACTCAGGTCGTGTGATGTGGTAGACAATTCCGCATTTGATACCTCCAAACTCTAATTATGATGCCTATGTCATTTTGTCCATATATGTCATTTTGTACGTATTTTCCCTATTTATGTTTTTTCTCCGAATACAAGGTTAATAAAACTCATAAATATGTAGTAAGGGTAGTGGCAAAGAGGACACGAACACTGAAGAAAACTCATAAAGTTTTTGCCAGAACTGTAGGTGTATTTTCCACTTGAAACTGATCTATTCAGAAGTAGGTACACAGGGTGTCCCAGAATGAATGCAACGAAATTATGTCACAGATTCTCGAGACAAAATTAGAAGATCCCCCATTTTTTATTTATGAAATGATATATTCAGATTCACAATGAAAATAATTATTGAAGAATTTTGTTTTGTGAAATTGATTCAATGTTATTTTCTTAGGGTCCCCACACCAATGGCACGTTCCGGAGCCTGAACCCTGAGTCTGAAAATTATAAAACAAACATTTTTTCTTTTCTGAATCATATTCAAATTGCATTTTACGATTTTTGATAGAAAAATATCAAAAATAGTAAATTCCGATCACAAAGGGTTAATGAAATTTTCAGGCAAATCGTTCCATTCTTCCTGAAAGGCTAAACTCAATTCCTGAAAAGTTGAGGTGAGTTTTGGCGATTGGACATTGCTCTCCCTGAGTAATCCTAAACGTACTCAATTGGATTTATGTCCGGTGAGTTTGCTGGCCAGTCCATTCTCTGGATATTGTTCTCTTGAAGAATGTTTTGAACCCTTCGTGGGGCGTTGTCATCCTGATAAATGAAATTATCCCCAAATTCGTTGCGAAGAGCAACAATGATTGGATCAATGATGTTTTCCAAGAAGACATCAGCACCAGTCGTTGTTCGTTCAACAAAAATAAGAGGGGTGCAGCGACCGTGATAGAATTCGACATTATAGATTAATTGTTGTCACTCCATTTTGTATCTATGGACGACATCGATGAGGATATATACCTAACGTTGGCTCTGCATTTCGACTGACAGTAGTTTTTAATTAATCAAGTTCAAGTTGTGATTTGTACGAAATGTCGGCAAATTAATAAATTCATTTTCCTAACAAAAATTGGTTCTTCTACTCCCATAATTCAACAGACCGAACATTAACCTCCCTAGGCGCATTATAGATCCGCCTTGAAATGGCACAACTTTCCGAGCAGAAGTGAGTCACTCTAGTCTGCCTGGACCTCTCCAAACCCTTTCTCGTCGACTATAACTTTGTAAACCGAATCGTGACTCGCCCTGAAAAAGAAGGTTGCGTCATTTTGGTGTTCTGTCTTTTGGCGGCAGCGCTGCCGGTTTCCA
Organism: Adalia bipunctata; assembly: GCA_910592335.1. Lineage (NCBI taxonomy): Eukaryota > Metazoa > Arthropoda > Insecta > Coleoptera > Coccinellidae > Adalia > Adalia bipunctata. Next base: position 33,591,232 of record OU342952.1, on the reverse strand, counting down.
GGATAAGAGCCACTATGCGCCTTACTGAAGTCCGTGGAATCTTCACACGTTGCGCAATCTGGTGGTTCGATAAAGCTTCTGGATGTAGGGCTACTATTATTGCCCGGTCGAACTGAGAAATTGGATATATCCCGGCATTTTGCACGGAATTTTCTCAATAATACTCGTTATTCGGTGAAAAAAGATTAACTTCGATTAAACCACTTGTTCCTTCCGAACAAAAAACATTTTTCGATGTTTTATTGTTTTTAAGATAAGGTAGTTACGATTCCACACATAAATAATTGTTATGTTACACTCAACAAGCTGAGAGTTGATAGGGCAAGACTTTTGACGATGTGTGTATAATTCTTGTGAATAATGGAATAGTATATATTTTTAAACTAGTTGCAAAATGGGCCCCTATTCCAATACGAACGCATGAGTGTTGGAATTGCATTCTGCAACGAGTATTAGACGATATTTTCTCCATTTCAGTCAAATTTCGTTGAAATTCAATGAAAAATCAGATACTTAATACATCCTAGTGACTTTTGTATTGTATCTTGGCAGTTGGTGACTGATACGACATTGACATTTCCAAATTGACTTTTGTTAAAAATTGATAGGATCGGAAGCCAGTGCTGCCAACCACGAAACGAAAAATATGTATATCTAACTGAACTGTTTTAAGTAACTGTAATGAACTCATTACGATACTGGAATAGAGAAAATAATTTCTGTTATATCAGATTAGGAATTATGGAGGGTTTATTCACTCGACAGCTTTTGTCCTTTTTTTGACAGATGTCGAAATGGATCTAGTTTCCATGTTGAAGAACGAGTGCTCGAAAGTTCCTGACTTCACGTCAGTGCTTTAGGAGGCCCTCAAAAGCTCATCCTGTAGGTCCTAGTTCCGTATCAACTCTGTCAAGCGGTGTATTTAAAAGCCATATCTGGCTAAACGCTCACGTGCTAATGCCTTTTCAGAAAGGAAAGTATCTACGTAAGTTGAATTAATGAATGAACTCGCTGTTGTTGGTTATCGGGAGGGAAGCGGGGAAAAGACGTATGACAACTTCGCATCCTTTCTGGGAATTTAGGTTTGTATTTCGCCCACGCTCTTGTAATTTATCTGTATTTTTAACAACCTCCTACGTCCTTTCCGAGTGTTTCGAGAAAATGAGCGTCGAATCCGATGAATTGAATTGATTCGAAGAAGTTTGAATATTCGGTGAAGGTGTTGAAGGGTGAATATAGAAGAATATGAATTGAATACACCTGTTTTCGTCCACTTTTACTCACTTTCATGAAATTACTTCGTTCAAAGTAAATTTTATATTTTGGTCTGGAAGATTGTTTGAATAAGAAGATTCAAATTCACGCTGAATCTCCATGCAATTTTGTAAAGTATCCCGGTTGGCCAAGATTTAAGTTTTTCAAGTTTTTTACTTCAAACTGATACAGGTTGGCACTCGTGAAATGACGGCAATATCAAAATCATTCTAAGAGACGTTGCAAATGCTAATTTCTTCTCTCAATATAATCATCACGCTTGGAAACTAAAAATTCCGTAGGTAGTTTTGAAGAAAAAGGGACAAAGTGTCTGCTTGTTTTGATAGTAAACCTGATAATTTGAATCCACAATTCATCACCAGCTATCCAACATTTTCGACGTATTTGAGTGAAAACCAAGGTATTATATTTTATATGAATAGATATTTAGTTTTAGCTGCACAATGAGAAAGATTTGAAGTGAAAGAGACGACGAAGAATTTCCTTGTATTGATGCACCCAAGAAGACACTGACTGAAGACTTCATTTTGAAAACAGGTCTGCAACGACAAATTTGAAATTTTAATTCGAAAAATGGACGACTCAGTTTTGCGAAAAAACATTTGGAATATAACGGAGGGCGGATATCACTTTTAAAATTATAAAATCAATGGGTTACAAACGCGAAAGGGTGAATGACACGAAATTTTATATTATATTATATTTTGGTAAGTGATGTTATAGGTGTATTGTCAGTGTGTTTCACAAGAATAAAATTAGAAAAAGCACTAACATGCAGTCGGGAGCTTCTGAGCGCTCGTTCATCGATCTTGTATTTGTATACTCCATTCACTTTTATGATGTATCCCGGTTGGCCATGAAATTCTGACACATTCAACCGTGTATATTTTGAAAATGTTAGGTTACAGTCATTTGCCTGTCAGACAACGAAGCAACGTTGTGCTTGCTACATAGAGGTCGTAGTAATTACGTATGTATTTATCAAAATGGTCATATACGTTGGGAAAATAATGAATTTGATCATTTATTATACAGGGTGTATCTGAATACCACCGAAAAATGGAAAGGGGTGGTTCCTCAGATCATTTTATGACAAAAGGACAAAAGGTTTCCATAAATGTAGGTCTGGGAATGCACTGTTTCCAAGATACAGGATGTTAAAGTTTTACTTTTTTTAAATTCTTCGTTCAATTTGTGACAGAAAATCTCATATCTGCTTCTTTTTCATGTGGGGCGCCCTTTTTGAGAGAAAAAACAACACGTTTTGACGTAACGCTCTACTACAAATACGCGTTAAGATGTTTCATCTTCTTACATAAAAACTGCGCCCCATGCACACGAAAAAAAAAGGCAGAAGAGATTTCTTGTCACAAATTTAACGAAGAAGTAAAAAATAATTGTTTGTTGGAAATATCTCAGTGGCGTACCACTTTTAGTCAGTTTTTAAGTAAAACTTAAACCCCCTGTATCTTGGAAACAATGCATTTCCGGACCTACATTTATGGGAACCTTTTTTCATAAAATGATCCGAGGAATCACCTCTTTCATTGTTGCGGTGCTATTCAGGGTGTATTTTAATGTGAGGATTTTTTGGCAGGTGATAGAACTCATCAAAATATGTCATTTTACCAAAAATGTCTTAAATGAAATGGCATATGGCAAAATGATCTGTTTTACGCACTAGAATTTTTTTGCAAATTTGTTAGATGAAAAGAAAAGAACAAGAGATGTTGATATCTACAGAGGAGCAGGCGAGGGAGCAGGTTCGGTCTGAGGAATTTTCAGATTCACCCAGAAACTAGAAAATATTCTAGTTTCATTTTCTCGAAACAGGGGCATAATTCATATAAAAAATTTTTGGTAAAATGACTTATTTTGATGAGTTTTACCATCTGTTAAAAGAAAAGCCTTACCTTAAAATACACCCTGTAGATACAGGGTACCAACCTGCATCAGTTTTAAGTGAAAAGACTCGATAAACATAAATCAAACCAAATACATTATATAAAATTGAATGGAGTATAATAGGTAGATTCGCATCGAAGAATCCAAAAAAAAATTACAGCTGTCAAATAAAATTGACAACACTTACAGCAGTATTCGTCTATGATCTTGTATATGATAATTAGTGGAAATGTCAATAATTCACTAGCAACAAAAACCACAGAAAAAAATACTATTTCTTTCGATATCATTCTCAATGCCTTTGTCTACAAGATATGTTTTACTTCCAAAAAATGGGCCACACTGTCGAACTCGAAAGGATTCTTTCTTTTAATTCGTTATGGCCATCGTTTCCATTTGGGACAGAAAATTAGTATCCATTTAATATTCATGAAGGCATTCGGTAACTTTGTATGGGAAAACATGGGACCTTGCTTCCATAAACTTCCCATCCTTGTGTGCAGGATGTGGAATCATTGCCACGCGTGAAATTTCCAAGGAACGTTGATTTATTCACTTGTCAGAACTAGTTAGCGATTTGAACGTGGAAGGAACTTTAATTGATGCACCGAAAAAAGTTTCTGCCTTTTCTATCGTTCATGTCCTATGTTTATTTGAACAATTAAGGAAATAGCTTACAGTTCATCAATACTCAATTGAACCAACTTTATGCTATACAAACGAGGCAATGCCAATAAAAGATTTTTCGGTTTTTGCATTTTTTAGCGTTTCTGTCGGTAGATTTTCATCTGCGAAAAAAATCGAAATAAATTATTTCATGCAAGTCAGAATCCAATTTTTTTTCACGAGAAAGCAAAAGAAGGTGGAATGATTATTTCTTCTAACGTACGCAATGCAAAGTAAGAATGGGATAAAGTACACACATCGTCGAAAACCTTGAGTACAAATGATTCGTTCGAAATATGGACCATTGTTAGCTACAACTTTTTCTCATCTTTCTGGAAGAGCTCGAATACCGTTACATCAAAAGTGTTCATCTTGAGAGTCGAAATATTCAACAGAATGATGAGCTCATCCAGTGGCGCACCGAGGGGGGGGCTGTCGGGCTGCAGCGCCCCCCCCCCCAGCTCAAAAATAAAGGATTGTTCTCGTCGTTTTCGATTTTTTTTTATGTCTGTAGAATGATCAATCAAGTTTTGGGCGTTTCCTTTTACCCCCTTTACTAACTATTTGTGAAAAAAAATAAAATATGCATTTTTTAAAGAAAGCTTTTTTATGACGTCTTCCTAAAATAACGAATGCGATCTATCCATTACCTAAGAAGATTTTCGCCTGCGGCGCATTTTTTAAATTATACAGGGCCCACCCCAGACGCGGTTCTCATTTTGCGGCAGTAAATGAAGACATTTTGGAAATATAATGGGGAATCAGATGCTCAATTTAAAATTGTTTTCACATATACAGGGTGTTCGGTAACAAAGATATAGACTGTAGTTACACTTTTTTCAACGTGATACCCTATATATGAATTCAAAAATTGAAAGGCAAGCTCGAATAATGATGGGTTTATGAAGACCATTTTATGCCTTAGGAGAACCATTTAAGAGAACATAATGGCGAAAAATCGAAAAAAAGGGGTATTTTTAATTTGCAATTAATAAATAAACCCTTCAAGCTTATGCAGAAGAAAAAAAAATTAACTGTGGAATATACCGAGTGATCATAATAAATATTCAAACATTAACTACAAATAATGGTCAAAACCTTTCTTATTTCAAATGGCACACCCAGTATTTCTGTACCTTGTTGAACGTAAAAATTTATATCGGAACTATCTTCATTGGGTTTCCCTACATCTAAACCTTATAGTTTTCCAGTAATTTTCGATTTTCAATTCAACTTGTTAACCTGCCCACTTCCGAATTGATGTCCGCCAATATTTGAACAGAAAATTTCCAAATAGATATATATAGGTCGTGGAGGCTCACAAAATTGGCCTGCAAGGTCACCAGATCTAACATCTCCATATTTTTTATGGGGTTATATCAAAAGTATTGTGTATGAGAATACCATAACAACTCCTCGAGACATGAAAAGAAGAATAAAAGATGCTTTTGCAAGCATTACACCGTACACCCCGAGTATTTGCTAATGTTGAAAACTCCTTTCTTAAACGAATTCGTTTATGCATTGCAAAAGATGGAGGATCATTTGAGCAGTTCATGTAGATTGTCAATTATTTTTTTGAGGGATCTTTGTTATTTGGTTTTTCCTTTGTATTTTATGTAGATCTGTTATTGTTATAGTTTTAAAGAATGTAAGTTTACTATTCCAATATCGTTGATTTACCTGTTTCAAAATATTTCTTCGTTCTCTCCATTGAATAAAAAGTCCTAAGTATAGTTGTTGCATTAATGCACACAGAACTGAATATCCGCTTTCCGAAATATACTTCCCCTACTTTGATTCGTCATACTCGTTATCTCCAATTCTTGGGTTGAGTACCTATTAGTAGACTCAAAGATGTTCTTATGCGGGTGAAACTCGTTCCACTCGGTACTCCACTCTTTGGCCAGAGGTTCACGATAACAGATCTCTTTTGAAAATCTCGAAAAGTCTTGAAAATGTGAAGAATAGGTAAAATGTTGGACTGGAGCACTGGTTCATTGCCTGAGCAAATATTTTTTTGAATAAATCGTTTGTTACATGATTCTTTGAACGTATGGCTTAACTTCAAAACGCTCGGAATGAAGGAAAATTTAAGGGCATGTACCGGAAAAGATTACACTTAATAACTCCTAGGCGAAATCAATTTGAAAATAATTGAAAAAAGTATTGATATTCAGAAAAACAGTAGATAATCAGTCATAAAGGAATAATAAATCTTGCGTGACCGCAACACCATTATTGAGATCTTCATATGAGTTTTTCAGATTTCCAAAAAATAATATTGTAAGCATTTCCCACAAATATTTCCAAATATTTCTATGAACATCGCTATTCATAATAGTAGGTTAACTGGTTGAATTAAAAATCGAAAATTACTGGAAACTATTAGGTTCAGATATATGGAAACCCAATGAAGATTTCGATATTAATCTTTACGTTTAACAAGGTACAGAAATACTGGGTGTGCCATTCGAAATAAGAAAGTAGAATTTTTTTCTTCTGCATAAGTGTAGCCAATATGTCTAGACGAAAAAGCATTGTCTGTCTCGTTGGCTTGAAGGGATTATTCATTAGTTGCAAATCAAAAATACTCTTTTTTTTCGATTTTTCGCCATTTTCTCTTAAATGGTTCCCTTAAGGCATAAAATGGTCTCTATAAACTCATCATTATTTGAGCTTGCCATTCAATTTTTGAATTCCATATATCGGGTATCACATTGAAAAAAGTGTAACTATGGTCTTTATCTTTGTTATCGAACACCCTGTATATGTGAAAACAATTTCAAATTGTGCATCTGATTGCCCTTTAGATTTCACGAAAAAAAAATTTCAAAATGTCTTCATTTACTGCCTCAAAATGAAAACCGCGTCTGGGGTGGGCCACCCTGTATAACTTACAAAAACCTGATTACTCTCGAGCAGCCCCCCCCCCCGAATGAAATTTCTGGGTGCGCCACTGAGCTCATCTTGTTATAATGATTCATGTGAAATCCTACAGGACCATAATCTTGCTACCTGTTATTGGAATACTTTTCGAAAAACCTACTCCTGAAACGGCTGAAGAGCGACATAGATTTGCACGAACTATTACGTGATCATCAATTGGGATTCAGGGAAAATCATTCAACATACAGCACATTCATCGCATAGTCAACACAATCTCAACAAGTCTTGAGGTGAACAGATTTTGTTCAACTGTATTTCAAGACTCGTCTCAGGCGTTCGACAAGGAATGGCTCCAGGGGCTACTATACAAATTAAGAAACGCCTTCCCCAATTGTACCATCTGATTTTACCATCTTATATGACTAACCGACACTTTGTAGCGAAATACGGAGAAGCGAAATCGCAATATTTTCGGAATAGTTTCGAATATACAAGGCAATCTAAAACCGATATGGACCTACAGAATGTGAAAAACCAACAAACATTCAAATTCTAAAGAGAGTTCAATCAAGAATTCTGCGATCCCTAGCAGACGCACCCTGGTACGTCTACAATTTTACCATTCACAATGATCTGGAAATACCTTTCATCACAGACGAAATTAGAAAACTCTCTGATAAATATCAACAAAAGCTGCACACTAGCGTCACTAGCACAACTTCATAGAACAGCTGACAAGAAATCCATTTAAATTCAGAAGTTTGAAGAGAACTTAGCCATCAATAGACTTCAATTAAGTATTGAAAGAAGTGTTAATAATTTGATTTCTGTTATATGGTAATTATATACATCATGTTTGCTCAATACTTCGATAGAAGTACATTGTAAACCTCAATAAAGAAAGCTGGAAAAATATACGAGTCAACCTGTTTTATGTCTTCAAATGAGTGGAACTGCTGAGTGCTGATGAGCCCCATTTGAGCGTTTGCAGATAGTTTCAAACGGTTTTAGCAACCCCAAGGAATTGACTTGCGATAGAAGGATTAAGATTCCACTAAAATTAATGATTTTTATATCTATACTCCATTCACTTTTATTAAATCACATGGGAGGTCATGGTTTCGTTTTCAGATGGTGCACCTAATGAAAAGTCTGTGCGCGTACAGAGAATATCGTTAATGACAAAACGACGTTGCCAGTTGCTTTGTTTACATCAAAGTAAAAGTATCGAAGATATTCCACATTTTGTTAGTTCGAATCGATCGGCGATTTTGGGGCGAAATATCCATAGGAAATCGCCTATTTTTCCGTTCTTCGTCGTCCAGAAGAAGTTTCCCGTCGATTTCGTGCAAGTGTCATTTTTTTCTTTCACGACTTTTGGCGTGAGTACGAACGGCAAATTTGAATTGGACCAAAAATCGATTAATAAGCATAAATAAAGCGAAAGTAAGTACTAATCGACCTTTTTACACTTGATAACGAAGTTTTTTTAGGTATCTGGCCGTTTAGAGAGATTTCAAACGAAATTCTGGTCCCCCAGAAGTTTGATTAGTTTCGGTATCGTTTTTGGTGCTCAAAATTATTTGGAATGTGTAAATGGACAAAAAGGCTTCCTTGTACGATCTTCTAACGAAAGCGACCGGAAAATATGGTTCAGGTAGGATTTTCGAAGAATTATGAGGAAAGAACTTGCAGAATGAAATTGCACGATTTTCGTAAGTACACGGGTTCTGGATGGCCATCATCGGTCTCTAAATGATTATTGTTAATTGTTTTCACGTTTTAGAAGAAAAACACGTCGAAAAAGCTAAAAAAAAAGGAGAAATATGACTATATTGCATTCAACGGTAGCTGAATTCAGACTGGAGTTTTCATTCCTATCAATCCTTTGCCGAAATTAGAAATAGGCTATATTGAACCAGAATACATCGGTTTTTTCCATATTCCAGGAGTTTGTGTCTTATTTTAGAACAGGTGAATGATAAATGTGAAGCATATGTTTGACCTATTCCATTTTATTTGTACAAACCTACTGTGGTAGTAATGTATGAAAATTTTTCAAACTAATAAATTACTATACAGTCAGAATATTTTGCTCGTTATTTATAAGATCAAATGAATGAATTGTATATCTATAAAGCTTTCAGGAATTGACATTCAAGCTTATTAATTTATAACCAAAACTCAGTTCCAAGAAAAAGTTCCTCTTGCATCAGAACTCCCTTCAACTATTTGGATTCCAATAGAGGGATATAATGTTCCATTATTCTTGTTTCTTGTAATTACCCATCAATTCATCTTAAATCTTTGGGTTGATTTTTTTTAATGAATTCTTGATTAGAATCAACAATTGATGTCGTCAAGTCTTTAACTTTCAGTTCAAGAGGATAATAAACATTAAATCTTCACAAGCAGGTGAAGCAGGCATATGAAAATTATGTGAAAGCAATGCAATTTTATATATTTCAACAGTGATCTCTTATACTTTTCATGCAAATAACTAGAAAAGGAATCCTTTCTATCAATTCATATACTTAAACGTTAATTATTTTCGTCCATCACATCTCTTCCAATTCATTACATTCTGAGAAATACGCTAAGAATGTAGAATGGGCAACATGGTGTTGACTTGGAACATAAAAATATTTTTAAAAACGTCATAACTACGATTCATAGTGGAATGTGTCAAATTTCCAAGGTCAGAATTGTGATTTTATAATTGTGAATGGAGTATACATGGATTATTCATCATTCGATGAAGCTGAATTCCCCCTGTTCAATATTCTCGAGTTGAATTTTAGTTCTACAAAATCTGAATTTTTGGGTAAACTGCTGGAAATAATCGGAATTTTTGCTCAGTCCCTCAGATCATAAAGTCCCGAGTAAAAATTTGACCAATCCAAAATCTAAGTTTCCAAGGAATTGACTTGAAAAAGTATGATTATGATTCTACTAGAATTAATGATTCTTATGTCTACATGGATTATTCATCATTTGATGAAGTTGGATTCTCCCTGTTGTATCTTCTCGAGTTGAATTTTAATTTAACAAAATCAGAATTTTTTGGTGAACAACTGGAAAAATCGGAATTTTTCTGTTTCTATTCATATTCAAACCACGACTAAAATTCATCATTCACCGAGCTCACTCCCTCAGATCAAAAAGTCTCGAATAAAAATCAGACCAATCCAAAATCTGAGTTTACAAGAAATTGACTTGGAATGGATGTAATATATAAATCCACTAAAATTAATGATTCTAATGTCTACATGGATTATTAATCATTCGATTCTCCCTGTTGAATATTCTCGCGTTGAGTTTAGGAACCCAAGCATTTGAAGTATTCTGTTTTTGAATCTTTCCCAGCGCATGGAGTCGCTTGACAGTTTCGAAGGTTGTTGGCCTTCCCACCTTAAAATTTTATGAGGAATGAATGATATATTAAAGGGCTGCCCATTTGAAAAATGAATATTGGTGTGACCCCCGAAACTGAAAAAAATCACAAGGAGTCATCAATCAAAAATTCCAAAATCGCGAACTTGAATTTCAATTCCATCTTTATATAAATGGAATTTCTTAAATATATCCATTAATGCTCCCATTCCATCAAAAGAATAAACGACATGAATATCTCACCATGTAACAAAAGTCACCTGATAATCGAATTTTCGACATCAATTATTTAGTTCATCGCTCCCACTCATAATACAGCGAATAGAAATTAGCGGAAAACAATTTCAGTATTCTTCATAGGAACGGATCATGAACAGGAAATTGTGTAACTTTCCGTTCGTAAATATTAAAAATTCCAGAAAATGTGAACTCACTCCATTTCCCGGAATCGCACATGTTATTATGTTCATTGTGTCCAGAGCAGACTGTTTGACGGTAATATTCAGGAACTAGGATATTAGTCATTCGAATACTCGAATAGGTACAATGGAAATCATGCAGTGATATAGGGAATGAGATTTCAGTAATGAATATCGTATTTGAATGAGCAGAAAGTGAAATGACATCTCATTGAATGTTAAATGCTGATTTATATGAGCTGAGAATTGATATTTTACTTCTTATTAACAATATTGAAGGCATTTTATATTGAAAAAGCTCAGTAAATCAAAGGGTATTATGTATGAATTGTACGTGATTTTTTTTGGGTTTTTTGGATCCCGCGAATTCGAAAGATGCTTTATACACACATGCTCCTGTCCTATCAACTTTCTCTACTTGTTGAATGTAAGATGGCAATTTTCTTTGTGTGGCATCTACACTATCTCATCACTCAAATGAAAATAACGAACCAGCCACAAATATTTCTTGTTCTGGAGAATCCAGGTGTATTCGAAGTTAGCCAGTTTTCGGCGAATTCCGAGAGTAGTAATATTCCGTGGCAAATGCCGGGACATCCAATTTGTTCGGGCAAGAATAGAAGCCCTACATCAGGAAGCTTTGACGAACCACCAGATTGCGCAACGTTTGAATATTGCACAGTAAAGGTGGAAACACATTGTTATCACGTCACGTCACATCACGTCATCTTCCCAAAATGTGCAACCACGATAATGCATGGAACTTAGACCATGGGAAGAGAGACACACCTTTCAATAATGAATAGTGAAGCCAAATCATCAGAACTAAACTGGGTGATTGTACTACTACGGAATCAAAATGTAGTAAAAATTTTTGCAACATTGTATCTGCTGTCACGTTATAGCACTGATATCACGCGAGATCTATATTCTGCAAATTTACATTTTCTGACCGCGCGTGATATCACGTCTGATATTTTGTGAAATGTCATTCTGACATACATTTGAAACCGATCTGGGTGCTCATTCAATAATTCTTGAATGAATTGATGGAATTCCCCCCCTTCCTCTGTTCGTTGATTCATTTGGTAAATCGAATCCCTTCTATGAGAATCACCAGCAACTGTAAAAGCAGCTATATTCTCCATATCTTCTTCCCATTTCCTCGCGTGAGCTCACGTGACGTGACAACAGTTTGTATCCACCTTTAGTCGCATAGTGACCCTTTTCCTGGAAACCAGCAGCGTTGCCCGGAGACCAGTGCCTGGTCGACCTAGAGTAACATCTGCAAAAAAAGACCATTATATCGCAAATGTTACTCTAAGGAATCGAACGGTATAGGTAAAAACCCTTCGAAGTCAGTTTTTAGGACCTATAGAAGCGATGAATCCAATAGAGATAGATAGATAGATATGAGTCATCATAATATAATAATATACTATTTGAATTTCACTCAGGATTGAACTGTGAGTTATTTCTTGAATAGTTTACAGTTTTTACAAAATGAAGATTTTATTCTCACGACGGTTCTTCCTCTTCACCAATATCCCCAATTCGAAATCAAATTCCACAGATCCACTCATTCTTCAATTGTTTCTTGTCATGTTCTGGATTTTTTTCTGTCTTCATTGTGCATAAATTTCGAGATAAATTTTGTCTCATTCGTGTATTTTTGTCCAGATCGGGTATTCTATTCTGTCTCTTCATGCACTCAAACCTCCCCATGAAGAGTTGATTAATTTATGTATCAGTGATCTTCTGTAAGAAACCAATTTCTTATTTCCCTTTTGAATCTTTTGATTTGATGTAGTTGTCTTATATTTATTGGTATTTTTGGGTATAATCTTGGTGCTAAGTAGAGGCCTATTTAGTCTTTTTTTCGCTCTCGGTCTTTCGTAATTCTCCTTTCTTCTTCTGGTCGTATAATTATGTTCTTTCAATATCAGAGGTTTTCATTCACTATTTTTTACATGCATAAATTTTTCTCATATTTAAGACTTTGGTTATCTCGTATATATCTCTACTAGGAAATGTGTATTTCTTTCCGTACATTATCTTCGAGAATCACTTTTGCATAACGTCTAGATCTCTTTTATGACAGTCTAGGACACCTCCCCATCCAATAATTCCATATCAGAGGTGTTGGTGTACCAAGTCATCGTAGAGTATCTGCAGATGTTTAGGAGATTTTATGCTCTTTCATATGAATCTTAATCTGTAAGCTATACTTCGGATCTTGTTTATCTCAAATGTTGGTCTATCAAAATACCGAGATATTTTGTTGAAGTTGCCCTTGGAATGTTCAACTGATCGTCCACCTTTAGTACTCCCGAATTTGGAAGACCGAATCTATTGAAGAGAAGGTCAAGTATTTTGTTTTTTGCTTATTTGAGGTAAATTTATTGAGCTCGAACCACTTTTTCTTCATCGTTTAATCATGAATTGTTTTTTGTTTTAGATCTTCCCAAGATGTATCCTTGTACAGGATCAACATATCATCAGCAAAACTAACAATTTCACCACTGCTTTTCAGGTCAAATATACTATTCAAGTAAATTAGAAAAAGAATGGGCCCGAGCACAGTTCCTTGTGGAACCCTATAAGTAAGTATACTCCATTCACAATTATGAAATCACAACTCTGGCCTTGGAAATTTGACACATTCCACTCTGTATCGAAGTTATGACGTTTTTCAAAATATTTTTATGTTCCAAGTCAACACTATGTTGCCCTTTCTACATTCATAGCGTATTTCTCAGAATGTGAATGAATTGGAAAAGATGTGATGGACGAAAATAATTAACGTTTATATGAATTGATAGAAAGGATTCCTTTTCTAGTTATTTGCATGAAAAGTACGAGAGATCGCTGTTGAAATATATTATTTTTCGCCATGGAAAAAAATTGCATTGCTTTCACATAATTTTCATATGCATGCTTGTGAAGATTTAATGTTCATTATCCTCTTGAACTGAAAGTTCAAGACTTGACGACATTTTATTTATTTGATCTTATGAACAAGGAGTAAAATATTCTGAATTCATATAGTAATTTATTAGATTAAAAAATATTCATACATTACTACAACAGTACTTGTACAAATAAAATGGAATAGGTCGAACATATGCTTCACATTCATCATTCACCTGTTCTAAAATAAGACACAAACTCCTGGAATATGGAAAAAACCGATGTATTTTGGTTCAATATAGCCTATTTCTACTTTCGGCAAAGGATTGAAAGCTCCAGTGACACATTTCAATTCATCGGAATCTGAATTCACCTACTGTGGAATGCAATATAGTCATATTTCTTCTTTTTTTAGCTTTTTCGACTGGTTTTTTTTTTCTGGAACGTGAAAACGATCAACAATAATCATTTAGAGACCGATGATGGCCATCCAGAACCCGTTTACTTACGAAAATCGTGCAATTTCATTCTGCAATTTCTTTCCTCATAATTCCTCGAAAATCTTACCCTAACCATATTTTCTGGTCGCTTTATATAGAAGATCGTATAAGGAAGCCTTTTTGTCCATTTACACATTCCAAATAAATTTTGAGCACCAAAAACGATACCGAAACTAACCAAACTTCTGGGGGGCCGGCATTTCGTTTGAAATCTTAGAAAACGGCCAGATACCTAAAAAAACTTCGTTATCAAGTGTAAAAAGGTCGATTAGTACTCACTTTCGCTTTATTTATGCTTATAAATCGATTTTTGGTCCAATTCAAATTTGTCGTTCGTCCTCACGCCAAAACTCGGGAAAGGAAAAAATGACACTTGCACGAAACTTCTTCTGGACGACGAAGAACGGAAAAATAGGCGATTTCCTATCGATATTTCGCCCCAAAATCGCCGATCGATTCGAACTAACAAAATGTAGAAAATCTCTGATACTTTTACTTTGATGTATCTAAACAGAAAAACTGGCATCGTCGTTTTGTCATTTACGTTATTTCATGTACGCGCACAGACTTTTCATCAGGTGCACCAACTCCTGAATACGAAACCATGACCTCCTATGTGATTAAATAAAAGTGAATGGAGTATACATTTGATTTACTGAATTTTCCATTCAATGAAACAGATCAGTGTACAGGGTGGGGCAGAAAAACCTATCCGATTTCAAAACGTTATAAAATTAAAACCACTCAGCTTGTCAAAAAATTTTTTTTATTAACATATCGCAAATTTTATGCCATTTTTAAATTTAAGTTTTGAAAAGCACATCACTCAAATGTCGTCCTTGGGAGCGGATACACTTATTTAGGCGCTCGCGGTAGCTTTCCATAACTTTCACCGTCATTTCCACAGGAATTTCTTCAATTGCCCGAGCAATTTCCCTTCGTAAAGCAAGAAGGGTCCTTGGTCGATGCTGGTAAACCTTCGATTTGAGGTAACCCCAAAGGAAGAAGTCACATGGAGTGAGATCCGGTGAGCGCGGCGGCCAGCCAACATCACCTCTCAGAGAAATGAGGCGACCGGGAAACAGTTCCCTGAGAATGTCCATTGATCGTCGCGATGTGTGGGCGGTTGCACCATTCTGTTGAAACCACACATTTTCCACGCTATTTTCTTCCATTTTGGGTCTTAGAAAATTTTCCAGCATGAAACAATAGCGCTCGCTGTTGACCGTTACGGTTTGCCCATTTTCTTCAAAAAAGTAGGGCCCCCAGACGCCTAGGCGGGAAAGAGCACACCACACAGTCACTTTTGGGCTATGGAGGGGTTCCTGATGGATTTCCCGAGGATTTTCGTCACTCCAATATCGAAAATTCTGCCTGTTTACGGCGCCACAAAGGTGAAAATGGGCTTCGTCCGTGAAGAGCACAACATCGTCGTTTGGCAGTTCTCGGAGATCGCGACACAGGTTCGTACGGGTTTCAAAATCCCTTTCACTTAATTTCTGTGCAACAACCATTTTGTAGGGATGCATTTTGAGGTCCCGGTGCAAAATTCGCCGAATACTGCGGTTGGAAATCCCCAAAGCGAGCGAATGTTTTCGCGCCGAACGACGCGGGGAACGTTCAATCACGGCTCTCACATTGGCCACGTTTTCAGGTCCTGTTGCTGTCCTGGGACGTCCAGGCGACTTCTTTTTCAATGCTGAACTCGTCTGTCTAAAATTTGACACCCACACTTTAATCGTAGCGTGATGTGGAACAGGATCATGACGCCCGAGTCCGAAATGAATTCGAAAAGCACGTTGTGTAGCAATTATCGAACCGCCGCATTCGATAAACCGCTCAATAACAAAAGCACGATGTTCACCAGACCAAGGCATGTTGACTACTGACAAATGGCATAAAACCAGCTTTCTAACGGTTTTTACCCCACTACTCTACCTGCTCTCTCTTCTGAGAAAAAGGGATTTGAAATCGGATAGGTTCTTCTGCCCCACCCTGTATTTACTTCTCCTCTAATTCCGTTATTTGGAAGTTTCCCTAATAATCTAAGATGGTTGACGGTGTCGAAAGCTTTTGCCAAATCGATGACAATATATAGAGATGGAATATTTTCATCGAAGTTTTTATATAAAGTTTCAGTTACAGTTACTTTTTTATAGCGTCCTCTGTCGACATGCCTTTACGAAATCAGAATTGATTGTTCGAGAGAAATGAGAGAATACTATGTTCATCCAAAAACGCGACCATACGCATCTTAATTAGTTTTTCAAATGTCTTGGCTATATTGGATACTAGTGTAGCTGGTCTGTAATTGGTTATTTGTGATCTAACTCCTCCCTTGTACAATGGCTTCACTACCCCTAATTTTAGACTATCTGGAAAACAAGCCTTCTCAAAACAATTGTTGACCAAATAAGTGAGAGGTTCTGATATTTCTTCTTTCAATTGAATTAATATTTCTGAGCGAATTCCATCACATCCAGTAGATCTCTTCGATTTAAGGCTACCAATAATTTTTTCAATTTCTTCAGGGTTTGTGGGAAATTGAAAGAACGATTCATTGTTTCAATTTTTTTCTTCTGTGAAATCATCAGATTCAGTTATTTTATTTCGTCAGCATGTCTTGCACCTAATTCACTGAATATAAACCTGATGTTCAGACAAAGATACCTGGCCTTACTCGTGAAATTCGAATTTTATTCAATAACGGCAAAACTACTGATTTTAAATACATGAAATGTTTGGAACAGTCTAACTAGTTTTTGACGAGCAATCGATCGGAATTACAAAATTATATGGTTCCCATTTCAAAAAATGGGATTTCATAGTTTTATTGAGGCTCGCTTTGAAGCCCGGTTTCAGACACCCTGTACAATATTTCCTCATAATTCATACAAGAAACAGTATCAGCGTACTTCCTCTCGTTCCACTGTAGCGAAAATAATTTCTTACAATTAGAGATTTTTGGAGATATTAACAATAATTTGTGACACTCTTTCTGTCAACAAATTTGACAATCGGGCTATAACTCAACAATTGCTTGAGGTAGTGGCGCATATCATACATCAAATCAGAGCAGAATTAAACGAAGAATTCAAATATGTATAAATATACAGGGTATCGCATTTGAGATAATGAAGATCACATTCGTTTCTGGTAGAACCGAAAACAGATTCCGCTTGATAATATTTTACAATTCAAGTTCCTCTACTCTGAAACAAAAATACAGAATCTTGAATTCGTATCAAAATTCCTTCCTCGAATACTTGAATGAAACACTGGAAAAAATCACCCTGTATATTCCTTCGAAACAAAATAAACGCTCAAAGTCCGACTTCAACAATTCATAGGCTGTTTGACAACGTTTATTAATTCCCTTGTGGTTATATCGATATCTAACATTGAAAAGAAGTCGAGTTGTTCAATTGCAAGTATCATTTGACATTCAAAAGGAATTCTATTTCCCAATGTTCTGGTTCATCTTACACCACATAGATGGCGCAGTCAGTACCAGTTTCTTATTTTGCTCTTCCAGATGTAGCAGCAAAGAGTAAGTATCTACTCTTTGGTAGCAGTCTAGAATCTAAATAATCATGAGAGTCCTAGTTTTGCTTCTTCTTGACTATTGGTACAGGTAGGTACCATCTCTTGTCATTGTAGTATTTGGAGCTCCCATCACAGCTGTCCTTAAAGCTTTGAAACTGCGGAAGGATGAGCTCTTATTATTTAAGTATTTCTCTAGATTTTCGTTGCTTATTCACGTTATTCGGATTATCTGGTTATATTGGATTCGGATATTCACTGGCTTCAATATGTAGATTGCACCGATGATTCCGGTGATTCATGGTCACCCAGGATCCAGACCCTAGCTATGGGAGATGTGAGAAATGACTTCCACAAATGCATAAGCCGCCTTTTGCGAAAAGTTCTTCCTTAATACAAATGTAGGAAGGCTACAGATTTCAGATTGACCCAAGCACAGGAATTTAGATAACATGTCACATATACCCAATATATGGAGTTTCTCCAGGAAAAAGAACAGAGCAGTGAGATGTCCAATTCAATTTTGAGATGAACATCAATTGATCAAGAATTTTTGAATGTGTATGTAGGGTACATTTTCTTGAGCATAGTAGCACCCCTCTCACACAAAGATATCCCAGAGATAGCTCTGTGAGTTTTTTCCAGGAAATTGTGACGCCTTCTGTGACTTCTTTGAGAGGTGGCCGAGAGCTCTATATCTGCACCAAATACTCGCCACAAGAACACTCCCAGAGGGCCTGAGAGCTCTTTGCGATATCTTACGTGGATACTCTCAAACAAGTCACACTGGGAGTTCGCAATTTCGCATACACGTCTCGCGGCGAGCACTTTGGGAACTTGTTAGAACCCGTTCCTTCTACGCCGCTGATCCAAGTGAGACAGCGATAGTATGTTAGAGCCCATTTCTTCTACACCGCAACGCCGCTGAACCCAAGCGATGCGAGCGAGTCGCCGAAGAGGAGGGGATAAGGCAAGCATCTACAAGAAGCGCGGCAATTTATTCATTCGTCTACTATACACGCTAATGTAAACATGTACCACATCTTTCACGTTGAATAAACGTATATATTCGATATTTGTCTTTTCCAATAAGTTACAAATAATTCAGAAAATTGGTGTTGTCTTCATACACACAACACACACACAAAACATATGGTCCTTCGAGCCGGATAACATTTCCTTTGAAAACAGTGGAAATTTGTTGAAAACACCTGCACCTGATACATCGTAAGATCCCGTTCAGCCGCTGCGTCCATCTTCACAGTCAAGACACGTGATCAACCCCTCGACCGGAGGCAGCTACCTACATACACTTTCGCTTCGACAACGTCTACAACAGAAGTCGTTCACACAGCTGGTTGAAATTCTTGGAAAAAAGGTCAGTGCGCAATCCTTTCTTATACCAATCCTTTGAAAATACAAGCAAGATTTTATTTGATTCTTTGTTGTACACATTTTAATTTATCGCTTTACAATTCTTAATTTACTATGTCAAACCCTAAACAAAAGAGAACAGCCGCTAAAGGCGCCCTTACACGTTTCACGACTTACTTCAATAGCATTAAATCGCTCACACCCGATCAAATAAATATCTGTGAACTGCAAATCAGGTTGAATGCAGCTGAAAAGTTGATACATGATTTTAATAATGCTCAGTCAGAAATAGAATTCGCGGATCAACAATATGACAATAACATAGATACATTACACGCTACAGAACGTGAAACTTTCGAAAATCTTTTTTATACAGTCACAGCAAATGCTACAAAATTCATATTTGATTTCAATAACGATCAAAATTCAGCTAAGGCGTGTACCTCCAACCAAATTTCTACCAACGACATAAAATTACCTTCACTCAATTTACCTAGCTTTGATGGAGCATACGACCAATGGCTTTTTTTTCGGGATACTTTTATTTCAATAATTCACCAGAACTCTTCCTTGTCAAACATTCAAAAATTTCATTATCTGCGCCTTTCTTTGAAGGGTACTGCCGCAGAAACGATCAAAGCCTTAGAAATATCTGCTAATAACTATGATGTTGCCTGGAAACTCATCACTGAACGTTTTGAGAACAAACAGATTTTAGTAAATAATCACATAAAGCATCTTTTCAATTTGCCTAACATTTTGAGAGAATCTAATCAAGGGCTTAGACAACTTTTAGATGGATTGCAAAAACACTTGAGAGCACTTGAAGCACTTAAACTTCCTATTGATAAATGGGATGCATTAATAATTTACCTAATATCGACAAAATTAGATCACGCTTCAAGGCGTGAATGGGAGCTGTCCAATAACTCGACAAACTTACCGTCACTCAGCGAATTCATTGATTTCCTAAAGGGTCGCTGTAGATTCTTAGAGTCACTTGAACTGAATAATGGAAAAACTGAGAAAACCCATAACAAACAGTACACTAACGTCAATACCAAATCATCCAGATCGTTTGTGACCACTCATAATCATTCCTGTTCATTTTGCAAAAACGATCACCTAATTTACGCTTGTCCTGAATTCTTGAAATTAGAATCCACTTCGAGATTGGATGAGGCCAAACGATTGAGATTGTGTGTAAATTGTCTTCGAGTGGGGCATTTAACAAGAGAGTGCAGATCTGCTGGTTGTCGAAAATGCAACAAACCTCACCACACTCTTCTTCACTTTAACAATAGAGCAGATACTTCAACATCATCTGCATCTACACAACGCTCTTCCAATTCTGAAATTCAATCTACTGCATCTAGTTCACAACAAAATACTTCTGTGAATAACTCTGAAATAGTTCTCACATCCACGAATACCTATATGAAACCCATTATTCTACTTTCCACAGCACTTGTCGAAATCTTAGATAAACATGGTAATCCACATGACTGCAAGGTTCTGCTCGACTCTGGATCACAGAGTAACTTTATATCAGAAAGAATATGCAAAATACTAGGTTTACAAATGAACAAAATTAATTTCTCTATCTCTGGAATCAACCAAGTCAAGTCCAACATTAACTACACGACATTTGCAAACATTCACTCCAAAACAAACGATTATCAAGTAACACTACCATGCTTCGTTCTCTCAAATATTGCTGGTAATTTGCCTTCCTTCACATTCAATAAAAATATTGTTAAACTCCCGCAAAATATTACTTTAGCTGATCCAAATTTCCATGAATCCACCCCTGTTGATTTACTAATAGGAGCTGAAATCTTCTGGGAACTTGTCAGTATTGGTCAAATAAAACTTGGCAACGGCCAACCAATTCTCCAAAAAACCAAATTAGGTTGGATTCTTTCTGGACCAATTCACACAAAAAGGCAAACAAATCCTGAATATCAGTGTAACCTCAGTATTGATACCCTCGAATTGA
Organism: Adalia bipunctata; assembly: GCA_910592335.1. Classification (NCBI taxonomy): domain Eukaryota; kingdom Metazoa; phylum Arthropoda; class Insecta; order Coleoptera; family Coccinellidae; genus Adalia; species Adalia bipunctata. The sequence continues at coordinate 33,570,359 of OU342952.1, read as the reverse complement.
ACGAACAACTCTGCAAGTTTTGGGAGATTGAACAATGTCCGGAAGTGAAGTACGTTTCCGAAGAAGAGAATGCTTGCGAAACTCACTTTAAACAAAACACAATTCACAGACCTGATGGACATTTTTCAGTATCTCTTCCCCTCAAAGAATCACCTGTAAAACTGGGCGATTCAAGGACATCTTCTACCAACAAATTTCTTGCCCTGGAACGAAAACTACTGAAAAATCCAGAATTACAGGCCCAATATCATGATTTTATGACTGAATATCTTACTTTGAATCACATGTCTCTAACTGACAACCAAACGGACGAATCTGGTTTTTTCCTTCCCCACCATTGTGTCCTGAAAGACACTAGCTCTACCACAAAGCTACGTGTTGTCTTCGATGGCAGTGCCAAATCCTCTTCTGGTCTGTCCCTCAATGACATTTTGATGGTAGGTCCTACAATACAGGACGACTTATTCTCAATAGTTCTACGATTCAGAAGACATAAATTCGTTCTTAGTGCTGATATTACCAAGATGTATCGGCAGGTCTACATCAACCACGAACATCGTTTTCTGCAAAAGATTCTTTGGCGTTTCAATCCAAATGAGAAAATCTCAACCTTTACTCTCAACACTGCTACTTATGGAACTGCCTGTGCAGCTTTCCTGTCTATTCGATGCCTACATGAAGTAGCGTATCTTCATCAAGTTGAATTTCCGAAAATTGCTTCAATCATACTACAGGATTTTTATGTAGATGATCTACTTACTGGAAGTGATTCACTCGAAGAACTTCTTTACATAAAACGAATTTTATCCAATCTTCTTGAACAACACGGTTTTACCTTGAGAAAATGGGTATCAAACTTTCAAGAAATACAATCACAAGAAGACTTTCTACTCACCATCGGCAGTAGAGAACAAAATAAAACCTTAGGCTTACTATGGAACTCTTCCTCTGATGTTTTAACCTATACTATCTCCAGTAATAATTTTACCGAAAAAATCACAAAACGTCAAATACTGTCATCCATTTCCCAAATTTTCGACCCACTCGGTCTTCTCTCACCTACTACGATTGTTGCCAAGATCATCTTGCAACAACTGTGGAAATTGAACATCTCTTGGGATGAAAGCATTCCCATGGATCTACATTCGAAATGGCTATCTTATCGTTCACATCTCAACAAACTGAATGAGATTAAATTCCCTCGACATATTCAATGCAGCGATTCTACTTCGATAGAACTACACGGTTTCTGTGACGCTTCAGAAGCTGCATATGGGGCATGTATATTCATTCGTTCTATTGATGCTTTCGGCAATTATACTTGCAACATTCTTTGTGCAAAAACGAGAGTTGCACCTTTGAAACAAATCACAATACCCAAACTGGAACTTTGTGGAGCCACACTGTTGTCTGATCTCATGAACAAGGTGAAAGACTCAATCAAAATATCATTCAATAAAACATACTATTGGAGCGACTCCACAATCGTATTAGCTTGGATAAGGTCTTCTCCGAGTTTATTGAAAACCTTTGTTGCCAACAGAGTAGCTCAAATTCAGAATTTAACCGATCCCGATTGTTGGAATTACATAAACACCTCAGAAAATCCCGCAGACTTACTGTCACGAGGAGTACCCCCTACAAAACTCATCAATTCCAGTCTTTGGTTCCATGGTCCCAAGTGGCTTGTCCACTCGGACAGCGATTGGCCAATGAATGAACTTTCAATCCCTACACCAAATGATCTTCCCGAAATGAAACATATCAAAACTTTTCTCAGTATCGACCACAACTTCCTGGAAAATATCGGCAGATTTTCATCCTTCTTGAAATTACAAAGGACATTCGCCTGGATAGTCCGTTTTAAAAATAACCTCAAGACTGAACCCAATTCCAGAAAACTTGGTGTTTTAATGCCTTCAGAACTCCAAGAATCCTCGAATCTATTGATACGCATTGTCCAAAGGCACGCTTTCCCTCAAGATCATAATGCTCTTTCCAAGGGACACAACGTCAATTACAAAGGTAATCTCGCAGGTCTGAACCCATTCTTGGACAGTGAACAAATCATCAGAGTTGGTGGTAGAATACAAAATTCGAACTTCAACTTCCACAAAAAACACCCAGCCGTGCTACCAGCCAACAACCATTTCACGACTCTTTTAGCTCGACATGAACATATTCGCCTATTGCATGCCGGTCCACAGCTATTATTAGCATCTCTAAGAGAAAGATACTGGCCAATCTCTGGTCGAAATCTCGTAAGGAAGGTCGTACATGAATGTACACGATGTTTTCGCTTCCAAGCGAAACCCGAACAATATCTTATGGGCAATCTTCCCAAAGAACGAGTTTCGCCATCGCGTCCATTCTCGACATCTGGCATTGACTATGCAGGTCCATTTTCAATCAGAGACAGAAAAACAAAAAATTATAAAACTACGAAGGCTTATATAGCTCTTTTTGTATGTCTCAGTGTTAAGGCAATTCATCTAGAGGTTGTGAGTGATCTAACCTCCGAATGTTTTTTAGCTGCTTTGAGGAGATTTTTCGCGAGACGTGGAAAATCGGCTACCTTATTTTCAGATAATGGCACTACATTTGTAGGTGCGAATAATGAAATGAAAAACTTCTTCAAACATAATAGTGAAATCATTGCAAACAATTTAACCTCTGATGGAATCTGCTGGAACTTCATTCCGGCAAAGGCACCCCACTTTGGTGGTATATGGGAGGCTGGTGTGAAATCAGTAAAGCACCATCTATACAGGGTGATGGGAGATTCAAAATTAACCTACGAAGAATTTTCTACGGTATTATGTCAAATAGAATCTTGCTTGAATTCACGCCCGCTTTATCCTCTTTCTAATGACCCAAATGATACATTACCTCTCACTCCTGCGCATTTCTTAATTGGTGGATCCTTAAACACCATACCTGACCGCAATCTGCTAGATACGAAAATGAATCGTCTCTCACGATTCCAAAGATGCCAGCAAATTCTGCAACACTTCTGGACCAAATGGAAAAACGAATACATATCCAGCTTGCAACAGCGTACGAAATGGAAAGAGCGCTGCAATGATTTGCTGAAGATTGGTGTTCTCGTACTGTGCAAGGAAGATGGGCTTCCCCCTCTAAAATGGAGAATTGGGAGAGTCATCGAGATCCATCCGGGAAAGGACAACATCGTCCGAGCCGTCACCATCAAAACCGCCACTGGTATCTTCAAACGACCAGCGGTGAAACTGTGTGTCCTACCAAATCAAGAATAGCCTTATTTAAAGCCTGGAGGCTTTCAAGGGGGGCGGTATATGTTAGAACCCGTTCCTTCTACGCCGCTGATCCAAGTGAGACAGCGATAGTATGTTAGAGCCCATTTCTTCTACACCGCAACGCCGCTGAACCCAAGCGATGCGAGCGAGTCGCCGAAGAGGAGGGGATAAGGCAAGCATCTACAAGAAGCGCGGCAATTTATTCATTCGTCTACTATACACGCTAATGTAAACATGTACCACATCTTTCACGTTGAATAAACGTATATATTCGATATTTGTCTTTTCCAATAAGTTACAAATAATTCAGAAAATTGGTGTTGTCTTCATACACACAACACACACACAAAACAGAACTTTTCACCTCCCTTAGTGAGATCTTCGAGAGCTCGCATTGCGAGATGTATAAGATAACTAGATGTTTCCAAGGTTACAATGGGGCGTGTATGGGTTGAATTTAGAGAACATTAAAGGGGGTATACAGGGTCTTTCACGAGGAACCTCACCCATATTTATACGGGAAACTACTGAACGTATTTTCATGAAATTCAGCACTTATAAGTATTTCACGATGCTGATGAAATCTAAAATATTTTCAAGGCATGAGCACCTCCGGTTTTTCCGGAAATGACGACAACTTCCGTTTTTCAAATTAGAACACCATTTTTTTATTGCAGAAATAGATTCCTTAGAAAATTTCAAGTTATTTTGATGTAACATTTTTCAGTTTTGGTTGGAAAATTCTCTCTGATCGGGAAAATTCGAAAAAAAAATCGAAAATAGAGCTCCGCTGAAACAAGAATAACTTCGAGGTTTTTGGATGGAAAATTTTCGTTTTTGGGATTTTTCAAGATGTAAGATTGATGTATCCACTTTAAAAATCGAAATCGCGATTCATGATACAGGGGGTGAAAAAATCGCTTTCAAAGTTAGGGATGACAAAATCGTGAAAAATCAATTTTTTCAAACTAGAACCCCATTTTTTTATGGCAGATATTGAATCTACGTTCAAAAATAATGTGAGTGTATGCATCACACCCTTGCCCCAAAATGGATATTTTCTGAGTTAATATCCACTTTAGGGTAAGGGTGTGATGCATACAATCACATTATTTTTTAACGTAGATTCATTATCTGCCATAAAAAAATGGGGTTCTAATTTGAAAAAATTTATTTTTCACGATTTTGTCATCCCTAACTTTGAAAGCGATTTTTTCACCCCCTGTATCATGAATCGCGATTTCGATTTTTAAAGTGGATACATCAATCTTACATCTTGAAAAATCCCAAAAATGAAAATTTTCCATTCAAAAACCTCGAAGTTATTCTTGTTTCAGCGGAGCTCTATTTTCGATTTTTTTTTCGAATTTTCCCGCTCAGAGAGAATTTTCCAACCAAAACTGAAAAATGTTACATCAAAATAACTTGAAATTTTCTAAGGAATCTATTTCTGCAATGAAAAAATGGTGTTCTAATTTGAAAAACGGAAGTTGACATCATTTCCGGAAAAACCGGAGGTGCTCATGCCTTGAAAATATTTTAGATTTCATCAGCATCGTGAAATACTTATAAGTGCTTAATTTCATGAAAATACGTTCAGTAGTTTCCCGTATAAATATGGGTGAGGTTCCTCGTGAAAGACCCTGTATAGAACATCAAAAACTAAGTCAGGTGCACCTTTCCACAGGAAATGATCGATCATGCTATGTATCATACTAGATTTGTATAATCAACAAATGGATTGAGTCTTATTTTTATGATAAGAATCTGTAGAGTAGTTATATCGATGAATTTATTGACTTGATTTACACAACGAACATCGTCAAAAGTTATTCATTATTTTCGGCTGCAACAGAAAGTATACCAAAACAAGCGAAAAACTCCTATAAATCATTATTAACAAATTGCAACATAAAAATATAGAAAAAATTATTCAAACATTCTGTTTCTCTCTTCCTCTGGGTACAATGTCTCAGCCAAGGTTGACTCCTCTGTTGTCCTCCATGTCTGCTTCAATGTATCTGAAGGAATAAAAATTACATTACAGTAATGAACTTTTGTAAGGTCAGTTGTTTATACATTTATTCATATACGCGAATGAAGATTGTGTCAGGTTCTTCTGGAGCACAAATTGAATAAATAGGATTTCATTAAACAAAAAAATTCAATATGTCCATTCATATAATATCAGCTTGAAACTGAATGAGATATCATTCCAAACAGTTCCTGTGAAAGTAATCATTACAATTCTCATAGGGAAGTGTGTTGTTTTATTACTAGGTATTGGAGTTACAACAATGGGTCCTGTGTCCTGTGTCCACAGGAACTCGCAAGCCAAGTCTATTAAGAATTACCAATAACTTATTAGCTCGAACTTTGGAGATATTCGATTCTAGCAATCATTCTTGTGAAACCTGCTGACAGGTTTTTTCGGGATTGAGATTAGCATCTGATGAATCATCAGTACTCTCACTGGAATCATCACTAGATGATTCTCTTTGAATAACAGCTCTGATAGGGGGCACAATAGACCTTAAGGTCGCAGTGAACTGTAGCCCCTTTTCACTATAACAACTATAACTAAGCTCCAGATTAATTGTTTGATATTTCATTTTCTTATCGTACGTAAACGAATGATCAAACATAAAAAAATTACTGTCCTGTAAAAAATACCATTTCAACAACATATCGCATAACCCCTTATGAACGAAATTGACGGGTTCGAACGATTTTCAAAATCTCGATTTTCCTTAAAGAAAAGACTTCTGTTTCCTTCTCAATGTGATGCCCCATATGTATTTGACAGGTCATCAGTGAAAGATATAAACAAAAAAACAGAAGTTTTGAATTGAAAATAATCATAATCAAATACATTCACAAATTTTTATTATCTCCAGTTCACTAAAATTAGAATTCCAAAAAATATAACATTTTGGAAAAAGACAGTTTTGAATCTATACATGACAATTGAAAGAATATTAAGGATGAAGGTAATTTGTTATGAAAATTCAATGTGAAATACCAACTGCGCCACCTCCTCAGTTCATGGTAAGGTGCATCAATATTCTTTTTATTTCTTGTATTTTGTGAGTGTTCACCTGCAGAAAGTTGAAACTGTTTCGAATTCTTATGCACGCAGAGAAGACATTCTAGCTTTCTAAATGATGATCTGCAGTAATCTTCAAATTTCAATAATCCTATGATAGCCTTTCTGCATAGCCCAAAAATTTTCCCCGTATCATGATGGCCTATTGAATTCGTGATCGATAAAGAGAAATAAATAGTTTTTCAGAACTTGCTCCATTACCATTTCAGATGAAGTTTGTAATAAAAATAAATTTCAAACCGATTTTGAAGCCAGTAAACCAATGTGCCACCGAGATAAGCTAAGAATCAAGTTTAAAACCCAAAAACTTGCTCTCAACATTGACAACATGTATATTTGGCGTCAATTTGTTATAATGGTTTATGTTTGGGTTCGGAATATGGAACAAAATATCATTAAATCCATTCATCGGGATCAGTTTACCTACAACAGATATCTCTATCATACGTAAATAGTCCAAAAATGCGATAGTCGCTCACTCACGAAATATTATGAATTATTGTCATTGTTTCCGTTTCCTGTTTGTGAAATAATCACGGATTAGCCGAGGCGTACTAGATATTTGTTTGAATGTTAAATCTGAATCATGAATGACTTAAAAATCTTTTATTATTCACGCATTAGTGGGATCTGGCTTTATCGGATTAGTTGAGTAACCAATTTCCTATTATGACTATCGGACCATTCAACTAGAACGTTTTCAAGTGTGTTCATTCATGAAATATTCCTCTGAAAAATTGTTTGAACATTAGCATTGTCGAGAAACTTTTCTTACAAAATCCATAAGTTTTGGTTGAAAACCACAGCAATGAAAAGGAACAATTCCATACCATCATTAAATTCCATATTATTATCAATATGGGAAATCGTTTAGAGTGAGAAAAATATAAGGGTGCCGGTTGAAAAAAATTTGGAGGTAGTTTTTTCAGGGGTGGTATTTAGAAACAAAATTTTAACGACGTATTCTGGTAGAGTTTTTGATGCCATTTGAAAAACTTTTTGTTTGAACTTTCTACCTTGTCTGAGAGCCGAAATATTGGCTGTATGGAGCATCTTGGGACACCCTGTATATAAGCTGCTGCAAATGTTTTATTGTAAAGACGAAACGGCAGCATGCTACGATTATAAGATACGCGACGATGTGTTGATACACTAACGGTGGGTTTCACAAAGGTTGAAATCAGTTGATCTCGAATCAAAATTTGAACATCGAATCAACGCTGATCCGGTTTCACAAACGAAATTCGAACCATCAGAAACAACGATCAACTGATTGAGGTTTGAATCCGACAACGCCGCGTATTTCGAGATTTCTCCAGCGTAACTGAGCTCATAGCCTCATATACGTCATCGTAGGATTGACTGCTGAGTGCTGACAAATAATTCGGCGGACGTATAAATGAATATTGTTGTTGTATGAAGGTGAAATTCTTCAAGTAGAGAAAATTATGGACGAAAAATGCGGTTAAGGGAAGCATAAGACATTTTCCCTAACGAAATCGTAAGTAAAAAGCGTATTCTTGTGATATGTCCATAACCTACATTATTGTTATTGCTTTTATTTATTTCAGAAACAGAATGAAATGTGAGGAAAAGCATAACGAAACTATGTAGAATTATTATAAGGAATCCTGGAACTGCATTAACTACATACAGAATTATGCACCTTGTAACAGTAGAAGAAGTAATATCTATTAGGATAAACAAACATATTTCCTGTGTTATGGTTTGTTTACATTCACAGCACAGTAATTGCTCACAAAGAAATGTGCTAAATGAAATGAAGGTAGCTGCATGGAAGAATTAGTATTCTCATTTCTTAATAAATTTTATAGTTTTCAGATTTTGAGATTCAAATTCAAAAAACAAACTACATATTTTGATGGAAATCTCATGATTATATCAAAAGAAGAATAGTGTCATAATACATGGACAAGTATTCAACATTCAAAATTAAATCCATTATTATTGATTTACAAGAAATAATCATTAGGGGCCAACGATACTGGATGGTATGGTGCAAGGCAGTGGCAATGATTTTCTCGGTTAATTAATAAAGCTTAATTTTTGTTGGATTTCGAGTATATCATTGTTGATAATTAAATTGCAATATGAAGAATGTTAAATTGGATAATAAAGACAGTATTGAATATTTACCAACTCGTTTTAAATTTTCTTCAAGTAAATTAATATTATGAGGCTTCATTTTTTTATTGAGGATTATTTAAGTTCCACACATATTGTATAGAGAAATACTCATCTTAAAATACAGTTTGCTTTTATTTGAATGATAATGATTCATCAGTCATTGTTTTGAAGAACAACCTTGTAAAGTCCAATACAGGTAACGTAATGTCAACTTATTTCTGGATCACATGGCTGAAATACATTTTGATAGGCTATCTGGTAGAAATCTAGTCATAATTGTATGCAGTAGGAACTGTATTCAATGTTTCAGTGAAATTCAATAGGTAATAGTTCCTGTAGCACCCTTCGTTGAAGATATTAAGCAACCAATATGTCCTTTACTTGTGTCGTCAGAAAATTCTGTTCAACTCGTCCAATATGGATATTACCCTTGTTCGTACAATGATATTACTAATGATTAAATTTTCTGGTTGTGGGAGCATGTATCCAAAACTATAAATTCACTGAAAATTGCAGCAAACATGTTCGGTTAACCATTAAGAGGATGGATAGGTACATATTATGGCAGGAATATAAATCAACTCCAGTTGATTGATTTTTGATGTCTTGTATTATTCTGCATACAATATACATTTCATTCTATCCATGTGATTCCTGATTGCCCTATTTGTATAATGGACCTATGAGTGTAGATACATTTCTCTCAAGAATTCCGTTAACGATGTTTGAATTCGATTTTTTTCGCATAAAACGAGGATATGCCTTCATTTTGATGATTTCTGGGTGGGAAAATTGTAGAAAATGGAGGCATCATTGGAAAATTCATTCACAATATCGTTTTCATTCCATTGAAAATCAGCTTGATCGCCCAAAATTCTACGATCAAATATTTCTTCTGTCAAGGGACGTTGATCGAGAATCAAAATTTGAAAAAGCTTTGTGAAACCCATTTTTCACTTGATCGCGAATCAACTGTCGTTGATTGCGAAATCACCGCAAATATTTAGACATCAAATCAACGGCTTGATTCGATGTTCAAATTTGATTTTTGAACTGTCAAATCGAGTTGATTCCGGGATCAAGCTCGAATCACCGGTGATTACGCTTTGTGAAACCCACCGTATATTTGTTGACAGGCCGTATCTTCGATGCGTAACAAATAATAGAATATATGTACTATTATCTACTCCCATAGAATAATATATCCATTATTCAACTGAATTTGATCTGTAATAGTCTCTATAAACAATAGTGTGAGGTAATAATAACTCACGCCTATAACTCACTCTAATACAAACAGGAAAAATGTAGCTTACGAAATTAATAAAAAAGTTGGGTCAATGGGGAACTCTATTTCAGACATCAAGGTAACGTTCTCGCCATCCATTTCTACATTTTCTTAGGAATGAATATCCAAAAATAGCATTTTGAAAACGTGAATTTTCGACGTTTTCTACGGGATTCGATATCGATTCGATTTTCGACCATAGAAATCGCCTTCGACAACTGTTGTCAATTTTGAAAATGCAGATTAATTCGAATTATACTGAAGAAGTCGAAGATAAAGTACTTATAGTGTTCAATTCGCGCTCATAGAACAATATATTATTACGTGATGACATTACGATACGAGGTTTTGTTCTATATCTGTAAGCAGCTTTACATATACCGTTCGAGTAAAAGTTGCGATATAATGTTCTTCCCTTGCAGATGTTACTCTGAGTCGACCAGGCACCTGTCTCCGGGCAACGCTGCCGGTTTCCAGGAAAAGGGCAACTGTGCGCCTTATTGAAGTCCGTGGATTATTCAAACGTAGCGCAATCTGGTGGTTCGACATAGCTTCTTGATGTAGGGCTACTATTCTTGCCCGGCAAACTGAGAAATTGGATATGGATGTCCAGGCATTTTCTAAGGAATCTTCTCGATATTACAACTGATAAACTTTGAATCTATCTGTACTCTCCTGAACAAGAAATATTTTTTGCGGGTTCATTGTTCTCAAGTTAAGAACTGATAAGGAGGGGGGGGGCAAGACTTCTGCAATATACAGGGTGTAACTGAATAAGTGTAAAACATTTAAGGAGGTGATTCCTCATCGAAAAAAAGATAGGATCTTTCAAATAAAAAAACTTCATTGGAGCATCCCTTGTTAAGATACATCCCCTTAAAGGGGGTACATAAAATTTGTATAACAATTTTTTTCACAAGCACTGAAAAAGTTACAATATAGAAATTAACCTGACGTTTTGTACTACCAAAAAGACACTTAGCCAGTAATTTATTTGGTTTACCCCATGGTTGTAAGGGGTGAAAAACGCAACCCCTAAAATTTATTTCCAATGTAACTTTTTGTCTTATTATTTGTTTACCATTTAAAAATTTATTTCCGATAGCCTGTTTCATTCTAAACAAAAAATGTCTCTTGGGTTTTTTGCCCAAAATAAACCAGTAAGCAGCAAAACATTATTTTACGAACAACTACAGAGATACATCGTCATAAATGCGAACTGGATTTATTGTTATTTTGTACAACCATGGGGTAAACCAAATAAATTACTGGCTAAGTGTCTTTTTGGTAGTACAAAACGTCAGGTTAATTTCAATATTGTAACTTTTTCAGTGCTTGTGAAGAAAATTGTTATACACATTTTATGTACCCCCTTTAAGGGGCTGTATCTTAACAAGGGATGCTCCAATGAAGTTTCTTTATATGAAAGATCCTATCTTTTTTTCGATGAGGAATCACCTCCTTAAATGTTTTACACTTATTCAGTTACACCCTGTATGTATGATGATCCACTCACAATTCAGGAAAACAAGTTATTTTTCAATTAAATTCATAGAGTATTATTTACACTAGCAGAAACAAAAATTTTGTTTTTTGTGAAATCAATGATTTCTTTGTTTGATAATATTGCGATTTGTAGGATGTATGATTGTATAAGGATAAAAATAATAAAAAAATATTTTATAGGTATTGAATGAATGAAAAGGATATTCCCCATCATTTTTGGTTATTTTGTAACATTTCCACCATCAAAACTATCAATTTTTTTTGGTTTCTTTTTCATTTCAGTAGGGTTTGAGTCTATCATTTAGTTAATCAAACGTCTATCTCATTTTCCTTTCAGAATTCACCGTTTTTTTGTGATTAATATTACTACAATGTGTTGTTTTGACGAAATTCATTTCCTTGATGTTTTATATTCGAAATGATATAATTATCCATTTTTATCAACGACAATTTATTAAGGTTTGTTTCAGCCGTTGATTAGTGAAAATTAATTGTTTCTTTCAATGATTGTGGATTCTAACATGGAATTGAATTTCTTTTAAATGACACGCCCCGCAGGTATCTCTTCCCAGATGACTGGTGAAGGAAAGAAAGAGTATTATACGTACAGCCAGTGTGAGATCTAGTTCAGGGTAGGATTTCTTGTTATATTCCCTGCGCCCCAACATGAATGCACTGCACTGCCATATGGCGCTATACGTTTCTTATTATACATATTTAGACTCTCAAAAAAAACTGGGAACGATAGTGTTATACTCAAATACACTTTTTGTCAGGCTGAAACCAAAATAATTTTGAAAGGTCGAGCTTGACGAGTAGTTTCGAAATCGTATTCGAAATGGTTCAGGATACGCCTAAGTCTTCTAGATGATGATGTAGAAATTCTGCACGATACTAAAAGAACGATACAGTAAGTACACAAAACCCCAATTCATCACTGAATTTTGACGTATTGTCTGCTCGTCACAAATCTGAAAATAATTTGGACAGATAAAGACTGATGACGGATGACTGATGCGGAAATCAGATGTGTAAAGTTTCGACATTATTCAGGTTCTTTTCAAACAGATAAAGGAACATATACTGGAAGCACCCTGTATTATGACCTGTGCGATATAAGGAGAGTTGAAAACTGTCATTCTATATTGACCGAATGTCATTGATACCGGATATTTATTAAATCAGTTGAATATAATGAGCCTTTCTTGAGAACGGATATGTAAACTCAATGTAGGCAATAATTAAAATATAAGCGATCCACTACAGCTCAACTGGTTGTATAATAATTATATCTGAATATCTGATTAGTCTTTTTCGATTGAGGAATAAGCTCAGAAGCTTCTCACGATATACTCAAGAAATGTGGAATGTACAGGGTGGGCAAAATTGGTAATACCTTAATTATAACATTCACTTACCCCTAAGATAGAGAAACACATGATACCGTGAACTTAATTTCTCCATCTTCTTTCGTTTTCGATTAATGACCCAAAATTGACATTTGGCAATTTCAACTTCGATCCTGTTGGTGCTATGATCTTGAAATAAGAATATTATACAGGGTGTTTCAAAAAAAGGGGATCCCATTTCTAGGATTGATAAAAATAATTGGGGTTTGCTCAGTAAAAAACTCCCATGACGCCATCCGTATTGAAGATAAAGGGCGTTGAAGAAAAAAAAAATTATACACATTTTTTTACGATTATGCCGAAACTACTGGCAACATTCTAATGAAATTTTATAAGAATATGTTTTGGAAGCTGATAGATCAAATGAATTTGTTTTCAAGTCTGGTCTCTCATAGAGGGCAGGGCACTAGTTCGTACCAAGTGGTACATATTGAACTTTTTTAATATTAGATTTATTGAGCAAAATTTCGAGAGAACTCAAAACATCATTTGATTTCACACCTAAAAGGTAGGAGAAATACGTACAAAATTACATATATGAACAAAATGACATAGGCATTATAATTAGAGTTTTGAGGTATCAAATGCGGAACAGCCTACCACATCACACGACCTGAGTGGCTTCTATTAACCTCTGAAAACTCGCAAGCGCTACTCTAGGTCATTATGAGTGATAACAGAAATCAACAGGTCTCGTGTTTTTTTTCAATGCGCCAAAATTTCAGAAGAAATGGCCATTTTCACCATTTTTTTCATTTATATTGCATTCTTTTCAAACTTAACTCATTTGTCATTATATTCACGAAGCTTTTTTCATGTTAAATATGGGTACTATTTGTATTAATTCGATATATTTCTAGTTTTATAACGCTACTCTGAAATGAAACCCTGTCATGACGTACTTTCCATACTCTTGATAAAACTCGATACTGTATACCTACCGTTTTCGGAATATTTTGATTTGAAAATTATGAAGTAATAACCGATGTTGGTATAGAGTATTGATGAAGTTAAATTTTTATTATTGTAATAGTATGCTTTTTAAATGGAATGACATTGATAGCCCAAGATGTGAGTGTGGACATGAAGAACAAAATATTGACCATTTATTTGGTCACTAACAGTCCAGTATATAGATTTCCAGATGGTTTTAAGAGTCTTTAGCCTTCAAAATAAGAAACGTATACCGCCAGATGGCAATGCAGTGCATTAATTCTTATTTATTGGATTATTCAGCTTAATAGAACGAATGTTGGGGCGCAGGGAATATAACAAGAAATCCTACACTGAACTAGATCTCACACTGGCTGTATAATACTCTAATTTTAGATACCTGCGGGGCGTGTCATTTAAAAGAAATTCAATTCCATCTTAGAATCCACAATTGTAAGAAACAATTAATTCTCACTAATCAACGGCTAAAACAAACCTTAATAAATTGTCGTTGATAAAAATGGATATTTATCATTTCGAATAGAAAAATTCAAGGAGATTAATTTCACGAAGACAACACATTGTTGTAATATTATTCACAAAAAACGGTGAATTCTAAAACAAAAGTGAGATAGACGTTTGATTATCTAACTGACGGACTTCGATACTGAAATGAAAAAACACAAAGATATTCGTTCGTTTTGATGGTGGAAATGTTACAAAATAAACAAAAATGATGGAAAATATCCTTTTCATTCACTTAATACTTATGAAATATGTTTTCTATTATATTTATCTTTATACATCCATACACCCCTACATCAATCAGAAAAAATAAATCGTTTCTGAGTTCCTTTCTTTCAGGGATGTAGACCCTTAAGGCTCTTCATTCAGTATCTGATTCGTTTTTGAGATGGGTTGGTACCTTCGGAACAATTTTATTATGAATATATTAATCGATTCGCCCTTCCTCTCTCTTTTTTTTGTTTCAGATAATTATTGCAAATTGCTTTTGGCAACCCATTTGGAGAGAACAAAAAATATTTGTATTCTGAGAAGAGGATGCCCCTCATTTTGTAAACAAATCCAAAATCCCTACACTTATACGGGCAGATAGAGTTTTTTTATCTGTGCTCTTGCATCATACGTATAGAACTGTATGGTGCCCCGTTTAACATTTCCTCTGCTAACAATGAGATTAGGAGCGGGAAATATCTGTTCGTTGAAAGATCTATTCCTTGTTGCCTTTTCATTACATGTTCTTCAAAAACAACTATGTACCTATCTCTTAAGATAGGTATAAGACGATTAAAAATTTGTGAGAGACAACGCAGGAGGGGAAAATCTATCCAAAAGAACGAAAAAAGTTTCCAAAAAATATACTAGGTTTCATATTTCATCTCAATATAGACATGGAGCTTCAAATATAAAATTAATGAAATATTCGATACCCACACATCAATTCACCCTTTCCGTCAAAAACTATTTTCGGAACAACAAAAGACAATCCAATAAATCAGATTCAGTATTTCCAACACGAAACGACAATGAAATGTAACGTGATAACGTTTTTGGAATACCTACTTTAGAATAGACAGGATATAGATGTCAATTAGACTCATCGAAATCTAGCTGACTAGGTAATGTTCATCCATTCCATTGGTATGCATGAATACTCCACATTATGATGGTACGTACACAGGATGCCATTAAGTGATTATTTCTAATCAATTACAGGGAATATCATTACGAAACTGATCCAGTATGAAGATCGTTTGAATAATGATATTCCTGATTCTTGATGCTGCCCGTTCAAGCTTAACATTACGAGATAATCTACTTTTCCAGTATTTCTTTAATGAGAGAAATTTCAGGTATTTTCATTATGTTTAGGTATAGAGAACGAGATCTAAGAACCGATGAGCAAGATGCAAATTAATGGACATCAATTTATTCATCTCTTCCAAATAGTCCATATTAGAACATTATTATTCGCAATTTTTATTAATTTTGATTGTTTTTTCTATTATGAGCTTAATATTTGTAAAGTGTAAATGCTGAACATAAATAATTTTCAATGAATGATGCAAAATAAATTGTGTTTCTGAATTGATAATAAGATGTAATGAAAATTAAATAGAAAAATATTTCATTTGTGATTGAACATGTGAAACATTCGCAATATTCAATATTTCAATGATTTTTATGTACATAAAGTTACCAAAACAACGTTCGCGAATTAAATTCGGAAAAGCTCGAAATTTTGCCGTTTTTTATCCGTAATTTATCCGGGAAAAAATAAATTTTGCCGCTCTTGTATTTAAAAAGATATGAGATGTGTCGCTAAGTTGATATCAACTTGGCGAAACAACTTTTCAAAAAATGTTTTCAGCTCATCTTTTTAAATGGCTTATCCGTAAATTATTCATGAGGAAAAAACATCAGTACTCTTGTATTAAAAAAAATATTAAAACTATTCGAAAAATGGTTTCAGCACGAAACAAAATAGCTCATCTTTTAAAGTGATTTATCCGTGAAAAAAGAATATTTGTATCATTCAAGGTTTCGAAGAAAAATGACAAAATCTGATTGATCGATCAGAAGCGGACGGAACATAATTTATGCATTTTTCTCTAAAACTAAGGAAACAATATTGTTGAAATTTGAAAACATGATGTAGCTTTTCATCTTTGATTTATCCGTGAAGTGATAAATTTTGCCACTCCTGTTTTTAAAGAAATATCACGTGCACCGGTAAGTGTACATCAAATTACCAGGTGACATATTGAAAAAATTATTTCAGCAATCAACAGATAATTTATGTTTCGTCGGCTGCTGATCGATCAATCAGATTTTGTCGTTTTTCTTCGAAACCTTGAATGATACAAATTTTCTTTTTTCACGGATAATTCACCAATAAATCACTTAGAAAGATGAGCTATTTTGTTTCGTGCTGAAACCATTTTTCGAATAGTTGTTTCGCCAACTTGATATCAAGTTAGCGAAACATCTAATATTTTTCAAAATACAAGAGTAGCGATGTTTTTTTCTTCACGCATAACTTACGGATGAATCATTTGAAAAAAGAGCTAGTTATTTTTTTGCTGAAAACATTTTTTGAAATGTTGTTTCGCCAAGTTGATATCAACTTAGCGACACATCTCATATCAAAAAGCAGCAGGATTTATTTTTCACGGATAAATTACGAATAAAAAACGGCAAAATTTTGAGTTATTCCGAGTTTGATTCGCGAAAGTTGTTTTGCTAACTTTATGTTCGAAATACACACATCGTCAAATGTCTTGGCCCCCTATGTTTCTCAAGAAATAAAAAATCTATGTTATGAAAATAAGATAAATATTTTCCTCTATTTCAACTACAATATATTCGATAGAAAATCTTTGTTTGTTACTCTTTGCTTCATGCAGGATGAGACTTAGGGCTGTCATACCTCCCGATTTAGGAGGGAGTCTCCCGATTTCTCATACTCCCTCCCGCTTTTCAAACTGAGCTTGAAACCTTCCGATTTTCCGGGAATCCGATAGGTAATCCCGAATTTATATTGATTTAATCAATAAATATGAATATTCTAACAATACATCGAATTAGATAACAGACTGACGATCACTGAAAACTCTAGTCTAGTCCTCTGCGAACAAATTTGTTGTTTGTCGTAATCCCCGCCTGAGGGGGGGAGTTGGAATTGAGAAGTCTACCTCCCGCTTTTCGTTTCCGGAGATCTGGCAGGCCTTGATTGAGACAAAATAGGAAAAATGAAAAAAATTTTAAATATTCTGACAAATTACAGTTATTAGAAATTCAATAGTCCGTATAACTACCTTTTCTTTCAAGCAATTGCCCATTACGCCTAGACATCCCACGTTATTCGCTGAAATCTGAAAACCTTCGAATACAACTGTATTCTTTCGAACAAGAAAAATTTGTTGTTGTTTTAATGTTTTCATCTAAGTGGAAATTCCGCACAAGAAATTGTCATGTTACATTCTACAAGTTGAGTTTACATCCTTTAGATAGGGGGGGCAAGACTTTTTACGATGTATGTAGATGAATAATGATGATTATTTTTTGACGTTTCTCGAAACCAATGGAAAGATTCCATTTCAGTAATTCATATACGTTCTAGCCAATCAAAATATTATTATAGTGGAAATAATCTACCTATACACTATTCCAGCGAGAATAATTCAATGTACATTGTTTTTATTGAATGACAATCACATGACAACGGATTTTCTTGATTTGACGCGTCTGTCGTAAATTTTCAAGAAATTCGTAAAATGAATCCCAAACATTTTAGTGATTCATCAGTCGTTGATATAACTAATATGATCATTGAAAATGCATGTTAGAATACCAACATAAGCAGCGCATCGATTTGGAAACAATTCCAATTATTTTGCGACGAGAGAGGCTACAAATTGGAAGAGAAGACATCAACAACAAAACAATCCGTTATTTTGAAGGACGTTGGGTTCAATATGGAGAAACAGAATGGAGAAGACAATGTGGAATAAAACCGCAAAATTAATGCAATTGTTGTACTACGACCAAATGAATAGAAGATTCGACCCATTCAATGATATCGAATTCAAATCCACCAGATATGCTGAAAACACCAAGCGTAAGTTATTACAGAAATAGCTCTAAAAGAGGAAATAAAGTTCTGCATGTTTGAGCAAAGGAGAAATCTTGGACATGATGAAACTCAACGACGAAAACGATGGCTTGCAGAAGAAATTGTATTTTTCATGTTGAAAACTTCAATGCATCCTAATTTGAATAACTCATTCTGTGTACATTGAGTCGTTTAATATAAATTTGTTGAATAAAATATAAAATCTTAAAAATGATTTTGATTGTTACGTCAGAGGATAACGTCAAAAAATAATCCATCGAATACCACACGAGAGTTCGATAAATTAGATAATAATTCTCCAGGCATTTTCTCAAACTAGTTGCCATTTGGCAATAGCCACTCGAGCCCTTCGGGCTCTCGTGTCTATTGCCTGGCAACAAGTTTTCTAAAATCTGTCGAATTATTTTCAATTTATTCTCACTCTCTTGTGATATTACTAGATACTGAAAAAAATTCCAAAGGAAACCAACAATTCAATCCATATTTTCATTTAAATCATTTTTGATTTCACTTCACTCAAGTATCTCATTTCATTTTTGACGTATAAATCCCATGCTTCTCTCAATTGTAGAACAAACTCAATAAGTGTTATTTTATCCTGAATGACAATAGCAAGAATAACGCAAGAAAAATTCTGAATGGGATGATTTGAAACACGTAGACTTTCGAGAGGTGTCATTGATATCGTGATATTTTTAGATTGGAGCTATCTGTTTGATATTGTTTACATCATACTAGACTGCTTGTCCCGATAAAATTAAAGTGAGGATCTTGAAAAGCGACTGAGAGATACTTGATTAAAATTTTTTGATTCATACATGGGCAATTTCTTCAAATGATGGTGGTTTTATGTTGTGAAGGAACTATGCGGTCTGTATTTCATTGTAATCTGAATTGAAT
The DNA here is from genome assembly GCA_910592335.1 of Adalia bipunctata. Classification (NCBI taxonomy): domain Eukaryota; kingdom Metazoa; phylum Arthropoda; class Insecta; order Coleoptera; family Coccinellidae; genus Adalia; species Adalia bipunctata. The sequence continues at coordinate 33,551,137 of OU342952.1, read as the reverse complement.
AATTTTATTCTAAACTCAAATATAGGAATTCCGCGCAAGTATACAGGATCTTTCACGAGGAACCTCACCCATATTTATACGGGAAACTACTGAACGTATTTTCATGAAATTCAGCACTTATGAGTATTTCACGATGCTGATGAAATCTAAAATATTTTCAAGGCATGAGCACCTCCGGTTTTTCCGGAAATGACGTCAACTTCCGTTTTTCAAATTAGACCACCATTTTTTTATTGCAGAAATAGATTCCTTAGAAAATTTCAAGTTATTTTGATGTAACATTTTTCAATTTTGGTTGGAAAATTCTCTCTGAGCGGGAAAATTCGAAAAAAAAAATTGAAAATAGAGCTCCGCTGAAACAAGAATTACTTCGAGGTTTTTGGATGGAAAATTTTCATTTTTGAGATTTTTCAAGATGTAAGATTGATGTATCCACTTTAAAAATCTAAATCACGATTCATGATACAGGGGGTGAAAAAATCGCTTCAAAGTTAGGGATGACAAAATCGTGAAAAATCGATTTTTTCAAATTAGAACCCCATTTTTTTATGGCAGATATTGAATTTACGTTAAAAAATAATGTGAGTGTATGCATCACACCCTTGCCCTAAAACGGATATTTTCTGAGTTAATATCCACTTTAGGGCAAGGGTGTGATGCATACACTCACATTATTTTTTAACGTAGATTCGATATCTGCCATAAAAAAATGGGGTTCTAATTTGAAAAAATTGTTTTTTCACGATTTTGTCATCCCTAACTTTGAAAGCGCTTTTTTCACCCCCTGCATCATGCAATTTCGATTTTTAAAGTGGATACATCAATCTTACATCTTGAAAAATCCCAAAAATGAAAATTTTTCATCCAAAAAGATCGAAGTTATTCTTGTTTCAGCGGAGCTCTATTTTCGATTTTTTTTTCGAATTTTCCCGCTCAGAGAGAATTTTCCAACCAAAACTGAAAAATGTTACATCAAAATAACTTGAAATTTTCTAAGGAATCTATTTCTGCAATAAAAAAATGGTAATCTAATTTGAAAAACGGAAGTTGACGTCATTTCCGGAAAAACCGGAGGTGCTCATGCCTTGAAAATATTTTAGATTTCATCAGCATCGTGAAATACTCATAAGTGCTGAATTTCATGAAAATACGTTCAGTAGTCTCCCGTATAAATATGGGTGAGGTTCCTCGTGAAAGACCCTGTACAGTGTACAGGTTCATCAACAGATTAAGCGCGGAAGAAATAGAATAATATTCTTAGAATAATAAAATATTTTCAAAGTGTAACGATCCCAGTTTCATTTATGTATATCAAGTTACTTAAAAATTCCTGATAGAGACACTTTTCAAGCCCCAGAACAAAATATACACCTCTAAAAAGTTTCATCCAACATATTAATAGACATATTCACCATCTACCACAATGGTCGAAATGATCAGTCATATGGTTCAGTTCAAACAGCAGTTTGGATTCAACTTGTTGGCAATTTTTCAGAAATTCATGCATTGATCGAGTTCTTTATTTTAGATGGTTCATCCGTTACTTCAAAGCATAACAACTAGAAATGCACAACCAAGCAATACACTGTGTCCGTAAAGTATGGAACAAATTCATTTTTAGCTAAACAGGTCATTTTAAGAAATAATCCTGAAACAGGTTGATTTTTGATGTTAATTTACCGTATTTTAAAATAATAATCTAATATACAGGGTGAATTACTATAGAGTTATGACGTCACCGTCATTTTTTTTAAATGGAACACCCCCATTTTGTCTCAATTTTCGGATTACTCTAGCTGAGTTGATTACAAAAATGTATCACATGTTGATTCCAATTGGTACAGGGTGGACAAAAATACAATAGTTTTTTTTGTGTGTGCTCATAAAGTAACATGTTTGGAAACAGCTGATTTTTATTACTTTAAACATGTAGCAAACTACGGGGTGTTACATTCAAACCAATTGCCGCTAGACAATAAATATTTTTAATAGTATTGTTAATTTACCTAATTAAGAATGTTACGCGATACTTTATGAGCACAGACAAAACTGTTGTATTTTTGTTCACCCTGTTCCAATTGGAATCAACGTGTGATACATTTTTGGAATAAGCTCAGCTAGAGTAATCCAAAAAATTGAGACAAAATGGGGGTGTTCCATTTAAAAAAAATGACGGTGACGTCATAACTCGAACGTAATTCACCGTGTATATTAGATTATAATTTTAAAATACGGTAAATTAACATCAAAAATCGACGTGTTTCAGGATTATTTCTTAAAATGACCTGTTTAGCTAAAAATGAATTTGTTCCATACTTTACGGACACAGTGTATGTATAAACGATGGAATTTCAAGCCACAAGTCGTCATGTAAAACCAATTGAATGTTTTGTCCATCCATCGAAGCGAGTGCATAATTTTCAGGATTCATTCCTGTCGTGAGATCATATCTATGATCTCGAGACATCATTACCCTTTCATTCATTCAGACAGGAATGAAACTTTCTATACTCCACTCACTTTTATAAAGTATACCGGTTGGCCATGGAATAATGACACATTTCACCGTGTATATTTTAAAAATGTTAGGTTATAGTCATTCTTCTATCCGTTGAGCAAGCAACGTTGCCGTTTCTACATATACAGGGTGTTTCACCATAAACTGGACAACCATATATAGCCGTGTAGATGACACCGAGGAAGTCATTTTTGCCTTTTGACATATACCCCGTTTACGACGCATGAGCGAGATACAGGGTGTTTAATGTCAACTTTGAGCAATATTCTGATGACTGTGGTGAGTAATGGGTAACATTTGAAATGACGGTTTCTGGTCACATCTTAATATTTTTTTGGGCTCAATTCAAATGTGGTGTAGAATTCTGAAAAAAAAATTGAAAATGACGGAAAACCTGCAAAGTTGGAATTTTTTTTCTCGGTTGCCGATTTGGAAAGCACTATTTCAAAGTACTAGATTTTCTAAGATTTTCCGTGAAAAGTTTTGACAAAATTCGAACTCAACTTTTTTTTACATGACCTCAGTGAAAAAAACGTTTCGGCCGAAATTGTTACAATTTTTCATGGTTGAACTATCTTTCGTTCTGAATACTGAGGTGAAAACAGAATGAAATAATATCCATTGGTTTTCTTTTTGAAGCCTTCCAAAGATTACGCTCGGAAAACTTTCATAATTTGTATTTAGAAAACTGGAGGCCGTACGAAGGCCAGAATTGTGCTAATCGGCTGCGAGATTGACCCGGACAGAAATATGAATTTATAAACCAAAAAAATATTTTTCAAAAAACTTTGGTGGGAATCGAACTCTCCACACTAGCGTCGCTTTGGTAACGAAAATTTATAAGATCAAAATAAACACAATTAATACTCGTAGAGAGTTCGGATCCGACCAAGGTTTTTCGAAAAAAAATTTTTTCGTTTATAAATTCATGTGGCACGAAGCCACCGAGGTGGAAATGGGGGGGCTTCATCACTCAAGATGATTTTTCGATGGAATTCCTGATCATTTTCATGCATTTCAAGAACCTAATCATCAACGACACGGCGTTGTTGATGATCAGCCGGCTTGAGTTCTTGTGTTAACTGAACTTTATTTCAATCTATTGGTCTCTTCAAGGCGACGTTGTACAGCATCGATATTTCTTTTTTCTTTCAAAACACACGTTGCAGTACAAACACAGAATTCTGTGGTACAAAGCACAACGTTTTCTTGATCCTCCATATTTTCAACAATTGAAGGAAAGCGAAACACTGAAAACTTGTTCGTGCACTCGGTGTTCTGCACTGTGCGCTCAGAAAAGATACACACAGCTATGCCGGTGGAAACGGACGCTGAATGTGTTAACAGCAAACAGCTTGAACGCGCACTACTGGAGGACTGCTGCACACAATGTTCGTAAACAATTGTGCCGCACACGGTTTTGGTGGAATCGTACCTTTACCGTGACTACGGGCTTTACAATTGTCACCAATATAAATAATTGTCAGATAAAGTCGGATATTAAATTCGCGAATAATAAATTGAAAAACATGTCTTTCGACGAAGAATTTGTGGATCGTACCCCACCAGGGCCTTTATTCTTGAAAACCAGGGAGTAGAACGATCGAGAGAACGGCGACATGGCCCTACTGATTAGTAGGGCCACGTCACCGTTCTCTCGATCGTTCTACTCCCTGATTTTCAAGAATAGAGGCCCAGAAGTACTACAGGCTGCTCACGCAGCAGTTCAGGGTTTGGTGCCAGAGAAAAGTAAGCATCGGTATCTAAAGTGGTGCGAAGAAAAAAAGGTTGTGTGGCAGCCTGCGAGTGACTAACGCAGGTGACTCACGGAATGCGGAATACGAAGTACGGCACAGGGTATCGAGAGCCAGTCGATATTAAGTACCGAAGCGATTCGGGTGTTATATTATTATATTTTCTTAAGTTCATTAAATAAATTATATTCAACATATAACATTGTGTTGTGATTTGTGAACCTACACCAACTGGGTTACCACAATTGGCGACGAGGATAGACATATACGTATTTTTTTTTGTTTTTCGGTTAAACACACAGTAAGTATGTAAATCTAATACATATATAATATATCAGTGGGATGAAAAAAAAAAGAATAGAAATAAGCTTTATTTGGTCTTATCATCCTCCTTAATACAAAAGAAAATCAAATAGTTGTGAGCCACGAGTGTGAGCCATATGGATATGTGAGCCATAGGGTACTGTGAGCCACAGAGGTAGATATGTGAGCCATAGGGTACTGTGAGCCACAGAGATAGATATGTGAGCCATAGGACGGTGTGAGCCATAGAGATATGTGAGCCACAGAATAATGTGAGCCACAGGAAAATAAATAAGTACTGGAACTGATATTGATCGAGATTTAGGATTTCTTGCTTCCTTTCTCACACCTAGTTAGAAAGACAATATTATATTACAACAAAACACTCTTGAGCTCTTTCGTTCAATAGAAATAATTTTTTTTTGAAACTCAACAAAATGTAAAAAAAGGGGGATAACCCTGGCTGCATAACTAACATTATCGGTAACTTGTGATTCAGCGCAGCTGTCACCATAATATTCACCTTTGTTTTGTTGAGTTTGAAAAAATACAAACATATAAGATAATAGCAGATAGTGATCTTATCTCTCGAATATTATTATTAGAAAGTCTAAAAGAGAGTTTTGCTTTGTCTTACAGGAAAACTAATACGACAATGTCAGAGTCTGGCATACGACCGTTTTTGTGTCAGAATATAGACAAGGCTGTATTGAGGAGCGAATGGGAAAAGTGGTTGAGAGCGTTGGAACTTTACCTTGCGTCAGAAGACATTATCGATGTCGTCAGGAAGAGGAATAAACTTCTACACTTGGGAGGTGTACAACTGCAGGAAGTAGCCTATAATATCCCAGGAGCAATAGAAACATACGTTCCTGAACAAAACAATGACATTTTCGAAGTTCTGATTGAGAAACTAACAAGCCATTTTTCTCCGAAGCAAAACTCAACATTCGAAAGACATGTTTTTAGGAGTCTTAAACCCCAAGATGGTGAATTCTTCAATACATTTATGCTGAAAATTCGTCAGCAGGCTGCCAAATGCTCATTTGGGAACACTGCTAAGGAATCCACAGAGATTAATATGAAAGATAAAATAATCGATTGTTGGGCCTCCACCGACTTGAAGAAAAAGTTATTGGAAAAGGAACACACGTTGGAAGAAGTTATAGAGATTTGTCAGGTTCACGAACAGATAGGTGACCAGTCAAAAGCTATGAACCTAACAGCCCCGGGAACAAGTAGTTCGTATCAGCCTGTAAACAAACTCTCAGTTAGAAATGAGGGACGTCAAAATAAATGTACAAGGTGTGGGAAGTCCGGTCACCTTAGCTTCTCTCAGTTATGTACAGCCAGAGGCTCTAAATGCAACAAATGTGGATTAAAAGGGCACTTTGCACTCTGCTGCAAAACATCTTCAGGCAAATCGAGGTCAAAACCAACTTTTTCGAGTAGTAAGCGGCGGCGAGTTAACTTCGTAGACGCCGAAGAAATCGACTCACACGACCCTGATAATGAAATTCATAATTTTGAATGCTTCAGGATTGAAGATGAACAAATGACACGCGACGATATGGTCACATGCAACGTTGGTGGAGTTAAAATAACATTCCTCATTGACTCTGGTTCTAGAGCAAATATTATTTGTGGTTTAGACTGGAATCGGCTCGTCAATGAGAAAGCCACAGTATGGAACGTGGATGACCAGGTTGGAGATGTATTAAAACCATATGCAACAGGAAATCCTATCAAAGTAAAGAATAAATTCCAAGCCACAATAGATCTACAAGGAACCCGGGAATTAATAGCTCCATTTTACGTGGTAGAAAAAGGTGACATATCTTTGTTGGGAAAACACACAGCGAAGCGGTTAGGCGTATTGAAACTAGGGTTTGAAGTTAATCAGGTGGCCGCTGCGGAAATCTTCCCTAAAATCAAAAATATCGTTGTGAAACTTACTATTGATCCTTCAGTAAAACCAGTGCAACAACCTGTGAGACGTGTTCCAATTTCTATCGAGGAAAAAGTGGAGCAGAAGCTCAAAGAAGCACTAGAATCTGGCATAATTGAAAAAGTAACGGAGCCAAGTTCTTGGATTTCACCAATGGTTATCGTTTTCAAGCCAAACGGGGACATCCGCATATGCATCGATATGCGCCGCGCTAATCAGGCGATATTAAGGGAAAATTACCCCTTACCAACTTTTGATAGCTTGATTACCAAGCTAAGGAATGCGAGGTACTTCTCTAGATTGGACCTTACAAATGCCTACCATCAATTAGAATTGGATATGAAGAGTCGTCCAATAACAACTTTCATCACACATAAAGGGATGTTCCGCTATACAAGATTAATGCTAGGTGTGAACTCAGCTCCTGAAATATTCCAGCGTGTTTTCGAAGGACTTTTGTCATCATGTACGAATTGTATTAATTACCTGGACGATATAATCGTTTTTGGAAACTCTGAGGAAGAACACGATAAATGTCTTCAAGACGTGTTGGACGTATTTCAAAAGAACAACGTCCTATTAAATAAAGAAAAATGCCTCACAAAAGTCAAACAACTGGAATTTCTAGGACATAATCTATCAAGCAATGGAATCGACGCAGACCACAAGAAAATAAAAACTATATTGGATTTTCGACCACCGGCGACCAAAGAAGAACTTAGAAGTTTCCTGGGCCTTGTAACTTATGTTGGGAAATTTATCCCAGACTTGGGCACCTTAACGGATCCATTGAGACAACTAACAAGAAAAGAGTCAAAATTTACGTGGAGTGACACTCATCAGCAAAACTTTACAAGGCTTAAGAAAGCTTTGACGTCGCCGCCTACATTAGGTTATTTTGATCCAGAGCGAAGAACAAGACTCATTGCCGATGCTAGTCCAGTGGCATTAGGAGCTGTCTTACTACAGTTCGTTGATGAAACACCAAAAGTTATTTCGTTCGCAAGCAAAAGTTTGTCAAGCGTGGAGCGGCGGTATTCTCAAACTGAGAAGGAGAGCCTTGGGCTTGTATGGGCAGTAGAGCGGTTTTACTTCTACCTCGCCGGTCTAGAATTCGAGTTGGTCACAGATCACAAACCCCTTGAAGCCATCTTTAAACCAACTTCTAGACCACCAGCGAGAATCGAGAGATGGGTACTTAGGCTTCAGGCATTCAAATTTAAGGTCATATTTCAGTCAGGTAAATTCAACATCGCAGACTCGGTATCGAGATTATGCAAGTTGGGGGATGAGTCATCATTTGATAAGGAGGAAGAACAACACATTTATAGCATCGTAGAACAATTCACACCAACTGCCATGCGCATCTCACAAATAGTGGCAGAAAGCAAATTGGACCCTCAGATACTTGATGCCGTGGCTAAGATCAATGATGACGCATGGGAATGCTCAGACAGAAATATATATTTTCCATTTCGACTAGAACTCACAACATTTGGCCCAGTAATGTTGCGTGGAAACCGGATAGTAATTCCCACAAGCCTGAGACAGCATACTTTAGAGTTAGCGCATGAAGGACACCCGGGTGAAACTGTCATGAAAAGGAGATTAAGGTCCAAAGTCTGGTGGCCTCTAATGGATAGGCAAGTCGAAAAATTTGTCAAGCAATGCCGCGATTGCCTTCTAGTAGCACAGCCAAACAGACATCCACCGATGACCAGGCACAAATTTCCCGAGGGGCCTTGGGAATTTCTAGCAATTGATTTATTGGGGCCCCTACCAAATCATGAGTTGATTCTAGCTATTATCGATTACTATTCCAGGTATCATGAAATTAAATTTCTACGAACAACAACATCGGCAAAAATAATCAGTCACCTCAAGGAAATATTTTCAAGACTGGGTATTCCAAAATCCATAAGGTCAGACAACGGTAGACAGTTTGTGAGCGAAGAATTTAAAAACTTTTGCAGTGAATACAACATACAACTCATTCACTCCCCACCCTACTGGCCCCAAGCAAACGGCTTAGTGGAGAATATGAACAAATCATTAGTAAAAAGGCTACAGATAGCTCACGCAAATAAGTTAGACTACAGATCCGAATTACAAAAGTTCACCTTAATGTATAATGTAACTCCTCAAGGAACCACTGGAAAATCTCCATCGGAACTGCTATTCAAACGAAATATCCGCGATAAAATTCCATCAATATCCGATCTTATGATAGAAAGAGGAGACGAAGAGGCACTAGACAATGACATATTGAACAAGCAAAGAGGTAAAGAAGAAGGAGATAGGGCTAGAGGTGCCAAAGAACATTGCATTAAACCAGGAGACAAAGTCCTAGTCCAGAACATTTTGAAACCTCATAAATTGACACCAAGTTATAATCAACAGGATTGTGAGGTAATACAAATACAAGGGAATGAAGCCACCTTATTGAGAAATGATGAAATATTGAGGCGCCATGTTTCCCATTTGAAGAAGGTTCCAGGCGAATTAGGAAGTCATCTCCCAGATTCCTCACCACCTGAAAACATATCTCCCTCATTTTCAGCATCGACAGACGCATCAGGTGCAGCCCCGGAGCAGATACTTGGGGAAGGATGTGGACCACTCAAACCTTTGAAGCTGAAAAGAAAGGACGGATTGTGGCAGCCTGCGAGTGACTAACGCAGGTGACTCACGGAATGCGGAATACGAAGTACGGCACAGGGTATCGAGAGCCAGTCGATATTAAGTACCGAAGCGATTCGGGTGTTATATTATTATATTTTCTTAAGTTCATTAAATAAATTATATTCAACATATAACATTGTGTTGTGATTTGTGAACCTACACCAACTGGGTTACCACAGGTTGAAAATATCGGTTCCGAAAGTGAACTCTTTGAATATTTTGGAGAACATACCAGACAAAAGAAGCCGTACACTTTGTGGGCAATGTAGAGTATGATACGAACGATGCTAGAAATTGAAGAATAAACTGATATTTCGAAACATGGGAAACTGCTTGATTTCTTGAAACGACAAAATGTGGGCTTTAGGCCCAAGAAATCGAACGTATTTTCGAGGAAGAATATAGAGGATTTTTTAAATAAAGCTCCAAATAATCTCCTAACGATAATAACTATTCATGTAACAAGAACATAAATTAGGTCTTTATGGACGAGTCCGAAGTTTGGGCAAGTCCATAAGCCTAATTATGTACGAGTTTCATACAAAGCTTTATGTTTGACTGCAATGCAGACATTTTATTTTCCGAAATGGCAATTAATATATTCGTCGCTCTATTTCTAGAAATACATTGAGTGTGCTTCTGCTTATCTTACCTTAGTAACCATCAGCGACCTTAGCAACCTCACTGAACAAAGTTGTTTACTTCGTTATAGATGCATAGAATACCTGGTGTTGGCACTGATTAGATTTTGTTTAAGACTTTCTTGTCGATCGAAAATCTGAGTTCTTGAACTAGGTACTTCACATTTCTCCCGAAAGGGGTCGCGCTACTTTACATTGCCGCAGTAGCGCCACGACCGATAAAATATTGCGGATTATTCCGGAAGTGAAACGAGAACTCAAATCTAGAATGCCGTTTTGATCTACAAATTTTGATTAAGATTTTTAGTAAGGAGTCGTTACACCAGGTATTTCTATGCATCTATACCTCGTTAATTCTGTGAAAAACGTCATAATTATTCAAAAAATGGATAGTTCTGTAGAGAAAAGCGTAAAAAAATTAGCCGCAAGCGCCAAAGAATCTCTCTTACCCACTAAAAGTGCTTATGAAAATTTGTATGCGGCCTACAACAAGTGGTGTGAAACGAAGAAAATTGCAAAATCGACAGAAGACTGTGACAGTTGAGTCCAATAAAGTGGTGTCCAATAAAGTAGTGTCGAATAAAGTAGTTAATCATGGACGCTAAACGAATTAAACATAGAGATATTTGTGATTTTCTAATGAGTGTTTAGAAGAAAACAAACGTGTTTAAGCTAATACAAGACGTACATATACTGATATTACGGTATTATTTTTTCTTATTTTTTCATTTAGCATAAATAATAGACGTATCTGGAGCTTGTTGGACTTGGACGGACGAATTGGGGAAAATGTTGGATGTGGCTTTTTTTGACAAAAAAATTTCGGTTGGGATTCCAGCCCAACTAGCAAAACTAATTCCATAAAGGCTGTGAGAAATGCTATACAGCATATCTTATAGAACCGTGAAAATCTTATTATGTGGCTATAAACAACTATACAATGTCTTTACAACCAAAAAGGGCCCCAGTTTATACAACAGATCAGTTCTTTTAGGACAATTCTTTAGTAACCTATACAACCGTTATAAGATAATCACTATAAAACTGTCCTATAAGAATGTCTTCGAAATTACTTATACAATGCATTTACAAAACCATTTGAGAACTGCTATAAAACTTTTGAATAGCAGTATTCAACGAACATTTATAGAACTACTAAGAAAGTATTTTATAATGCAGAAAGAATCGCTAATAAAATAATTTTGTTCTCTACTGTTGAAATTCGGAATAGAATTGTCATAAGAATATTTTATTAGGTCAACGTTTGCGTTGTGTCATGACAGAGACAATATCATAATGCCACAGGCATTATATGACGGTGGGTAATGGAGGTATTGTATCTGTTGTTAATCATATTGAACATATTAAGGATCTTTATCGCCACTCCAGGGGCTAAATTTATTTGCGCAGCTAACTTTTCTGATAATATATGCATATATTGTTGATAAAAAATGAAAGCGCCTCAGTTTAGTATACATTTATTGGTAATATTAAAAGATAAAAATTAACAAATCATGTTTCATTTGTTTAATTGGTCAACTAAGACCGAAACATATATATTGTGGCTGTTGTTAAAGCAGGGAAAAATCTCTACATTTCTCTGAAAAATCAATTTTTATTTCACCTTTTTACGTTTATGTGTGATTTTTTCACAATGGCGGCGGTTTCTGAATAGCCGACCGTTTAATAAAATGGCGTATATTATACAACACACTTAAGAGACCTTATACAATGATTCTTTTTCCTTCTGAGCTCTATACGATATTAAAGTTTTATTATGTTGTTTATCACAGCGCCATATCATTGCTTTTGATAGTCCCAAGAGTCATTGCTATGTTTTGATTCTTGAGCACCTTCAAATGTTGCCAGATTTTATACAACAAACCACGACTATGTATGATGAATGATTCAACACATTGATGCGTGCAAAAATATTTTTTCAGTTATTATTAAAAAAATGTTGTCCTAGTAAGAGATGACTTTTTCAATTGAATTGCAAAATATTTTGAACTTTAAGATGCATCATAATAAAATAAATAGTCCACTTCCTATTTATTGCACCTAATATTATGAATGTTGCCTGTTGGTGAAATATAACTACTAACTGCCAAAGCCAGCAACACTGTACGTGAGATATCCGCGTTTTCCTATAGCGTGTTGGCAAAATACATAATAGAACAGAATTATCGCTTACTGGCTTGTGGTACGACAGTAAAGAATCATTCAGTTATATTGAGCTTCGAATAACTTCTGTATACAGATTATTTGGAAAGGCATCTCACAATTTTCTTAAAGTCTTGATACTTTTTTAATGTCATAAGCACACCATTTTGTGGAGTATCTAAAATTCATATTTCTCCACCCTGATGTTAGACATCTTTTCATTACACCTAGATCAATGAAATGTAAGGAATACCTAACAGGAAAATCTTCTCCCATATATCTATTTGCAATTCCTCTAGTGCAGTTTCAGTTTCATGATGTTTTCCATTTTTTTCTATTTCGGAAACCCTCGTCTGTTCGCAAATCGCAGCCGGTCCATGTTTATATTTAAAGAAATAGATTTTATACGAGGATATTTTTCCACGCGCACTCTGTGTCTGAAGTATTCCATGGTACATCTTTTTAACTGATCTTTTAGAATGACCACTCTTTATTATTCGTTTCCACTCACAATCAGATATTGCCGAATTAATTTGTAAACGAAACCTGCTAGAAAACCCGCGTAATTTTTCTAGTATGTATGTGATGTTCATATATGTTTGTAGGTAGAGATATATGGAGATTTTAAAGTTATTTTATAGCGCATGACTTGAGATAAATTCATTCCTGGGAACTACATTTTTATTCTATAAGCTCTTCGAGAGAATTCTCTAGTAGTTATCAGATGATTATGAAATCTATTAAGATTTATTGTGTAATGTTCTACTTCTGCGTAAAGCAACAATCTTATTACTTTTTTTATGGAACTCTAATACAACTATCTATACGATTCTTTTACAACGAACTTTCAACGCCGCTATTATAAGTAACACAATAGCTATGCAACCGTATTATAATCTGTATAAGACTGCTTTGAAATTATTTTATAAGAATTTTATGGAACTCTAATACAACTATCTATACAGATCCTTTTACAACCAGCTTTTAACGCCGCTATTATAAGTAACAAAATAGCTATGCAACCGTATTATAATCTGTATAAGACTGCTTTAAAATTATTTTATAAGAATTTTATAGGACGTTATGCAACTGTTATAAAATTTGTTCACTCAGACTATTTCTTTATCGTATGATATGAGTTGTGAGAACGTCTATACAACCGCATTATAGAAATACTCATATCTTATGATGAAATTGTCGTATTGGACGCATTAAAAAATAATTTTATTGTTTCAATTTGCGCAATATAATGATTATGAAATAATTTCGTTCTTTTAGGGGACTACTTTGCTAGCTAAACAGAAAATCTATCGATTTCTATGTTTTTTCTCAAATTTATGTATACATAAATTTGAGAAAAAACATAGAAATCGATAGATTTTCTGTTTAGCTTGAGCAAGAAATCAACCAATTGGACACAATACAATAGCTAATTTTCCCGAAAAATTTCTACATTTTTGAATTTATAGAACTGGAAAGGGACACACAGGACACGCACTCAGAAGAACCGCCGCTACGTTACTTGCCAACAGTGGTGCAAGTGTACTCCAATCAAAAAAGCTGGGAGGATGGAAATCTAGTACTGTGGAATGTGGATGGTTCAACTGGGAATAAAACGAAAACTGCCACTATGCTGTCTCGATGTGTCACGTCTTCTGTAGCTATTGTAAGTAGTTCACAAACCTCAGTCATTACACATGAAATTAATTTGTCGCCCAAAGAGACAACTGTTGGAGGGTCCATCGCTGGTACAGGCCTAAATATTCCAATGAATTCTTACAATAATTCAAATTTAACGATTGATACCAATGAGTAGTTTGTTGAATTTTAGTTCATTGTAGTTTTTTATTGTTTGTCATTGAAAAAGTATTGAAAAAGGACCAGGTGCACAAATCACATGGGAAATGGATCCCAGTCGAATTGGCTGAAATTTGGATATGTTGTAGTTTATACTTTTCTGATCAATAGTCTTTATGGGCTCGAGACCTAAAAATGGACAGTTTTTCCGGTATCGAAGGTCGAAAGATGCAACTAGTGCACGCAATCAAAAATGAATTCCCATTTATTAGGTACTTTTGGCGACGGCATGCATACGTGACATGAAATAAAAATATGTATTTAAATGTGAACTACTGCAGGGTTTGAATTTTCTCGTTGTGTCCTGTTTCCGGCATCTAGCACTGTTTGAATTAGTATAGTTGAAGGGTAGCGAATAGCCTGATAACGTGCGTAATAGATGGGAATTCATTTTTGATTGCGCACTAGTCGCAACTTTCGACCTACGATACCGAAAAAACTGTCCATTTTTAGGTCTCGGGCTCATGGAGACTATTGATCAGAAATGTATAAACTACAACATATCCAAATTTCAGCCAATTCGAGTGGGATCCATTTCCCATTTGATTTGTGCAGGGTCCTTTGTCGAAAAAATGTGTTATTTTTTCAAATATAAAAAATATTCATTTAGAGTAGATAAAATGGTGGTGGGAAATGATGGCGGGAAGTGAGGGCGGGAAGTGAGGTTAATGACGTTAATAATGATAGCCTTACACATATGTATGGTTGTAAATAAAAGACCTTTCTCTATTTCAGTATCGTAATGAGTTCATTACAGAACTAAAAACAGTGCTGTAATGAACTCATTACAGCATTGTTTCTAGTTATATTTTTCGTTTCGTGGTTGTCAACAATGACTGCCGATCCTATCAATTTTCAACACACGTCAATTTGGAAATGTCAATTTTTGTAACAGTCACCAACTGCCAAGATACAAAAGTCACTAGTATGTATAATCTGAATTTTTCATTGAATTTCTACAGTATTTCACGAAATTTGACTGAATTAGAGAAAATATCGTCTAATACTCGTTACAGAATGCAATTCCAACACACATGCGTTCGAAAACTCGCTCGTTTTCGAATTTCGCATACGTGTTGGAATAGGAGCCCATTCTACAATTAGTTTCAGAATATACTATTCTTATCTTCTCAATGTGACCTGTATACATACATCGCTCAGTTTATAAAAGTCTTGTATAGATACTTTGTTTTTTGAATAATTTCGATGAAATATTATGCTATTACCTATACACTATTCTCTTTTATTTAATCACATAGGAGGTCATGGTTTCATTTTCAGGATTTGGTGCACCTGATGAAAAGTCTGTGCGCGTACTGAAACTATCGTTAATGACGAAACGACGTTGCCAGTTTCTTCAGTTACATCAAAGAAAAAGTATCAAAGATATTCCACATTTTGTTAGTTCGAATCGATCGGCGATTTTGGGGCGAAATATCGATAGGAAATCGCCTATTATTTCCGTTCTCCGTTGTCCAAAAGAAGTTTCCTGTAGATATGAGAAATTTCGTGCAAGTGTCATTTTTTCTTTTCACGACTTTTGGCGTGAGTACGAAGGGCAAAGGACCCCGCACTTTTACTACGGGAAATGGCGTTCCGTCAAATTTTCTAAGATTTTGGTATAATGTAGTACTCGACATACTGATCAAAAGTGTCTATGGCCCCAACTCAATCCTATGACTAGTTTTTGAGATACAGGGCGTTGAAGTTGAGAATTACCCACTTTTACTACGCCCGTATCTCGGAACAGAATCGAATGAACTTCAATTTTTCTCAAGAAACATTTCATTACATCCCCAAGGAGCAAGCATATAGAGGAATATGACCGAAAATCGTTACGAATACAGGGTTATCCATAATTGAATGCATGCCCGATTTTGAAAGTATAAAATATGTCAGTTCCAGAGCGAGAACGTTCGCAAAATGAACTATTACACTAAATATGTTGTTGTTACATCGAAAAAGTCTGAAATACCCAGAATTTATACTGGGTGATCCATTATTATAGAAACTATTCTCAAGGAAGGTTAAATGGACACCCTGTATTTATGGGTTGATTCAAGGTGTTTGTTTAATGTTTTTAGAACATATCATCATGGACTTCAAAGAATACAGGGTGATTCAGTCATGAAATGAACTTTGAACCTCACGAAAATACCCAAAAACCACCTCTTTTTTTCATCACCCTCTATCTCAAGATTAACTCCGAGGAGGTGGGAGTTTTCTTTCACCACTGTACTTGATATAAAAACATCAATACGGCTGAGAGTTTTTATCCACTTCCTATGAAAAATTGAAGTTCATTCGATTCTGTTCCGAGATACGGGCGTAGTAAAAGTGGGTAATTCTCAACTTCAACGCCCTGTATCTCAAAAACTAGTCATAGGATTGAGTTGGGGCCATGGACACTTTTGATGAGTATGTCGAGAACTACATTATACCAAAATTTTAGAAAATTTGACGGAACGCCATTTCCCGTAGTAAAAGTGCGGGGTCCGAATTGGACCAAAAATCGATTTATAAGCATAAATAAAGCGAAAGTAAGTACTAATCGACCTTTTTACACTTGATAACTTGATATTTTTTTTAGGTATCTGGCCTTTTAGAAAGATTTCAAACGAAATTCCGGT
The DNA here is from genome assembly GCA_910592335.1 of Adalia bipunctata. NCBI lineage: Eukaryota > Metazoa > Arthropoda > Insecta > Coleoptera > Coccinellidae > Adalia > Adalia bipunctata. The sequence continues at coordinate 33,534,641 of OU342952.1, read as the reverse complement.
CCCCCAGAAGTTTGGTTAGTTTCGGTATCGTTTTGGGTGCTCAAAATTTATTTGGAATGTGTAAATGGACAAAAAAGGCTTTCTCATACGATCTTCTAACGAAAGCGACCGGAAAATATGGTTCAGGTAGGATTTTCGAGAAATTATGAAGACATAACTTGCAAAATGAAATTGCACGATTTTCGTAGGTGAACGGGTTCTGGATGGCTATCATCGGTCTCTAAATGATTATTGTTGATCGTTTTCACGTTTCAGAAAAAAACACGCCGAAAAAGCTAAAAAAAAAGAAGAAATATGACTATATTGCATTCAACGGTAGGTGAATTCAGATTCCGATGAATTGAAATGGAGCTTCCATTCCTTTGCCGAAAGTAGAAATAGGCTATATTGAACCAGAATACATCGGTTTTTTCCATATTCCAGGAGTTCGTGTCTTATTTTAGAACAGGTGAATGATAAATGTGAAGCATATGTTTGACCTATTCCATTTTATTTGTACAAACCTACTGTGGTAGTAATGTATGAATATTTTTTCGAGTAATAAATTACTATACAGTCAGAATATTTTACTCCTTGTTCATAAGATCAAATAAATGAAATGTCGTCTTGAACTTTCAGTTCGAGAGGATAACTAGAAAAATAATCCTTTCTATCAATTCATACAGGATGGCCCACCCCAGACGCGGTTCTGATTTTGAGGCAGTGAATGAAGACATTTTGAAAAATTTTTTTCTGTGAAATGTGAAGGACAATCAGATGCTCAATGCAAAATTGTTTTCGCATATACAGGGTGTTCGATAACAAAAGTATAGACCAAAGTTACACTTTTTTAAATGGAGTACCCTATATATGAATTCAAAAATTGAATGGGAAGCTCAAATAATGATGAGTTTATGAAGATCATTTTATGCCTTAGAAGAACCATTGTAGAGAAAATGGCGAAAAATCGAAAAAAAGGAGTATTTTTAATTTGCAATTAATGAATAAACTCTTCAAGCCAACGAGACAGACAATGTATTTTCGTGTAGACATATAGGCTACCCTTATGCAGAAGAAAAAAATTTAACTCTGGAATATACTGAGTGATCATAATTAATGTTCAAACATCAACTACAAATAATGGTCAAAAACTCCCTTATTTCAAATGGCACACCCAGTATTTCTGTAACTTGTTGAACGTGAAAATTAATACCGAAACTATCTTCATTGGGTTTTCCTATAACTAAACCTAATAGTTTTCAAGTAATTTTCGATTTTTAATTTAACTATAGTTAACCTACTATTATGATTAGCGATATTCATAGAAATACTTGGAAATATTTGTGGGGAAATGCTTACCTTTGATTCTTCATACTTGTTATCTCCAATTGTTGGATTGAGTATTAGTAGACTCAAAGATTCAAAGATGTTCACAAAATAACTTCAAATACTACCTTACTACTGAATGTCCTTATGCTGGTGAAACTCGTTCCACTCGGTACTCAACTCACTCTCTGGCAAGAGGTTCACTATCACAGATCTCTTTTGAAAATCTCGAAAAGTCTTCAACATATTGAAAATGTGAAGAATAGGGAAAATATTGGACTGGAGCACAGGTTCATCGCCTGAGCAAATATTTTTTTAAATGAATCGTTTGTTACATGATTCTTTGAACGATTGGCTTAACTTCAAATCAAAACGATCGGAATAAAGAAAAATTTTAGGGCATGTACCGGAAAAGATTGAATGATAATGACACCTAATACCTTCTAGGCGAAATTAATTTGAAAATAATTGAAAAAAGAATTGATATTCAGAAAAACAGTAGATAATCATTTATAAAGGAATAATAAATCTTGCGTGACTTCAACACCATTAGTGAGATCTTCATATGAGTTTTTCAGATTTCAAATAATATTGTAAGCATTACCCCACAAATATTTCCAAATATTTCTATGAATATCGCCATTTTCTCTACAATGGTTCTTCCAAGGCATAAAATGGTCTTTATAAACTAATCATTATTTGAGCTTGCCATTCAATTTTTGAATTCGTATATAGGGTATTCCATTTAAAAAAGTGTAGTTATGGTCTATATCTTTGTTATCGAACACCCTGTGTATGTAAAAACAATTTTAAATTGTGCATCTGATTGTCCTTTACATTTCACGAAAAAAAAATTTTCAAAATGTCTTCATTCACTGCCTCAAAATCGCGCGTCTGGGGTGGGCCACCCTGTATAAACGTTAATTATTCCCTAGTTAATTATTTTCGTCCATCACATCTTTTCCAATTCATTCACATTCTGAGAAATACGCTAAGAATGTAGAAAGGGCAACATAGTGTTGACTTGGAACATAAAAATATTTTGAAAAACGTCATTACTTCGATACAGAGTGGAATGTGTCAAATTTACAAAACCAGAATTGTGATTTTATAATTGTGAATGGAGTATACCCATAAATGAAAATTCGAAAAGATTTTTGTGTAATTGCATTATTCCAAATTTTGGATAACAATTTCACGGAATCCAGTTACAACAGCTGAGCCCTCAGATCGCTAATTGAAATGAAAAATGAAATAGCTTCCACACTGGAAAATAAATGAAAACAAGCGTTCAAAAAGTTATGATGCATTTTCATTGGGCAGGTATAATAGGTATAGGAGATGAATTAGAATGCAGTAGTTCGAATGTGTTGACGATGCTCGTGGATGTCCGTGCCGCGTATGTTGTATGTATGTGAGTAAGCGTGTGTTTAGGTTTAGAGGATGGAGGATGTAATGTGAATAGGCAGGAAACCGGCTATCCAGACTTCGGCCCCCCGCCGGAAGTCGATATTTCACAAGATAAAATTATCCACAACTTCTTTCTTTCTTTATGAGATCATATTTCGTACTACCGAAATAATCTTACGAATTGATAGTATACATAGAAGAATTTGATCGTGATACCGTATAGATGAAAATATGACATACTTCTCACATTCATCTCGATATACAGTTAAATTTGAAAAAAACTGAAGATATTTTTGATGAAATGTCAGAAATCTTCACCATGGACGTCATAGTACCTAAGGTGAGTCACGAGGAACTTTACATATTCTTACCACGTATGGAGGCTAGTCAGTTGAATATCCATTGCAATTTTCGGTGAAATTTTTCTTTGAATACCTCCAGGAACAAACTTTTGAAAATCCAGATCCAGTTCTGAAAATTGTGGTTGTTTTTGCCTTTCCCAAAAATGTCACTGTCTGTATGGTTTCCTCAATGTTTCGATACGAAAACTGCCAGAAATAACACTTTTGAAGGATTGAGAGGGAAAAGCGGAAAAGTTAAAAAAAAATTCTCCAATTCCGAAATGAGAATTTCTGCTGGATATATTCTTCTGATGCTTCGGCCGTGGTTGTTTTTCGTCACCGGTTGAAGAATCTCCATTCTCCATGTTGCTGAGGTTGTTTGCGATTTTTTATCGAGTTTTCGGAATCTTGTCGCTATTGGTTTTTTATAGAGGATAATATTTCTTGCGTTCCTCATTTAAGTAATAATTCCTATGCTGCCTCTCTCTGTCGCTTCTATGTTTTCAAGGTAGGTTTTTTTGCCAAGTAAGGTTAAGTCAATTCAAGATTTCTGTCATAGAACAACCCGATCAACGTTAACCAATGGTCAACGGAAACCAGAGGTTAACCTACTTAGTAACAACCCGCCCTCAGAATGTCACAACATGTCCAATATTCCCTCTATGAATTTTTAGAATTGTTCCATAGGGAGCATAATATTAGCACAGAATACCTAACTACACAGAAGCGTCAGTAAGCGTCGGCACTTTGATCTTCAAGGGGCAAATTTTCGTGACCTTCATTCTCTGTTAGGTAGTACCTACATATGTCACTTTTGAGCGGCAAATTTGATTTGAATGGTCAATGGTTCACATAACAAAGGATTTTTAGTTTTTGATTTATCAACAATCAGAATCATACCAAAAAAAAACAAACTTCAGCGGTCCATAGGGAAGTTTAAATTTAATTTTGACATATGTACTACCTAGTATGGCAGAAGCGTCATCCCCATAGAGTGACGCTTCTGTGTAGTTTGGTATTCTGTGATATTAGTATATGTTTATCGGAATAAACATAGAAATTTACATTAGGTCGTGTAAAAAAAAGCCTTACCTTTTACTTTCGAATAATGAGGCAATTCCTTCAAGGAATATGCATAAAAAGAATTGAAGGAAAAGGTTTTGCTTCGAGGAGTTGGTTTTGCAGTAAAAGGTTATACGTTCGCCGTATTTATAAAAAGGAGCATTTGCTCAGAAACTGAAGGATTTGATTCCAAAATAGGAATCTAGGTTCACAACAACTTTTCTAACTCTTTTCAGTATTCGTATTGAAAAGCCAGCCCAATTTGGAGACGGATACGTAAATCGCTGTACCTTTTACTCCACTTATCCGAAGCATTTCCTTGCAAGGAAAAGGCGGAGATTACGAATACGAATTAAAGCAAAACTTTTTACAGTAACCTTTTGTTTCTACCTTTCACTTGTAAGTAAATGCTTCATTTTTATAAATACGGACTATTTTGTCAAATTCGTCTTTTATGCTAAATAAAAATTCATTTTACTCCAGAATTTATATTCAATTCGTGATAAGGTCGACGGAAAAATCTTGTAATCAACTCGTTCAAATCCAGCGACTAATGGTCTCAAACATTAACGCGTGAGCGGAGCGACCGCGTTGAAATTTACTGCTCCACAAGAGTTAGGGATATCGTATTCAATCGTTTTCAAAAGTATGTAATCTTCGAGAAAATCGCTATAAAATCATTCAAAACTCAATAACAACTTGAATCGATCCAATAAAAATAAGTATGAGACATTTCTTCAATCTGGTCGCCTTTTTTCTGAAGTTTGGTTCTTTGCTCTATGTTTCATGAATGTTCTTATTTTGGAATAAAGTCAGTTTATCAACGGCTTCGATTTGAACGAGTTTTCTGAAAATGCCAAGACGTAAATTAACAAACGCTGAGGCTAATAGGGCTATCGGAATGCTACAGGGTGGCCTAAATCAGGTTGTTGTAGCGGAAAGGCTCCAAGTCGACTTTTGAATAGGTTCAGGAAGATACAGGTTCCGTGTTGGAAAGACCAAGGCTTAGTTGGCGACGAAAAACAACACCTGCTCAGGATCGTTTCATCACCGTTTCGGCGAGAAGAAACCCTACATCTACGTGTAGAATGCTACGGAATACTCTTCAAGATGCAGATGGGGACCAAGTTTGCATTGAAACCATCAGACGACGTTTGAGAGAGGTGAATATAGGTTCTAGACGTCCATCAAGAGGAGTTTCATTAACACGTGACCATAAGCGTCAAAGACTGGAATGGGCAAGGCAACGATCAATGGCGTAGTGTCCTTTTCACTGATGATTCGAGATATGGACGATTTTCAGATTCTCGAAGAAAAAGGGTATGGACAATCTCACGCATACCCCGTAATCGTCGCTATGTCCAAGAAGTCCATCCATTCCGAGGGGGTAATGTTATGGTATGGGCCGGGATAGGTATCTTTCAACGGACGCACAGATCTACACATTTGTCCTGGGAATATGACCGCCTTACACTATAGGGAGCATGTCATTGATTACCAAAATTGAATATCATTATTTCAATGTACTCGATTCTGAAAGATTTTCCGTGAAATTTTTTTTTTAATTTAAACTCAACTTTTTTTAACATGTCTTCAGGGAATAGAATCCACCCAAAAAAGTTGGAATCTTTTAATTCTCAATACTGGTGTGAAAACAGAATGAAAAATTTTGTGTTGGTTGCCTTTTTGTAGCCTTCCAAAAAGTTCGCTTGGGGTACTTTCATAATTTTCATTTGGAAAACTGGTGACCTTACTACTGCCAGAATTATGCTTATGGGCTGCCAGAATGACCGGGATAGAAATAATATGAATTTATCTCGGAATTTATAAACCAAAAAAAATGTTTTCAAAACTTTGGAGATAACCGAACTCTCCGCTTTCCATAGACTAGCGTTGCTTGGCTACGGATATTTATAAAATTAAAATAAATCGAATTCAAACAGAGTTCGGTTCTCACCAAAGTATTCTGACAATTTTTTTTTGTTTAAAAATTAATTATTCTGTCCTAGTCATTCTGGCAGTCCTTAGCACAATTAACCAATTTTCACGGAAAATGTGAGAAAACATAATTTTCATTCGAAAAACTGGTGTTCATACGAAGGCCAAAATTGTGCTAATATAATAGGCGGCCAGAAGAACCCAGAGAGAAGTATTAATTTGTAAAGAAACAAATTTTCTGAAATATTTGGCAGGAATCGAGCTCTCTCCACTTTACATGTTAACATTGGAAATATTTCAAATTGTATCATTCCTATTGGAAAACCCGTTACAATACTTCCTCTCGGGCTAATCTCATACCATTATTTGCTTGAATTTCAAAATTTTATAACGCAATCTATGACAGTAGTTGAGATGCTTTTCTCAAATGATTGTTATTCTCCATATCGTCGGCTGTCCCCTAGGTTCCATCTTTGCAAATTACATAACTTTGATAAGATATAAATCTGATCATGACACAAGTTCCAGTCTAGAAGGTACGATTTCAGATAAATGCGGAATTTATCTTCAAACATACAAATTTTAATTCACTCCAGCTAATTATTCGAAAATTTCAATTCCAAAACACACCAATAACTCGATAAGAATTTAATTTACTTTACATTATAAATCTGTGTATCAAATGTCGATGAAATAATTTGAATGAATGTTGATAACAATGCTCAATATATTTACAATCAACAAAATCCTGATGGCGTGATGCTGCTAGAGTGTGGCTCACGAAATTGTTAGATTTGATGCTATAATTTCATGTCGTGATATTTCACCTAATTGGTGCGTGGATAGACCTCGTTGCCTTTAACTGTTTATGTCGAAAATTAGAGGATCATTTGAAATTGCTGCCATGTTAACAGCGGAAAAGTTAAACCTACATTTATATAATTTTGAGAGCTCAGAGATGTTGCTTGAATTCGAAAACACTAAATTGTTATCTGAATTGAATTATTTTTATTCTAAATTTATTGAATGAAGTATTTCACAAAAAATTTTTAAATTCCTAATATTCATTCACTCAAATATATTTCATGATCGGTTTTAAAAGCTGATAGGTATTGAAACAGCAAACAGATAAAAAACTTACTGATTATATACTGCCTTCTACATGAAAACACACTCATGGAAAAATTCATTACATACTAAAACTTACTGATGGCTTTTCGTTGACTAACTTCGAAGGTCTGATTTTTAAATATATCATTTACAATTTCTTTTATGTAGAATACAGTATTCTACTGAGCAAACTCAAATACGTGTAATAATAAATATGACACATACAGGGTGTTACCAAATAAGTGATGAAGCCACTCTGTATTTAAAATGTAGTAACTCGAGTTACTGTGTTTTTTTATAAAGTAGTGATAGTAAACAAAAAAATTTTTCTTTCTTCATTCTATTTAACTTTATTGTTGCCGAAAATGAAGATCACGTCCTTTAGTTGGACCAACAACATAAATGTGAGAAATGGACTGGCAAAGATCTAAATTCCGAAATACACCACCAGGTGGCACCACCACAGCAAGACAATGACATACCGGTTTCTGGCTTCTTTGCCGTCATCAGTGCCATATAGCCTTATACTGCGGTAGTAACCGATTGAAACGGTAGAACTTATATTACTCCCTAGCAGGAACACGTGAGTACAGTTGATGTACAACAGACTCTGTCAGTGTTCCCCTAGCGGGCAAAAGTCTAAACGCTTCATCCTGGGGTATTTTCAAAAACTAGATCTCTACGTACGTTCTATTCTTCCCAAACGGAATTTCGCAACAACTCACTTTGGAGTTTTATGCAGTGTACCGAGGGAAATCGAACACGCCCGTTCATACGGTTTCGGAGCCCGCAAGTAATAATACTGAAAATGTCCTTTAGTTGGACCAACAACATAAATGTGAGAAAGCAGAGATCTTAATTCGGAAATACACCACCAGGTGGCACCACCACAGCAAGACAATGACATACCGGTTTCTAGCTTGTTTGCCGTCATCAGTGCCATATAGCCTTATACTGCGGTAGCAACCACCTGGTGGTGTATTTCGGAATTTAGATCTCTGCTAGTCCATTTCTCACATTTATTGTTACCTATTGAAAATGATTGATCAGACACCAGGTGACTTCGACAGGAAATTGTTGGTATGATTCTCCACTGGATGTCGCCATGATGTAGTTTCTGCTCATGACTACCATTAGTTGCTCTGATGAGATCCTAACCGATCGAAAACTATGTGGTTCATGGCAATTCGAGTCAGACATATGTGGCGTTGGTTGTTATTTGTATCAACGTGTCTGATTAATCACTTTTATTATTAGTTTTTCCCATTGAAGCGAACGCTTATTTTAGTATTACCTATTATTATTTGCAAACGACTTTCAACCTGGATCGTTTAATCTTACATTTAGTGAATGAGAGGATTATCGTAGAGAATAATCTGATTGTCAAGTAGGATGACAATGACAACTGCCATTTTCACTTTGAATTACAAGAATATGTAGATTTCAAACCAAACATTTTGAGGAACTTGAGCTCGACAATCCAAAATAAATTTAGGTGGAAACGCATACCTCCAAAATTGAAAATCTTATAAATTAGATGGAACACCCATGGTGATGTGTAATAATCACAGAATTAGTGAACCTTTCGAAACATCCATCGATTTCTCATATTTATTCATCTGTTCTTTTTCATTCTCTAGAGTCTAGAGCATCAGCAGAAAGCTATATGTAAAATCAGTGTTGTCAAAAAAAAAATAAATAAAAAAATAACCCGTTATAACCAAGTGGTAAAAAAGTCAGCTTTAGTCAATTCATAGCAAATTTTTCCCTGACTTTTGGTTAATATTCCTTGATCTCCTCGTCTGTCATGGATGGCAACCTGGCACCTCGTCTCGTATGCCTCCCCATTGAGCATTTCCCACGCATGGACCCCTCCACCGGAAGTTGACGGGTCCCCGGGATCGTGCCCCGCTGCCACACCGTCCTCTCATCTTCAAAACTCGAAGCTCGTAGCGGGGAATTTCTCTTCTCCGTCTTTCCTTTCTTTCTTCAGCCATTTCCGGTTCTTTCATCAATTAGCCGCCTCTGCTACTCTTTCGTAAATTATGACACAGGTGTATACCGACATCGATTCGGGACCATTTCGATGGGTAGCAGTTGTGATTCCTTCGGCTCGAGATTACCTGAAAAATCAGTGGAAGTTCTTCTCGACTGTTTGGATAGGTGCGTAAGAAGAAGGTGTTGATCTCGGTGTTGATAGATGAAGTTTGAATTGCAGGATTATCATTATTATTATCTATTCAACTGCAGTTGAGACTAAAACTGCAAACTCAACTAAAAAAGGGATAGAAGAATTGTCATAGTTCTGAATAGGAAGCATAGAAAAAAAACTTAAGAGTTCCACTCGCAAACCATCTGTCCATTTTTCAATGCCTAAAAAGTCGATAGAGCGTTCCATGAGCCAAAAACCCTTTCGTCAAGAAGAGCCCCCTGCTAGTTATTCTGAACTTTTCTTTTACCAATTTCCATTCATGCCCTCTCGAGTGGGTGACAAGATTGATTTTGAATTTCAGACTATGTGACTATGTTCTAAGTTTCGAATAGAATGGACATGAATCAACATCGAACAATTGGTTCAAGACTCTAATAATGATGTTTGAACGAGAAACGAAATTGTCATTAATATTTTATGCGAAAATCGGTCAGAAATGCATGTTGCCCTACTGAGAAATCCATCGAGCTAAACAGGTTATTTCTAAATTTATGCGAAAAAAATTTTCTCTCCGGCTATTGGTTTTAGAAAAAAAATTAGGATGAAAATATTTTCAAATAAAACAAGAAATTCAAGTTACTTTTAATTTTATTTCATGGAACATGAAAAAAAAAGTTTCGATATGAAAAAAAGTAGGGATTGCTAATTTCTCCCCTGTAAAATGTGACATGAATATTGAAAAGACACCCGTGTGTAGTCCTTTGCGAAAATCACAGATTTTCAAGTTTCTAGCTTCACTGAAATTTTAGAAAAAAAATAAATTTGGTCACCACCTTTCGAGGGAGATATCTCGGAAAGGGGTAGGCTGAAGAAATTTTTTCGAAGGAAAAACCCATTTTAATTTCATACGAGAAATCACCTCCTGAATTTTTTCATACTAATTCAGAAATACCCTGTATATGGAAAACCAAGAATGGGTATTTGAAATTCTTCAGGTTCTGCAGTTGGATGACTGACAATGTGGACCAAAATTGTGGATCTGTATGGCACTCTTCGTTGTAGTTCATGGACTTATTCCGGAATGATCAGCAATATTTCACGGTCGTGGCGTTACTTTTTTGTGCTATAGGTTATGTTTTTGGACAGATTTCTTTACTTTTCGAAGGAAACACATATGAAAACGAATTTTTCTTCGATCAAGAATGATTTTCTAAAGGCTAAGATTGAATCATTCCATCTTTTTTTCATCACAACCTGCAGTGATGGCTCGTCAGGGTCGGCCAAAAAATAATCGAGTAATAAAGTATACTCCATTCACTTTTATAAAGTATACCGGTCGGCCATGGAATTCTGACACATTTCACCGTGTATATTTTGAAAATGTTAGGTTATAGTCATTCTTCTGTCAGTTGAACAAGCAACGTTGCCATTTCTGCATATATGTCGTAGTTATTAGGTATTTAACAAAAGAATTATTTACTTCGGGAAAATAATGAATTTAAGAAAATTATCAGGATTACTTTTAGAATGCGCAGATTTCAATTCTAACTAGCACTTCCTGATACTTTGTCTCTGCTTTTCCGAAACTACCTTCGACATTCTTAGTTTCCAGACTTGGTAATTAATAACTGAGAATGAAAAATAAACGTCGGCAACGTCTACAAGATTTATTCATTGACGTAATGTTTTTCACAAGTGCCAACTTCCGATTTTTTCAGGTAAAAACACTTGATAAACCTAAAACTTGGCCAACCGCGATACTTTATGAAGTGAATGAATTATTTGCATAGAACCTTATTCTGAATTATCAATTTCGATATTCAAATCTCGAATAATGCCTTCGATTTGAAGTTTGAATGGTTTTCAAGTTTTTTCCTGAAGGGGAGGACCGGGGAATTCCACGCAACTAAGGGAAAATGCTCACAAAAACCTTCCTATATGTACACACAAACTTTCATAATTTAATTGCTGAATCATGAACCCATTTGGAACATTTTCATCACAAGGAAAAGGTTCAACTACCTATACCAATTGAGAAAAAAAAATTCTGAAAACTGTCTTTTCGCTGTATTCCCCCACGTACTGGGTAATACCGCGCATGCGATGGGGTAATTATGCGCATATATTGAACAGCTGAGAAACTCGAAAAAATATTTTATTATTCAGGTAATAACCAACCACAATGTAAATTAAACAAATTTCCATGCATAGGTACAAAAAATATTATTGAAGAATTACCCCGCTGCAGCTGCGCGTTATTCCCCCGGTGTGAGTCACCTAACCTAACTGATCACTGACAGTAAATGACGAAATACAATTAATTGTTCTTTTGCAGTAAATAATCTACACATATGAGGGATTGAGGGAAAATAGTCACGCAATAAATTCATAAGAAATTAATAATAGAAGTACTTTCCACGATTCCAATTTCTCTCAAAAATTAGATCAGATCGTCGTGAAATGAACAATCGGCACCCTGGTCTGAACTAAAAACACGAATACCTTTAAATTAAGGGAGGATGTTGGCAAGGCAAATACGAGATGGTGCACTGTATTTAAATTTTGAAATAACTGAACTTAGTTGCAGAATATCAATGAGCAGAATTCCCCCGTCCATCCCTACTTCATAGGACATCTAACTGAAATATGGTAAAGATTTTACGATTCGGAGTTCTCATCATTCGACATGCCAATTTCCATTGCAAATCTACAGGGTGATATTTTTTCTGGAAAACTGTCAAAACTGTCCCGTGTTTCAACCCTAAATTTTTTGTGGTGAGACACTGTTGGTTTGAAAAATCGCAAAAAACAGCTTTGGTGTTATACTAATGTTTATGGTTTCTTGTAGTTTTGTCGTATATGCTACAGATTACAAGAAAAAATAGTGTGAGATTCTTTCGAAATCCTCAGAAAAATCAAAATTGTCATAAATAACCGCATTTAGTAAGCTGAGGTGAATAATGTCATGTCGTGGTTTCTTAAATTCCGAAGTTTCGCCGGTTCGGAGCGTCTGGCATCTTCAGGAATCAATTCTCTGTCACTTGAGCTCAAGTGACAGGAACTAATTCTCTGTCATTTGAGCTCAAGTGACAGACACTCGAACTGGCGAAACGTCGGAATTAAACAAACCACGACGGCCGAAATGCTCGCAAAAAAATCAGATGACATCAAACGATGGCCGCGAAAGCCTCAACAAATTCATTGAACGCCATTATAAGGTGAATAAATGCATTGTAAGTTTTAACACATATCAAATAAAACTCCTGTTCAGTCGCATATCTTGTGAAGTGCAGATACTATGAGAAAAACAAATTATATTCATTATTCAATCAGAAACCCCACAAAAGTGTTTTCTTCTTTTTGGTAATTTTCCTCTGAGATTAGTATCGTTTGAAAAATCAAACATTGAAAGAACAATACATAGGGTGAAATTTTTGCGAAAGACAAAAACAACCCAAATTCTTGAAGCCGGACCGGGATTTTCAGAATTATGAACAAATTGGTTCCTGGAGTTACTTCAAACCAATATTCCACGAAAATTACAATTGATTCGAGATAAACGTATAAACTTTTGAACAGAAGAAGGCACTTTCTTTCAAAAGGTCAATTGATATGTACAGGGTGGCCAGATTTCGATGATTTAGTACTACAACTCTTTAACTATAAGAGATAGAGAAAAGTAATATACATGTCATGTTCTCTTTTTTCGAGAAACCGAAATTGCTGAAAACCCGAAGTTGCTACGGCGTCTAGTTTCCGAGCTACAGGGCGATTCTGGAATTTGGCCAATTTTTATAATTGACTATAACTTCCGTATTACAGAATCTACGCTCTCGAAATTAACACATCTTTAGGGCACTTTTTTTACTGCTTTCCAGCGGTGCTATTGGATTTTTTGTATCTGCTCAAATTTCGGAACTATAACAAAAAAATTTTTTTTTCAAATGGAAACCATAATGGGAAGTGATATTTCGGAATAGATCTTTTTTCAACGATTTCAAAAATATAGGTATATCATTTTATACTTCCGAGTTCACTATACATATCGAAAATTTCGAAAAAACACTTTTCGTTCAACAAAATCCAAGCAGGCTTTGATTCACTTCCTTCAAAACTGGGACGGTCATAGAATTTCATGTCTTATTTATTTTCACCTGTCAAATTCAATTCAGTTTCATCATTGTTGTATCGTCTGGCGCTTCTAAAATTCTTATAAGGTCATAGAATTCGATATCTCACATTTATTATAAGCGGCCAAATTGATTCAGGAAATATTAGCTTTATTATTACTGAGACCAATAGAGGGGCTTCGCGAAACTTGTTGATTCTAGTAGGATTTCTCTGCTAAATTGAAAAATGAAAAGCATTTGAATACTTATGTAACCCGTTGATAGCAATAATTAATGTTTCCATGAGGGGCAAAAAAAAGCTCCTTCAAGAAAAAATATAGATTTATTTGAAAAAAAGTATATGTTCAAATCGTTGTCCATTGGAGCGAGTCATTGGAGGAAATATATAAATTGCATGATGTGATATAAATAAGAACTTTAGAAGCGCCAGACGATAGAATGATGAAACTGAAATGAATTTGACAGGTGAAAATAAATAAGACATGAAATTCTATGACCGTCCCAGTTTTGAAGGAAGTGAATCAAAGCCTGCTTGGATTTTGTTGAACGAAAAGTGTTTTTTCGAAATTTTCGATATATAGTGAACTCGGAAGTATAACATGATATATATTTTTGAAATCGTTGAAGAAAGATCTATTCGGAAATATCACTTCCCATTATGGTTTCCATTTGAAAAAAAATTTTTTGTTTTAGCTCCGAAATTTGAGAAGATACAAAAAATCCAATAACACCGCTGGAAAGCAGTAAAAAAAGTGCCCTAAAGATGTGTTAATTTCGAGAGCGTAGATTCTGTAATACGGAAGTTAAAGTCAATTATAATAATCGGCCAAATTCCAGAATCGCCCTGTAGCTCGGAAACTAGACGCCGTAGTAACTTCGGTTTTTCAGCAATTTCGGTTTCTCGAAAAAAGAGAACATGACATGTATATTACTTTTTCTCTATCTCTTATAGTTTAGGAGTTGTAGTACTAATTCATCGAAATCTGGCCACCCTGTACAGTTCCTCGGGAATCAGCCTTTATATCTACACTAATTTGTCTATTCGCAAATATCCTTACTGAAATGGCTCAACGTTTCTGACACTTAAATGATGATAATGAAAAAAATACACCCTCAATAAGTAAACTTCCTCTGAACCTTTTAACAAAGTTTTCATCAAATGGCTCTGCTGCACCACGTTCTTTCTGGAAGGATCGCAAACAATGAGACTCTGTGACGCCTTTCTAAGATCATAATAACATGAGGTCCACACTTCCTAGAAAGGCACAACCTGAATGTGTTGTGTTGGTTCAGTTAGACAGAAGGTGAACTTTATTTTAGAATTGAATTGGATGTTCGAAGGTTCTAAACTTTACGATGTTGCCACCTATGGACAAATTACCGGGAAAAGGTCGAACGAAACATGGAGAATTTGAAAATCTTCAAATATTTCGTTCTGTGGAGTAAAAGTTCCTTTCGATTAGCTTTGAGTTATAAGAGCAATGTTAATTTCATTGTTTCATATTCGAGGTACAATCGAAACAGTATAAAATAAAGGAGACACTGTTGCAAATCAATTTCTAATGAAAAAATGCTTTTGAGCATTCGTTCATCCACCTTGTAAGTAGACCTACTTCGAAGATAGGTAGATTAAGATTGGCATTCGAAAAATCAATGGAGACATTTTTGACAGTATCTAGATCTACACATAAAAGATATTGACAGCAGCTCTCATAAAAACAGGCCCGCCGTGAGCGGGCGTGCAAATTGTGCACTGCACAAGGGCGGCACGTCCAGGGGGGCGGCAAACCGAGGGACTCTGACGTAATAGTAATTGTCATAATACCCAACCCGCCTATAGCATAAAAAATGACATCGCACAAAAAACATCATAATAATCAACACCATCAAAGATTGTGTTTATAAGAGGATCTGATCACATCTTTTCATCAATTTTCCATACATATTTCTACACCTAGACATAAATCAGACAAAATCTTTCGGTACCGAGGAAACAGCATTACATTCCCAACAGCAGATAAGAAATAAGCACATGTTGCCAAAAAACACGAGAACGACATTGGGTTCTTAGGGTTCAAGCCAAAGATTCCCAAACTTTGAAAGTTTCTAATGGCGTCTGTGATCAAGCTAGAGCGGTGAAATTTTGGTGCATAATGGAGCTCCTATTCCTTTTCGAAAATAAATATAAGATGGGTCCGCGGTAATGAGATTGGGATAAAAATATTATATCCAGAAAAAAAAATTTCACTCATTTCCCAAACTTTTAAAATCTCTAATGGCGTCTGTGGTCAAGATTTTAGAGCATTTTAGAGTTCTTTTTTCCTCTTCAGAAAATGAATTAATGAATGAGTCTGCGGTGATAAGATTGGGAGATAAAAAAAAATCTAGAAAATTTTTTTTTACACAATTCCCAAGTTTTGAAAATTCGTAATGGCGTCTGTGGTCAAGCTAGAGCGATCAAATTCTGGTGCATTATAGAGCTTTTATTCCTTTTCAGAAAAAAAATTATAAGATGAGTTTGCGGTCGTTAGATTGGGAGAAACAAAATTATATCAAGAATTCAGAAAAAAAAAATTTTTACTCAAATTTTGGTGCATGATGGAGCTTTCATTTCTCTCCTGAAAAAATTTCATTTCAAATGTGTTTCCTCATCACGGTATTTGGTTCTGGAGAGAGAATAAACAGTTACAATCGCATTTTGCAGAAGATTAGTCTAATGATTCACAAACCCGGTTGCAATATATTTTTGACTTAATTTCTACATTTCCAAATATAGCGATAGATAGCACTTCAAATATTACTAACACTGCAGGTTTCAGTTTCATCTGGTGAAAGATCCTTCTCAAAATACAAAATTATGGAAAATTATGATCGACAATGCTCCAGATGAGACTAAGTAATTTAGCTATAGTTTCAATTCAACATGAAATTTCGCGAATATGAAGAGAAGAAGAGTTGAATTTTGGTAGATAAATATTTGACTATGTATACAATTTTATACGAGATTTTATACTAAAGTTAAAAAAATCAGAGTACCTAAATGAATGTTTTATCTCCAAAAAGTTTTTCTCCATTTTTTCCCACTATGAACAGAAAACACTGAATAGCCCTTTTTGATCAAACTCAGGATAAGTATCTATAGGGCGGCAAAACAGTTATTGCACGCGGGCGCTGAAACGGCGGACCTGCATAAAAACCGTCTGTAGTCCCGAATCTGTTGGTACAGAGTTATTTTTTTTTATTTTAATTATCGTGTCTCGGCAACTAGGCCATTGACACATAGTGATGGTACAATGCGTTATAGATGAAGACAATAATGTTCACAAATTATGAAAATTTACAGAAAAGGAAATATGTATACCATATACGATTGTATAGTCGGCTTTCTTTCAGGAATCTTAGTGTTGCTTCAATTTGTGTTGCTGAGCTAATAATAATAATAATAATGAGGATATCTTTTAAATTATCTTTCAGCCTTCAGGCCCATTCGATGTCTGATTTCATCATAATGTTTTGCGAGTTAGGAAGAACGTTCCACAGTTAATCGAGTTTCTCGGCAGTATTCGCATATAGCCCATAGGATATTCTTCTGATGACATCAGGTAGCTGTGTGTCAGCCTGGTGTGTGCAATTCTTAATCTCCTCACCTCATTACTATTTTGTCTTTCCTTTTTAGATCGATTTTTATCGGGGAATCTATTTAGGGCTGGATTGCACATAGTTTATATCATTGCTGCTTTTTCATTGGGTTTGCCAGTCTCTGAGGGATTTCAACTTTATTGACGCCTTTAAGTCAGAGTAGCTGTATGTTTGTGATGGGAACATGGGAAGCTCAGAGGTTCGTGCCAGTTTCGCGGATTAATCTGCAGCTTCATTTCCCTCTATTCTAGGGCTGCCATACGTCCCGGTACGCCGGGACATGTCCCGGTTTGAAGCATTGAGTCCCTGTGTCCCCGTCAATTATTCAATTGTCCCGGTCAGTAATTTGAATTTGGTCGTTATCGAGAACAATATTTCTTCGCCTTCCTAGAATCTAGGATGGTGAGGACTTAAGGAGCCGACGACTCCCCAGAATTCCATCGGAGTAGGATTAGGGGTCACGCAGTCGCAGACCAATTGTCGAGAACGTCAGCCTATCGCGCGTGCCCCTATCTCTCACACTCAACTATTTCGTGGAATGAGCGGGACAAAAGCTGGCTGGCGTTCTCGACCATTGGTCTGCGACTGCGTGGAAGCTAATTCGATGAAATGCTGGGGAATAAATTGAGTCATATATATGCAGGATGTTCCTAAATTCAACGTACAAACGAAAAGGGGAGATTCCTAAAGCGAGTTTGAGAAAAAAAGCCCCATAAACATGGGGTCGCAAACGTTCCATTTAAGAGATATAGAGTGTTGAAGTTTGAATTTTTTTCATTGAAAAAAATGAATAGGCACAAATGCAACCACCTTTACTTTTCAAAACACAAAAGTTAAAAAATTTTATGTGTCAAAACAAACACTGAATTCATTCACCATCGCTTTCAAACTGAATTTTATGATAATTTGGATTATTCCGAGGATTTCAAGAGAATCGTTCAAATTTTTTTCTCGAAATCTAAAGCAGATACGACAAAACTACAAGAGACCGAAAAGTTCAGTATTACAACAAAGCTTCTTTTCACATTTTTTTCAAATTAATAGTTGCTCACCAAAAAAGTTCTGGAGGAAAACAGGTGACAGTGTTCCAGAAAAAATATCACCCAGTAGATCTGCTTTCGAAATTGACATGTCACGTGGTGAGAACTATCGAATGTAATATCTATGCCAAATTTCATTTGAATACCTCGTGAAGTGTTGATACCATGAGGAAAAAAATTCAAACATCAACACTCCGTATCTCGAAAAGGAAACGTTCGCAACCCCATGTTTATGGGACTTTTCTTAAGAGGGGTTTATACCGTTCGACGTTCAGTTTAAAACGCGATTCGGGATTTCTCACGATAGACACCACGGATTTATATGGGGTTTTCACTATTATTCAATTTGAAAAGTTCTTCAAGTGGGAAAGTTCATAACTTTTTTTTCCGTCGAAAAAAAAACATCAATTTTTTTTC
The DNA here is from genome assembly GCA_910592335.1 of Adalia bipunctata. Lineage (NCBI taxonomy): Eukaryota > Metazoa > Arthropoda > Insecta > Coleoptera > Coccinellidae > Adalia > Adalia bipunctata. Next base: position 33,516,097 of record OU342952.1, on the reverse strand, counting down.
TCTCGGCCAATAAAAAAGTTATGGACTTTCCCACTTGAAGAACTTTTCAAATTGAATAATAGTGAAAACCCCATATAAATCGGTGGTCTCTATCGTGAGTAATCCCGAATCGCGTTTTGAACTGAACGTCGAACGGTATAGAGTATAGACCCCTCTTAAACTCACTTAAGGAATCTCCCCTTTTCGTTTGTACGTTCGATTTAGGAACACCTTGAATATAATACCTATAAGATGAGCTTTCTTTCACGTTATTTGAACCTATTTTTGTACCACTTGTCCCGGTAGATGCTCAAACATTATGGCAGCCCTACTCTATTCCCATATGAGATGGTACCCAAATTATGGTGGTCAAGATGTTTTTGTTCGTTCTAAGTATATGGCATTGTTCCTGAATCTTTCGTTTTGAGGACAATATTTCTGTGGATATTGCTTTATGTTGGCCTGGCGTCATGGTGCTGAATATGGACTTGTATACTGCGAAAAGTTCACCCGTATGTAAACTGCAGGTTGGTGGAAGGATACTGGATTATTGAGCTTGTCAATTACTTAGCATGAAATTCCATTTTCATCTTTAGAAGCGTCAGTGTAAAATTCCCCATCAAATTTCTCATTAGCTTTCAATTCGGGGAAAACTTGTGAATAAAATTGTCACATCTCGATTGTTCCTTTATTTCAATCTCCACGCAATTTTTAATTTTATTGACAATTAATAATTATTGTTCTGCCTCCGTGGTGTTCTAATGAATACAATTTAAATATGATCTTGAATACTGTTGAGTTGAGAAAGCTGGAAGCAATAAAAGATATTGCGGTACGTGCAGGAATTTCCAAGCTATGAAGACAAACGGAATAGTAAATCGAATATTTGAGAAATAAATTATAGTATGTATTTACTTAATTGTTCAGTTTCGACCCAAAATATAATAACTTCATAAACCCACCGAATTTAAAACGTCCCTAATTCGATTCCAAAAAAATAGCTCCACCGTGACAATGCTTTCACATTGCCGTGACCAGGATTCGAACCTGGGTTACTACGGCCACAACGTAGGGTCCTAACCACTAGACGATCACGGCTACCGGAGCGTTGGTAAAAGCCAGCATTATTTCAGGTTTTAACGGAAGAACGACTGTTCTTATATCTGGTGCAGTTAATTTCTGTCTGTGGCCTGATTACTTTCTGATTCTGATAATGTGATACGAATAGAAGTTCAGAAATTCAATGTTTTCTGATGTTTCAGTGAATTCTCCTTTGATATGGGGTAAAGATTGAAAGAAGGTAAATCAGTAAATGAGTACCTACCTATACTCCATTCACTTTTATAAAGTATCGCGGTTTGCCATGAAATTTTGACACATTTCACCGCGTATATTCTGAAAATGTTAGGTTATTCTTATTGCACTGTCAGATACGCCCACAACGTTGCCGTTTCTGCTAAAAAATCGGAGTAATTACGTATTTACAAAATGTTCCTTTACTTTGGGAAATATATGAATTTGAGAAAATATTATGTGAATTCAGAAGACATTTAAATACATTTTGGCACAACTTGAAATACTCCAGTATGAAAATGTAGTAGTTCCACGAAACCTGCGCCACAGTTAAATCTTAGAAGATCTAACTCCATTTACAAAGTTGAAAAAGAGTAAAAGTAGACTTGGCAATGTCGCTTGATTTTCACGAGTGCCAACCTGCGTCTGTTTTAATTGAAAAAGCTTGATAAACCTAAATCGTGGCCAACCGCGATACTTTATAAAAGTGAATGGAGTTATATGTAATGTCGCAGATTTCGGTCTGACCTAACAAAAGTGTACCTAATTGTTTGGACTTTTATTCGTGAGCTTCAAGGACGTGGATAAGTTTATTCTTGGGGTTTAAATAAAAAGAAACCTCCATCCAAAATGGTGAATGAAACGAGGGCAACGAGGCACTCAAAACTTGTTCTGCGGGAGGGTGTTGTTATCTCCAGTACCCCCCCTTATCGACGCTCTTGGTGAGCTTTGAGAAAGAACACTGATCATGTGACATGCCAATTTCGATTTCCAATCTACATAGTTTTTCTGAAACACTCTGCCACTGCTCCAATTTTTTTTTGATGCGCCACTGTTTATTTAACAAATTTTGAAGAGAGGCTTTGATGTCGTACAAAACTTCATGGTTTCCTACAGTTTAGTCGTATTTGCTACCGATTTCGAGAACTTTTTTTTAAATCAATTTGTTAATATTGTGTTTGTCCACCGTTGTCATTTCTACACTCCTCAACACGTCTTGGTATTGATGCAATGCAAGGAAATGGTCTATTCCTTCTTGAGGTATACCATCCCAAGCTACTTTATGTCCCATAGCCGCCAAAGTCCGTGGAGACTGGATAAATTTCCAAGCCCTCTACCCGTGATGTCCCAAACATGATCTATGGGCGAAAGATCGAGGGATCTGGGCGGCCATGGCAAAAGATTCTTATGGGTCGTTTCGAAGAAGATTAAACTTACTCTCGCAACATGAGGTCGAGCATTATCTTGCTGGAATATTGGATTCTCGAGCCGGTTGAGGTAAGGAACATTTGGTTCGATTATTTCTTGAAGGTAATGCAGCGCTGTCATTTCACCTCGAATAAAGACTTAAGGTGACCTACTTGCATGTGCAATAGCATCCCATACCATAACGCCTACTGTCCGGTGTACATGACGCTCAATATCAAACTTAGGTCTCCTCGACGTCGTCTAAACCTTCTTCGGAAATCATGTGCACCAAAGGAGAATCGAGATTCATCAGAAAAGACGACCTGATGCCATTCCACATTCCAATGTTCTCGTTCTCTGCACCACTGTAATCGTTGCCGGCGATGCTCAACCTTCAGAGGTAGCAGAAGATGTGGTCGATAATGCTGCAGTCCATAAGACTTTATCCGGCGGTTAACTGTTCGGATAGTTACAGGATGGCCTTGTTCTCCTAACCACTCATCAGCCAAAGATCGAGTGGTCGCAAATCGGTGTCTAATGGCCATCAGTCTCAGACGATGATCTTGAACTTCGTTTGTGCCCCTTCGACATCCGGTGCCTACTTTTCTTCGATTTTGGGCATGATCGAAACAAGCTTGACAACATCTCATAACAGTAGTTGAATTTCTGTTCGTACGGTTCACGATTACTCGAAATGACAACCCCGCCGTCCCCGTCTCCCGTAGACCAATAATTTGACCTCTTCAGAATTCAATTAGCTGGCGAAAAATTCCGCGCACACGTGATCTAAGCATTTCAATAACGACTAAACATCGACTTTGGATCTCCTCGAACAGATGGTTTGCTGTGAAATTTTAAAAAAATTGTAAAAAACGGCTAAAATATTCAAGTAACAAAAAATATTTACATGACTATTTCCCTCCTCCTAATTTCCACCAATCAGAAACGCGCAATTTTGAATCACAAATGGTTTCTAGATGGAAAAACTGTATGGCAGCAGCTGTCAGCAGTTTTTCGAGTTTACCCGCGGCAAAACTTGACAGTTGTTGTCAAGGAAAATTAATAATACATAATGCATCCAGAATAATCTGTTACTCATGAAATAGTCTTGTCAAATACCATTCGGGCATCTAATTTTTCCTGTAAAAAAAATCGAAAAAACACAATGCGAAGTAATATTTTTTAACAAAAAGTATTCTTGCAGGTGCAAAAATCCTCGTCTTTGTTGCCACCAGCACTCATGCTTCTTGTTGAAATATTCCTTAGCAACCTGTTTTTTGAATTTTTTCAGGAAAATTGGATGCCCTTATGATATTACCCACGAAAAAACCTTCACGATTTCTGTCTCAAATTTCAATCATTTACTCCTTCCTACTATCTATTTTTACTAAAAAAAAATAAGATTTAAACAGCTCTTTCTGGGTGTTGCAGTTTCTTTGTCAGTTAGTATATTTCTGGTTTAGAATAGTCATAATGTAGATTTTTTGCAGATGAAATTTTGAACGATAAGAAGCCTTGCATAGTTTCTCACCTCAGAGTCCAGACGAATTCCTAAGGAACAAATATAATATTCAATAATAACCGAATCAGTCAACACAATATACCCACAAAACAGGTATTCCTAATTCTGAAATATTATTAATAGACTTTCAATTTCATTTCCATCAGACCGAGAGGCTAGTTTCTCTCGGCTGGCGCCATACTCCGAGATAGCACCAAAAATATCGTTAACGTCATAAATAAAATTATCCAAAAATATCTCGAATAAATGCAAGCAGTTGGATAAGACTGAAAACCATGGTAGTAATGAATGGAAGGCGGGGTGACTCCAGACGATGAATGAACCGCCTTTTCGAATAAGCTCGGACTATCTTTGTGTCGGTCGCATGAGAAAAATGAATTATCTTTTCGCTGGATATAACAAATTGAAAGTATCTACTGGAAAGTATCTGAAGTCGCCTGGAGTCAAAGCCATTTTCAGAAAAATTTGGATGAAGGTTTAAAAAAAAATAGAAATTTCTCTTGAAGTTTCGCCTATGAAACTGTGGTAGGCATCTTTATAGGTTTCTCGGTCAGAGGTTGTAACACGACTATTGACTGCTCCGAATTGGTGATACCTTATTTCATTCCATCGGTGACTGACAAGCAAACTTCTTGAAAGAAAGTTACACTAAAACAGTCTTTAACTAGGACAAGACCTAGGGGAGCGCCAAAGACCAAACTGATCCACTCTCAAAGCTGGTTTTCATAGAGAAGAGAAACTCATTGCCTTACGACATTTTCCTGTTTTTTCGAGGAAAAAAACGTTGCCTTTCTTCAGCAACGGTAATTTCGTAATGAACACACAAACGTGTGTTCATTGGAATCAATTCGATTTCCAAAATGTAGTGCTAAATGGTTTTTGGTGGGTTCCGGAATTCTGTTATGAAGGTGGCATTATATTATGCGATAAAATAATCGACATTTAGCGGCCTACCAATTCCAGACATGCTGTATAATTCTTGTATTGCAAAGGTTTCTTGCCAAAGAAAATTACGAACGTTGCAATGCATAATCACAGCTTTCCACAACACACAGATAAATCAAACTGTACCTAATCGTATTTCCACGTATTAATTTTTCTCTTCTTGCGATAAGTGAATTATTTTTTTCTATTTACGAAAATAATGGTTTCGAATTCGGAGAAAAAATGTCATTGTATCGTTACTATAATCCAAAATTCGCTCTATGCGGAAATATATTCAATATAAGAAACCGCAAGCTATGATAAGATTACTGGAATATTAGTTCCTGTGTGGTCTACTTCGTTATATCATCAGAATTCTTGCTTGGAAGACATTCCCGAAAAGGAAGCAGGAACATTTGCACCGATTAATAGTAGATTTTGCCGCCTAATTTTCACGACGACGCACAGTATTGAGTATAATAAAATTGAAAATTCCTGTCCAGAAATCTAGTAGTCTCAATATGACCAGGCCCGCCGCTAGCTGTCTGAGCGCCCGCGTGCAAATACTGTTATGCCGCCCCCAATAGGGCGCTACATCAGAGAGCAATTCGGGGGGGGGGGTGTAGTGGCAAGTTTTACCGAGGGACCTGAACTGATCTTGAGAGCGGGTAAAGGGGGGGGGGTGTTAGATCGTTTCCATTCGAAGATTTAGGGTGAAAAACTCTTTCCTGGGGAGGTTAATTACCCCCAGTACCCCCATCCCCGTAAATACTCCCTTGCGCTACATATGCTGAGTCTTCTCTAGAAAGGGTTACCTCATTATGGTGGGAAAAAAATAAAAAACCTATTGAATTATTGTTATTATACATATTATATTATATTATTGTTATTTTTATTTATAAAATTGAAAAATCATATAGATACACACTCAAATATTTATCTAAAAAAATTTCACTCTTCTCGCTTTTATATTTGCGAAATCTTCTATAATCTTAGTCATATCCAATCTATCCAAAATTTGGTGTTCAATTGAAATTACATATAGCTAAATTACCTAATCTGTGTTGGAGTATAGTGGATCTTAAATAATTCTTGATAATTTTTAATTTTGAAAAAGATCTTTCTCCAGATGCAACTGAAACCGGAAATGTTAGTAGTGTTCTTAGTGCTATTGTTATATTCGGAAATGTAGAAATTAAGTCATTGCCAAAAATATATTGTAACAGTGATTGTGGATCCTTCGATTAGAGTTCTGCAAAATGCGATTTTAGTGCAATAATTTCATTAAACAAATCAATACCGTCAATGTCTGATTCATTAGTAGCATCATCTTTAAGCTTCAGATTCACTATTAACAAAATAATTGGAATTTAATTTTTGATCGTTACTGTTCATACACCACGGAACTGTTCGAATCGAATCATAGACAAGAGACAAGTTTCAATTTCGAATGCAAAATGCAACTGATCCTAGGGGATGTAACAATATTCCGACAAAGACCTTCATTCTGTTTTTATCTTTATTTTCGTAATTCTCTCTTCAAAATCACGTATCTACCTAAACTCGGCTAGTAGAAAGGGCGCAATTTGGTAATAGAGGGTTTTTTATGACATGCAATAATTGGCATAAACGATACGGCGACACTGAAAATATTCAAAACTACTACTAGTACCTGGTTGTAATATTGGGAAAAAGAACATCTGCAAATTTTTCTCGTAGAATATTCAACAAAATCGAGATGCCGTAGGAACTTTCTGAATCGATGTTTCTTTCAGAAAATTTTTCCCGAGGGCGCAATTCGAAGTTCCGATCTTTCGATCTTGAAGTTTTATGCCATAACTGGATCTGGGCGCTCTCAGTATTTCGCCGGGGGGTCACCTGCCGAACTTCGGGGGGCGGTAGTGCCCCTCCCGGAAATATACCTGAAAGAAACACTGCAGTGAATTCACTGAATTCCGTGGATATACGGAAATGATCGATGTTGGCCGCCTGTCCTCCCAATCCTTCAGAGAAAAAGTCTCCCTAAGGGGGATGGGGAGACCTTGCCGCCCCCAATGTTGAACGGAGTTGGAGAAATTTCAAAGCAGTTGGCAAAGTTTCGATCGCATATGGCAAAATTTCTATGTTTCTATGACAGTTTGCAAAATTTTAAAGCAGTTGGAGTTGGACAACCACCCCCCCTTTTTTCTGCCCTCCCCGCTTACCACGTTGTTTGTCCCCTCCGAAAAAAAATTTCAATTTCACTGGATTTGCCGCCCCCCTGGACGTGCCGCCCTTGTGCCGGGCACGCCTTGCACGCCCGCTTACGGCGGGCCTGAATATGACATTAAACTGTTTCCTTTTCTGATTTAACTGATTCAGAAGCATAGTTCGCCTTACGAGTCGACTTACCTTCATACTAATATCGGATTTTCGATCTGTTGGACGTGGGAATTTCAATAAGTAACTCAACTCCCTTCTGAAGGGTTTCCCTATAATTGAGTTTTCAAAATAATGTGTTTCACAATCACAGACATATTGGCTAAATGATAAATGACTTTCCAGTTGGCCAAGATTTAGGTTTATAAAGTTTTTTTACTTAAAACGGAGGCAGGTTGGCACTCGTGAAATTTCAGCAATGTCAAAATAATTCTCAGAGACGTCGCTAATGCTAATTTCTATTTATAATTCTTTTTTAACTTCTATACGAGCAATCACCACCTGGATTTCGTCGCATGAATTTACAAAGACCCTGTAGATGCAATGACGTATCGTTGTTGTCCTTATAGGGAAATCCTTTACCTCAAAATTAACCCGTCCATCCATGCACCCTACAAACCCCTATTGACCAATAGTTCATTGGCCCATTGATAATTGTTTCAAATGATAAGAATATGATGACGATTAGGACTATAGAATGTAATGCTTAAGTTCGGGGTTTGAATCGATCACCAGGTGAAACGGTCCACCAAAACCAAAATCATTATGGGTACTAAAAGCTTGAACCTTGTGATGACCATATCACGATAAGGGAATGGAATGCCAGAATCGTGATGTCGTAAATCTTTCCAGTTATTCGGTGCCATATTGATAATATTTTATTCAGGTATATTTCAGATGATAACATCACGCTTATTTTTATGTCATTGAGTATAAACAATCAAGGATCATCAATTCCAAGAGACGAATTTAAAAGTTTAGGTAATTATAGAGGATATTCATTCCGAGTAATTGGCGAGAGGAATCTGAATGGAAATTTATAGGTAACATTAGTGGAGAACAAAAAAGAGATTAAAGGAAAATTTAATCACGATGTATTATTGTAAGATTGATGTATTCTATTTCAGAGATTCTTGGATATGCAACTTTCAGATGTATTTTTTTTGAAGAGGTGTTTGAAGAAGAATAGGCGACTACACCTTTCACAGTTGTAATTCAGAAATTCAAAGTTGAATTTCAGAAAAGGGAACATGTATTTCAGAATAGCAATATGTAATTCAGAAAACAGAAATTGAAATTCAGAATAGTTAATTCAATTTCAGGTAAACGAAATCAAAATTCAGATTAGGAAGTTGTAATTCAGAAAAACAAAGTTGTAATTCAGAATAGTGAATTGAAATTTAGAAATGGCAAATTCAATTTCAGAAAATGAAATGTGTAATTCAGAATAGTATCGAGCTCGGTATCAAGCTTAGACCGTAGAAATATAATATAGTCTTAGATACAGTTCTTCAACCTTTGGTTCTAGCATTAAAGGATAAGCCAGTTTGTCAGTGAAAATTTACATAGAACATCCCATCACAAAATTTATCTTTATGAGAAATGATTCTGTATTTTCAAGTTGGTTTTTTTCCTGTTTTCGTTTTTGACATATCTTTATGTTATTTTTGGAAATAAAGTCATTATTATTATATTTCTTGCTTCTATGAAGATATCTACGTACTTTGAGAGTCGAAAATGACCTCAAGAATCATTATTAATATTGTTCGCCACCCACTTTTAATGAAATCATGTCTCAATTTGAATTACATACATAATATCAGAGAATGTGGATTGGGTACCAAGCAATTGAATTACAATTTATTTTTTCTGAATTGCAATTTCGTTTTTTTGAATAACAATTTCCTATTTCTGAATTTCAGATCACCAATTCTGAATTACAATTTATATTTTCTGAAATTCAAAATACCGTTTCTGAATGACAATTTCCCATTTCTGAAATTCAAATTACCCTTTCTGAATTACATATCACTATTCTGAAATTCAAATTACCGTTTCTGAATATCAACTTCCTATTCTGAATTAGAATTTCCATTTTCTGAAATTCAATTTGCTTTTCTGAATTACATTTTACGTTTTCTGAATTACAATTTGTAGATTAAATCGTAAAAAGAGAAGTAGTTGAAGAAAGAACATTACAATTTGAAAGGCCAAGTTTACTAGGTGTGTATTAGAATTACCAGATGGAAATTTGTCGAAAGATGTGCCAAAAAAAACAGAATCCAACATAATATATAAACAGTAAGGGTAGTGGCTAAGAGGACTGAAGATGAACGATAATATATAAATACCGGTGTTAGTTAATGTAGTACCTGCTTTGAAAAAAAAATTGAGAAAAAAATTTGTTGAAAAATGAAATTTTCGACGAATAATATAACTTCATCTTGTTGGACTGTGTTTCTATTTACACGAAAGCTATATCTCTATTCTTGGAATATTGAGCCGAGAATTACCGCATACGACTAGTTTCGACCCATTGATCAAGAAAACGTGGTCAAATGCAATTATGTCCTTCCGGTCGTCCATCCGTGTACACGATAACTGTCCATTTTTCTTGCTAAAATTTGGTCACATTGTCCATGAAGAATATACAGCATCATCAAAACTCAAATTGAATCGTTAGCACCCATTTTAGTTCATTTCAAAGTCACCAAACAGAAATTATTGTAAAATGATGTAACTTTCATAGAAACTTGCTACTGATTCGAACATCTCATAATCTATAGGTATAGGAATATGATATTCCATTTGAAAGGAAATTTAATTCTCTCTCAGTATTTCTCAAAATATACAAGGGGTTCCATTTGATAAATGCACTTTTAACCGATGTTGTATGTAGGGGAAGTACGTACAAATGTAAATTCAGAGGCATAACTTGTTAGATAGTAATTAATTAGATTGATGTCATATATTTTACACCTATGATCTTTGGTCCTTTCTTTATGAAATCTAATCAACCTTTATGAAATAAAAGTACCAAGAAATGGAATATTATTAGATAAATTCATTTTGTTCGCATGCTATGGACAAAATGACATACCGGCTACAGGCAACTGTAGTTTTCTACTTATAGTTATCAAACTACTGACAAAGTTCACCAATAAAACGCTTGGTTCTTCTAGGAACATCAGCACAAGATCAGTGAGCCCAATGCAACCAATGCATGTATCGTTACCATCACTCTTCTCCAGGGCTAATCCTGGTGTTTTCCCGATCTAAATCGGGAAACAACTAACAGGGTCATAACAATAGACAGATGGACAATCGTCCTCGTCATATCGAATGTTGCTAAGAACATTTTCTTCCTCATTGTCTTCGTCAAATAAGGCCCTAGGGACTTGTCTCCTTTTCTTTGGAGGAGGTATGGGCTCATTTTTTGATTTGATTGCAATCATTTATTAGGTGTAGAAGTTGAAACTAAGTACGTTTATCTAGTCTTCGGCTCACGTTTGCCTTGTCCACTAATGAATTGTCCTTTAGGATTGGAGGAACCTCCTCATAGGATCAGCAAGAGTAGGGTAAGATGCGTTGCCTTTATTAGCCGCAGATGAATATTTTATTATGAATATGTTAAGACAAGTCCTGGCTCTTTGTTTGCTGACGGAGCCTGGGATGAATGGTCACGGTGTTGTCCGGTAGATAGGGTTAATTCAGCTGAAATACCTATTTCATTTTGTCCGTTCACTGTGTATGTCATTTTGTCCATAAAGCGTTATAAAACTAGAAATTTATCGAATTGATACAAAAATTATATTTAACATACGAAAAGCTTCGTGAATACAATGACAAATGAGTTATGTTTGAAATGAATGCAATATAAATGAAAAAAAATTCGAAAACTAGCCATTTCTTCTAAAAAACCCGTGACCTACTGATTTCTGTTATCACTCAGAACGACCGTATGAACAAGAGTAGCACTTGCAAGTTTTCAGAGGTTAATAGAACCCACTCGGGTCGTGTGATATGGTAGGCATTTGATACCTCCAAACTCAAGTTATGATGCCTATGTCATTTTGTCCATATATGTCGTTTTGTATCTACGTATTACCCCTATGTCTCGGTAACTCGAGGGCGGATTTACGAGGGGACAGAAGGAATTACGTTTTAATGTTTCAAATTTTATTCGACTATGTTGTGTACCTGATTTAATGGTTTTCAATCATATTAAAAAATCAGAGTACGCCATTGGATTACTATCAGAAAAGTGCCTGTATAATGTTCTTATTTCAACATCCCAGCATAAACAGAAACGGAGATAATGACCAAAGTTGAAATCGCCCAAATTTCAATTTTGGCCTATAACTCGGAAACGAAAGAAGATGGAGGAATGCAGTTGATGGCATTATCAGTTTCTCGAGAAAAGAGGACTATAATGTGTCCTTCATTTTTCTCTATCTCCTGGGGTTAAAAAGTTTTAGTTCATGTAGCACCAATTTTGCCTACCCTGTACAGAGCCCTGGGTAGTCTATGAGCCCAGCCAACAAGAGAGAAATGTATTTTAGCGAGGATGCATAACCGTGTTAAGAACTTGAAATTGATGATAAGTGGGGGTAGCCGCACTGTTACCAATAGTATAACCGGACTTGTAACACGGTAACACGCAAAAATTGGACTTTATTGCTTGTTCACTAACTTTATTTTATTCGCTTCTGAAATGAATGGTTTTCTTGTAGCAATGAAGTGGAAATAGATTAGATTTATAGAAGATAAGTGAAATGGGAATTTCTTGATTATTATCAGAATGAACCCTTTTTATAGGGCGGAAAGTCTTCGCAGACAGCGTGGATGCCGTGAACCAAAGTTCCGAATTCTTGGCCAGGTTCACGGCAAGAATTTTTGGCAAGATTCGCGCCATGAGTGTGGAACGGGCTTTACAAAGATATGCAAGTTTATAGTCCATATAAGAATGATTGGCCTTGAAAGTCCAGTCGCAGCTTTATTTCTAATTACAAAAAAGTAACTGAAAATTTTTTGTGCTTTCATCATAGATATAGAAATAACCTAAAAATTGAACGATATTTTTTTAAAGTAAGGAACTTTGACCATGAAAATGTTCCCAATTTTCACATAAGATTACCAGCGTGTGAATCTGTATACCAGCAGTATATTATTTTCATCTTGTATTGATACATTTTCGATCTTACGATCAATTATAGGATCATACAGCCTGGAAATTCTGGTTCGATAACGGAAATTATCGTGGGTGATTAAATAGCACGGTACTTTTCAATATTCAATATGAATATTCGCTAAACCGAAAAAATCTAGTTAATAATTTGAAGCGTGTTACTGTAATGTAAATGGATTGGGAAATTTGTAATAGCTATCAAGACAGAAACAAAACTTAACCAATGGATCTATTTAATATATGGAGAATTCTGTCATGACATTGTAACTTTCAATATTTGTGAACAATGAAGGTGTAAAATATGAAATATAAAAATGTGAATATTCTTATTATTCTGTTTCAACAACCACAACATGTTATTTTTCCTCATCTTGGCAGAACTCGTCATGTTCATAATGAAAGGTTTTGTCATATATAATGCCACTAGAGATGAAATTTTGCCGGCAAAATTTCTCGATTGTAAAATGAAAGTTTGTTGCTTTCGGCAATTTCGCGAATGACATTTGTATCAAAATCACGAGCCGTCAGGTGAGTGTCAAACTTGAATATTACAAGAGAGAAATTTTACCTGCTTAAATTTCATCTCGAGTGGTATTCGACATGACTATTTCCCGAGAAAATTTGTCTGAAGATGGTCACATTGGGCTTGTATTGCGCTATTTGACAAATAAGTATTCATCATAGATCAACTAAACGTTGTTTGTTTTCTCTATGGTATTCATTCCCGAAGCTATCTATGAATTTGAGAAACGTCAAAAATTTTTTCATAAGTAATATCATAAGTGCATCCAATTTTTCCGAAAAAAATCGAAAAAACACGTTGCTAAGTAATATTTTAACAAGAAGCATGAGTGCAGGTGGCAACAAAAATCCGAGTCGAAGACGAGGATTTTTGCACCTGCACGAATGCTTTTTGTTTAAAAAATATTACTTCGCACTGTGTTTTTTCGATTTTTTTCACAGGAAAAATTAGATGCACGAATGCTATTTGACAAGACTATTTCATGAGTAACAGATTATTCTGGATGCATCTATGTATGTATTATTAATTTTCGTTGACAACAACTGTCAAGTTTTGCCGCGGGTAAACCCGAAAAAACTGCTGACAGCTGCTGCCATACAGTTTTTCCATCTAGAAACCATTTGTGATTCGAAATTGCGCGTTTCTGATTGGTGGAAATTAAGACGAGGGAAATAGTCATAAGTATAATATCATAAGTTTATCCAATTTTTCCGAAAAAAATCGAAAAAACACGTTGCTAAGTAATATTTTAACAAGAAGCATGAGTGCAGGTGGCAACAAAAATCCGAGTCGAAGACCAGGATTTTTGCACCGGCACGAATGCTTTTTGTTAAAAAATATTACTTTGCACTGTGTTTTTTCGATTTTTTTCTCAGGTGTAGTAATTTTTATGTAACTCTATGGTCGAACATAGATGACATAACCCTTGTTATGTCATCCGACAACACTGTTGACATTTGACATTGGCGCGAACAAGTCGCCGTAGCCCGTAGCGGCCGTAGCCAACGGGAGACAGTCTACATTTTCTTAGGCAGTATTCACTTATTCCTTATTCGTTTATGACTTATGTGCCCTTATGTTAAGAAGCCATTATTCTACACCAGTGTGTGTGAAATAAACAGTTACAAACATCAGAGTTTATCTTGTGCTCCCGAATTAATCCACAGAAACATTTTATTCTACAATTATCAGGTGTGGGGTACCGAGTGGAAAAATCATATATTTTCTCTCCCGACCCATTGTGAACGTGAACACAACCACGTGTAAGAGATATGCAAAGGAGCAAAAGCCTGTCCCTTATTCGTCGAACAAACATCGACAACGCAGACTTCGAGGAATTTGTAAACACAAGGATGAATGCAGAAGCAGAAGCCTTTATTACTCAAAATGCAGACACACCTTATTCAAGTTATGGAACTTACCAGAATCCAGGACCTTCTGAACAGTTCACCCCTCCAAACAATTCAGATAAGTATTTAGACATGATAAATATGATGGTCCAGCAAAATACACAACTTATGGAATTATTAAAATTGCAAAACCAGAACGAAAATCCCATTAAAAACTACAATGTGATGCCCGACTTATCAAAGAGCATTGACAAATTTAATGCAGTGTAAAAAATACGAAAAAAGATTTTGGAAAAATTCGTTTTTATTTTGAAAGCCTACATAATCAAGTTTTTTTCATTTATGTCTTGAGATTAATATCATCCAAATGAAGGCCTCGGCTAGCGACGCACATGTGGATTCTTTCGCGGAAGTTTTCCATTACTCTCTTCAGCATAGACTTTTCAATTCGGATGATTTCCTCCTTGATTGCCCTTCAAGTCAACAATGAAGACCTCAAAAATGAGGTCCTCAAACACTAGGACTCTTTACTTGAAAGAGGCAATCAAGGAGGAAATCATCAAAATTGAAATCGCTATATATTTCTCTAACAGCTCCTCCAAATGTGGGAGAACCAGTTGCCACATCCTGTACATACTCCTTGCGAGACCTTGTCGTTGGGTTCCTGACAATTGACAATACCTCTGCTCTAAGCCTTTTGTACGCTGTAGCATTTTCAGATCAGTTATATACTGACCTATACAAGTATTGGGTCTTCTGCTGAACAGACCCTTGTGGTCTTGTGATGGTGACGAATTTCAGAACCTTTTCCGGAATTCCAGCCACTTTCAGCCAGTCATTGGGATATTCCATTCACTGGATCATGGCTAATGGACGAGGCTTTTGTACCGCTACCCTATACTAATAAGGCTCTTCCCTCTTCTGAAATGGCTTAGTACTGTCGTTTGAACCTGTTTTCTGGGGGAAGGAAAAATCTGCATTTGTGCAATATGGCTGAATGGTATCTGCCAACAGCGTGTGATTCTAGAGCAAATTGTAGCAAATAAAAACAGAATATGAATCCTTACAAGATATAACTTTAACATAGGTTATTGAACTTGCAGTTCCGGAAGACTGTAGACCGATTAATTTATTTCCTGTTGTGGATAAGGTTATTGGGAAAGTTAGTACATCGCCAGCTGGAAAGTTATTTTGAAGAAAATTCTCTACTCCTCGGTGGACAGACATCGCTCAGGGGGAACCATTTCTGCAAGACAGGTTTACAGTGCTTCTGTGAAAAGTTGAACAATGAGAAATAGCCTTCAGGACTTCTGATAATTTCTACAAAGCATTGGAAACAATTGATCGTGAGATTCTGTTGGGCTGTTGGACTAAAGTTGTATGACGATGTACGTGTCGCTTTGTAATGCTTCAAGAATGACTTCAATGATAGATGAATCGGAAAAATCGAGTAAAATAACGAAAGTTTATTCCCAGAGAATTCAAGCATTTTAAGACTATCAATACAATGTATGGACTCCATGGGCATCAATGACAGCTTGACATTTTCTTTGCATACTACACACGAGGTTGTTGGACATTTCTTCTGGAATTTGGTTCCATAAACGGGGCAGAAGCTCTCTCAGATCATTTAAGGATTCTGGGGTAGGTTGATGATTATCTAATCTACTTTGGAGCATATCCCATGCATGTTCTATGCAATTCAAATCTGGTGAGTGCGGAGGTATTGGTAAATGTGGAATACCGAGCTCCTCGCACGCATTCTCAACTATGGCTTCACGGTGCGGTCTAGCGTTATCGTCTAGAACTTGAAAAGTTTCACCAAAAGCAGCGTGAAAATTTGGCACAATATTGTCAATGACATGCTCCCTATAGTGTAGGGCGGTCATATTCCCAGGACAAATGTGTAGATCTGTGCGCCCGTTGGAACATATCCTGGCCCATACCATAACACCTACCCCCTCGGAATGGATGATGGACTTCTTGGACATAGCGACGATTACTGGGTATGCGTGGGATTGTCCATACCCTTTTTCTTCGAGAATCTGGAAATCGTCCATATCTGGATTCATCAGTGAGAAGGAGACTACGCCATTGATCGTTCCAATTGATATGTTGCCTTGTCCATTCCAGTCTTTGACGCTTATGGTCACGTGTTAATGGAACTCCTCTTAATGGACGTCTAGAACCTAGATTCATCTCTCTCAAACGTCGTCTGATGGTTCCGATGGAAACTTGGAACCCATCTGCATTTTGAAGAGTATTCCGTAGCATTCAACACAGTACACGTAGATGTAGGGTTTCTTCTCGCCGAAACGGAGATGAACGATCCTGAGCAGGTAATGTTTTTCGTCGCCCACTAAGCCTTGATCTTTCCAACACGGATCCTGTCTCCCTGAACCTATTCCAAAGTCGAGATATTACACTTTGGCTGACTTGGAGCCTTTCCGCTACAACAACCTGAGTTAGGCCACACTATAGCATTCCGATAGCCCCATTAGCCTCAGCGTTTGTTAATATACGTCTTGGCATTTTCAGAAAACTCGTTTCAAATCGAAGCCGTTGATAAACTGACTTCATTTCGAAATGAGAACATTCATGAAGCATATGCAAAGAACCAAACTTCAGAAAAAAGGCGACCAGATTGACGAAATGTCTCTGTCTCATACTGATTTTTATTGGATCGATTGAATACGATACGATATCCCTAATAACTCTTGTGGAGCAGTCTTCACCAAAGTTCACCAGTTCATTTGAAGTAATGGTTCCGAAGATACGTTGTGGAAGGCATATATAGGGTGTATTTGAAGGTGAGGCTTTTCTTTTAACAGATGGTAATACTCATCAAAAGAAGTCATTTTTCTTCAAAAATTTCATATGAATTTTATTTCGAGAAAATGAAACTATGAATATGAATATTTTCCAGTTTCTAGGTGAATCTGAAAATTCCTTAGTCCAAACCTGCTCCCTCGCCTGCTCTTCTGTAGATATCAACATCTCTTGTTTTTTTGTCTTCTTATCTAACAAATTTGCAAAAAATTCTAGCGCGTAGAACAGATCGTTTTGCCATATGCCGCTTTTTTATAAATTTTTCAAATTGAACATTTCGTTTAAGAAATTTTCGATAGAATGACTTTTTTTGATGAGTTCTATCACCCGTCAAAAGAAAAGCCTCATCTTTAAATACACCCTGTATCTGAGTAGGTCATTCAGATTATGACGGTTCAGTCATATAGAATAGGGTGTGGTCAGAAAGCGGGAAACGAACTTGAGTAGCGAAGGGGAAGAGGAGAGGTTCTTCCAAGGCCGGTGTGTGCAGAACTACTTATGAATAAAACCTGACAATATTGAGTGTTATTCATTTTACGTGTGTTCCAATCGAATATAATATACAGGATGATCCATTTTCAATCATTTTCAAAAGATCCATTGAAATAACTCCCTGGGAAGAGCCTGGATCAAAAAATGTTTCAAATGGAAGTTTCTTAGGACATCCAATGCGGGCGTTCAATCTGACCCAGTTCGATTTCGAGGTCATTTCAAGGTCGAGTGAATTTTTTAAATAGGGAATATACTTTTTTTGTTGCAGAATATTAATCTTCGTGAGAAACTAAAACTCTTTTGTTTTTCCATAAAAAGAACTTCTTCGGAGATATCAAGTGTTTCATGCTTAAGATAGTCATGGTAAAGTATTTCAAAGTTATTTCTCATGCCGGGTTTCCACCAAGAGGACAGGACAAAAAAAAACACGAACTCGGTCCGCGAACTGTTCTAGAACTCTTGGATCGTTTTCCGGACTTGTGAGTCCGCGAATAGCGTTTTTACGAACACAAACAGAGTCCCATCGAATGCGAATGTCGGTAACTTCAAGGGATTCACCTGTTCTAGGACTGTTTGTCAGCTTGGTGTAAACGTCCAGTTTGTTTTCATTTTCGTTGTTGCGATCTAGTGGTAGTTTGTAGCGCGCCACATTTTCACAACTAGGTATATGTCCGGTGTCTCTATGTAAACTGAATGAATGAACAGTTTTTATTGATTTCTGTTCATGACTGGTGTAAACGTAGAGTCCGTTGGGAACATTTTCAAAACAAAACTGTTCGAAATTTCTGTTCAAATAAACAGTTCGTGTTTTGTTTTGACCATTTCGCTTGGTCATTTGGTTTTTTTTGTATTGCGTATGAACATATTCAGAAAAGAAAACTGGTTTGTTTTCTGAATCTTTTTCAGCCGCGCACATGAGTTGCACCGCGTTAATAGAATCTTATCGCATACCGAATCTTGAAATTATTGTTACCACTGCAAACAGATACATTGGATAATTGCGAATTTCAGATTGTGCTTAATTTCAGACAATTTTCTCTAGTACCTAATTTTTTTTTCATTTATTTCTCATTATTTTGTCTCGTTTATTGATCGGCAAAAATGCTGGATTATGAAGGGTAATGTTTAGCTTCTCACGAAGATCAATATTCTGCATCGAGAAAGGTATATTCCCTATTCAAAAAATCTACATGACCTTGAAATGAAACTCCAATGTCAAATTCAACGCCTGCATCCGATGTGCTTCTTGAAAACAAACTTTCATTTGGAGCATTTTTTAATACAGCCTCTTCCCAAGGATTTATTTCAATGGTTATTTCAGAATATGTTTTGAAGAAAAACGTTGCATTTGATCACAGGAATCTTCATTCGACAAAATACCAGTGGCGGCTTGTCCTATGAGGCAGGTGAGGCAGTGCCTCACCAATAAATTTGAAAAAATAATTGTATTAATCGAATATTTTATTATATCATTCCATCATCACTATCATTCCTGTCACGCAATTGAATTCAACATGAATGATTGCGCGTTCGGCAAAAAATACCCGATCGCTTATTTAATATTTACCCCGTCCCATGTTATATTTAGCTTATAAGCCAGGATTTATTCTTGCCGAACGCGCTAAAAGGTTCCGAGTTTCATATCTCTCCATTCCTATGTTCCATCTCACTTCCTCTTTAAAAAGTAAACGGTTGGAGGCTAGCCTCACGTGTTTCTTTGTCTAGCACGTACGCTTCGAGCATCGACTGGTGCGTCGGTCCGCTTTGGTAGGAGAAAACTTGGCGCGTTTAAAGATAGATGTGAGGCTAGCCTCTCGCCCTTTCGTCTGGATGATATACGTTCAGGAATCGGCTCGTAGAGACGGTATTGAAATTTCGATTGGTACAGGGAAAATTGCACTTAATCAGGACGTTTACTGAATTATTTTTACATACTTTTTGAATACTCCGTGTCGTGTGATCAGTGATTTCTACTGAAATAAGCGTTTTCGTTTCTATACCATCTTCAAATCCAACCCGATTTCCCAATTTAGAGCAATCAGTATATTTATAAAAAGGAGATCGTGAAATAAGCTCAACTACCTAGAATATTTTTGATATAGCTACTTCCATCTCATGGAGTGTTACTACCTAGGGCCTATTTTTTCAAACGAAAGATAGAAACAAATTTAACAATGCAGCCATAATGATTATATGACGAGCAGTGTCTATTTGGAATTTGATGATTTTAGATTATTACGCAACAGGCGAAGAAGAGAGTTCACGAGAAAACTCATAGTACAGTGCAATGAAATAGAAAATCTCATTATGTAGGTACTTACGAACTTACGTCAGTTCGAAATAAGAGATAATTTCACTGCAAAAGTTGTTGCTCTAGTACCTAAAATGTTTGTTGCGGTACTACAATTGAGTCAATTTGTTCTATGATGGCAACCCCTTCATATTACGAAAAATTTATGGACAAAGGGAAGTTTTCACTTCATTATCAGAGTAACGTAAAGTAGAATTTTCTGATTAATGGGTGTTTCAAGTTTGATGATATGCTGGAAATCGATTCCCTTGAAGAGGATGTTCTTGAGAAGGTCTCAAAATTGAAGTATTTCAGCAAATAAGATTATTTTTCCAAGATGTCTGACCATAATATAGGTATTCCATTCGCTCATTTACTACAGCCTTTTCAACCCGCAAAAATCAGATTTTATACACACCCAAGTAAATATTTCACGAAGCAAAAAGTTCATCGAAATAAATGACCTCAAGTATGCTAGCGACAAAGAATTATTAATAGAGCACTTTAAATTTTTGAGGATAGGTAGGTATATATTAAAACGAATTTTGGAGGGATGAAAGAACACTATCGAATGAGCAAATTACGTATATATGAGGCGAACCATTTGAAATTATTCCCCAATGAAATTTCTCATATTTTATCCTTTGTCTCGGCAACGCCACGGCAAGGAATCTTTTTTTTTTTGTGCCTCACCACCTTAAACTGTCACGAGCCGCCACTGCAAAATACAAAGACTCACCTTGTGTGTTAGAGAGAAGACATTGATTTGATAAAACTTTAATACGAAAATAAAATATATACATATTTTTTGTCCAAGCCATTTGATGAATGAAGATAATTATCATTAATCTTCCCACACTGTAACATTCCTGGCTTGGAGGAAATCCGTAGCAGGAAATCCTTTGAAGTGTGTATCCCAGTCTTACCAACTGCATGGGAAGCCGGATTCGATATCTCGCTCATTGGCAGTTGGCACAGGTATAAACGTTAGACACCTGATTTCGTGCACACGATATAGCTAGCATCCAGGGCATTATACCTTACTCAAATTCTTACGGTAACTCATTGAATTGCTAGACTACCGAAAAACATGACATCCAAATTAGAACTAGTTTATAGTTACAAATCAACACAATAACCGACAATCGCTTTCCCCAGCCAGAAAGAAACATTTTGATTGCGGTAATTCATTTAATTATTATTTTAATTTCTTACAAGAAACCAAGATAATATAAGGAAAGGGGATTTCCAGTACCTCAAAATATGCAATTTTCTTCCCATGACATGATGAAGGGCAGTTTATAACACACTTGAAACCATTTATTCACTCTGAATTTTGAAGAATTGATTAATTATTCGATATTGAAAATGTTATTTTGACACGTGTGAATTCAAACGTCCCTCTGCTGTGACGTCAGTGGCTCGATATGTAATATGATTGGTTGAAGTTTGTGATGGAGAGGACAAAGCCCAGAGTAACTGAGAGACACGCCGCTGTTGTCAAGTCTTTGTAAAATATCTGAGTTTATTCATAAATATATTCAGTAATCGTATTATATTTGATGTGATCACTATAATGTTTTTGAAACATCGTCATATAACAACTTAATTTTCATTAAAGTTGATATAATACTCATTCTCTGAAAATACAAATGCTGATGTGACAACAACGCCTACAAATTATAAATAAAAACATAACCTTCTTATTTGTCATTATTCGACATTTCGACGTCTTCTCTGCGTATTATAGAATGGCGTTTCTTACAGTTAAGTCTTGGAGTATTCTATACTCCTAGGTACACAGTTGCCAAATCAATAATTATTCTTACCACTAATTTGCAGTTCTCAAAATGAAAATAATTATTAATGCTTCCTAAATTAGAAGACCGGCCTATTTACATATAATAATTCTTACCTGTGTAGACTAGGGATAATCATTTTTAATTGAATTTCTCACCTATCTGCTTACTTGAACCCTCTTTATCTTCAATTAGGAGGTCCTAAATTGAATGATACTATGAAGCTTTATGGAGTACAAATGAAAATGACATGATGATGAAAGAAAAACATCCAAAAACAACATTATATTATGATATTATTAGGAAAGTGAAAGCAAGGGCTTTTTCTGGCTAATTTTTTTTGTGATTTGGCAATGCTGTCTTTTTTATATCAGCAGCACGTCATGACGAGTACAACCAATCAAAATCTCTGTAGCCACCAACGTCACACGATTTCCTGCTTCTTCTGATCGTTTGAATTCGGTAGATTATTTTTGAGTTTTCAATTTTTTTTGAGGCTATGAATTGATGAAGAAAAAATTTAGAAAAAAGACACGAATTACGAGAGATGTCAAAATATATTTTTTCTTGAAATGACTGAAAATGTCCATTACCGTTTCACTCAGACAGCAGCACTTACCCCGTATTCTAAGATTTTTCTCGCTTCCATTTTTTTCGTTTTCTCGGCTTTCCGCTTGTTCATTCTTTGTAGAAAACTCGAGTTTTTTCGTTTATTTATTTCGGATTGTTCCACGTGGTTGAGTGCAGGAAGGTCAGAATTCAGTAGACCGCATACCTGAACTTTGCAGTTTCTTTTATTTACGACTTTTTCAATGTAACCAATGTAATATATGAATGAAGTATCATATGACTTTACATTTTTCGGCATGAAATCACGATTGTCTCCCAACGGATGTCACATTCTACCTAAGTAAATGGAATGTCCATGATTTCACTCGTTCTCTAAAGATATTCAGTTGTGCATCGCCAGAATTGGATGGGGGCCATAAGTCTGGTAGAAAAAGAGAGGAGCACCGGAAACGCTAGTTATACGCGTATGCAGGCAGGATGACTTCCATCTGGCAATATCCTCATTCTGAGTTCCAAAGGAATTCTCAACTGTGGGTTCAACTAATAATTCGACGTTCATCGAAAACTCGACTTTTATGTGCACAATTTTATGAAACTGATCATTAGATGATTTGAAAAATTTTCATTATTTAATTGACATATCGCAAATACTCGAAAAAGGAGGCTCTCGATGAAATTTTTGAAAAAAGAAAAGGAGAAATGACTATTTTTCATTATCTTCTCTAAAAATATGTGAATTTTGGGAGTTTATCGCATCCTACACGTCTATAAGTTTATGATGAAGCCTTTCAGAGCCTTTAACAAGGGTTTTCTGAACGACATAAATATTCGAAATTGTTCCAGAGCGTATACAGGGTGTGGCCTGTGTGGCGTAAGTATGACCGCCAGCCCGCCACCTCGATAACTTGAAATTTTTTAATCGGCAAAATTCGTAAACTTTGATTTCCTGATGAGAAACTGGGGATCAGAATGAAATTCTATATTCAAATGGAGAATAACATATTCGAGGTAGGTACGTGTAAAATTTTGTCAATATCGTTCAACCAGGTCCATATAAAATGCTAACAAAAATTTAAAGAATTGTTAGTGCAAATTTGGAAGCCGTCTTTTCAGTCTGATGTTTAAATGCGAATCTACCTACGAGATGGATGGATGAACGAGGGCTGAAAAGCTCCAGATTCCTCGTCAATGCTTTAGGTGACCCATTTTTTTATTCTTGTAATCACGATCTTATGAATAATACAGCTTCTTCACAAATTTCAAACCGTTTGGTAATGTAGTTTCCATAATAATAGCAGAATTTTTTTTCAAAAACTAATTACTATCAGAAAATTTTGTTTTCCAAATAATTTCAAACCTAAGATGTTCAATAAAAATTAAATTCTGCATTTAGATGTAGAATGACAAATTGGAGCCACGTGCAAAACCAGTCCCATTCATTCTGTCGTTGTCAGTAAAGGAGAGTTTAAACAGCAAATAAAATAAAATAAGCAATAACATAAAATAAGGTCAGAAATAGGAGCAGACAACATAGGTTTATAGAGATCACTAGAATAAAATAAGAAATAAGAATGAACCAATCGAATCGCAGATTTTTTTGACAATGACTTTTGTGCAACTTGCATAGTTCAACAAGTTCTTGTAAACATTATTTCTTTTGTCCCTATTCATAGGGCGAGTTTTGAATCGCCTATTCCGCCTTTTATTCAAGGCGACAATCGCAGTACTTTTCATCAATAACAACATCGCTCCCATCATGATTTCCTGGTCATCCATATTAAATATATTATCAACAATGATTTAAAAAAATATTCATTGGACTTTAGGTTAGGAAACTAGAACTTGTCAAAGTGTCAATACGGAAAAGAGTGGGGAGTGGATTTTTATTCCTTTTTTAAGCTTATTTCCTGTATAAACGCTGTCATTGAAATGCATCAAGTGAACATTCTTATTTTATTTTAGTTCTTATTTTATTTTAGTTGCTGTTTAAACTCTCCTTAACGTTGCAGCATGAACTGGTTGAGAAAAAGATCGGAAACATAACTGGTGTTCTCTCGTAGGTGGCTGGGTTTTAAAAAAAAATTGGCTGAATGTAACTGCCCCTATTGTACCCCAACACCCAGTAAGTGGATCCTTATTATATGTAGATTCCGATTCAAGTTTCAAAAAAATAATAATTTTTTTTCCTCGAGTTTTTGAAAAGGGTATTTTTTGGACCTCCTAACCAAGCCATGAAAATATTCAGACATCCTGAGAGGTAAACAAAAGAGGTGTTTCTCTAAGTGCTACTTCCTGTTCATAATTATCACCGTTTCCTTGACCCGTGTTCTGAAGACTGACATAACTATAAACTTATCTTTGATCTGAAGAGTAAGGACCACCCCAGACGTCCTAGGAGGTAGAAATGAAATGAATAAAAGAGGCGGAGAAGAATTTCAGGGTTTTGAATATAAAATATTGTGCGATTGATTGCAACATGTTTCACGCATATTTGTATCAATGGTATAATTTTTAACTTTTTCATTGATATACATAGTCGATGGCACCTCACACGTTTACAATATTCCATAAATTGTAATTAAACTTTAATGAACGATGTATGCAACAGAAAATTAGGTGCATAACAATAAAAAGCAATAATAGATAATAGGAAAAGAAACTATTTAGGTAGATACTCATTATATTTAGAATAAAAGATATTATTGAATAATATTACTTTGCGCCCGCTCTCAGGAAGAATATTTGTAGCATATATTGTTGACGGATTATTTTTGCAGTTTTTATTGCTTTCAGATTATTTTTATATATGATGTTCCCCCTTACAAATGCCCAGCAGTTTTCGAAAAAAAAATGGTTACCTCATTTTATGTCGAGAACAGAGCTCTAATTAAACTATGCCCTACAAGGATTCGTAGAGATATAAAAAATTGCATATAGTTCACTTTTCTATATTGAGAAATTAGAAAATTAAGTTTGATTTGGGTCAATTAAACCACGATGTAGGTTCTAAATCAGGTCATACTCAGGGAACTTAAACAGGGACAACAACAACAAGGAACAAACAATGGAAGAACTTGTAAAAAAAATTAGAATTAAACAAATATTGGGAATGATATTACTCACATCCAGGTTATCACTCTATTGTACAACCTGCAAATTCCAATTGGAATGGGCATTTTGCCAACTAAAAAATAATATTCAGATATAGATGATGATGAAAAGTGAATCATCCCTTAAATTATCCAAAATTCTGAAATGTTAGTATACCAAATTCTTACTACCTAAATAATGATGTTCCCAAAATTGAAAAGTAGCTATAAAAATAAGAACATTTTTGCGGTATTCTATGGAATGTGATGGAATATATCTTTATGTGAAAGCGATAACAACAGAAGGAATGTATTATTGCAATAATATAATCTTATTGAAATTGGATGTGAATCTGGATATCTACACTTCCATGTTCTTGCTATAATTTTATCACATTGACTAAGAAGAAACATATTGCTTCATTTGAGTTACCTATGACAAATGATGAGGGGAGATTTTTTGCATCATACTATGGAAAAAAACCCATAAATATGGGACTGCCAACGTTTCGTTTTCAAGATACTGGGCATTAATTTGAATTTTCTTTCCCATCGTATCCGTTTTTCAGAAGATATCCAACTGAAATTTGGCATTGATATTACAATTTAGAGTTTACACCTTGTGAAAAACTAATTTTGATATCTAATGTACAGGGTGATATTTTTTCTGGAACACTGCCTCATTATCCTCCAGAACTTTTTCGGTTAGCTACATTTAATTTGAAGAATTGTAAGAAGTTTGGTGTTGAACTAAACTTTATGGTTTCCTGTAGTTTTGTCTTAACTGCTACAGATTTCAATGAAAAATTCTGACTAAGTCTATCGAAATCCTCAGAAAAATCAAAATTGTCATAAACATCCTAAATCAAACTAATTAAGTCTGAGGATCTGGCGGGCTCTGACACTCCATCCAATCTACCTGTTTTAATCATTTTCGTTCAAATACACACTCTGCTTCTCGAAAACCAAACGTTTGCGATTTCCTGTTTCTGGGACTTTTCTTCTTTAAATAACGCAAAGGAATCTTCCCTCTTCGTTTGAAGCTCTAATTTAGGATCAACCTGTGCTATATATCTCGAAGTTGTTTAGGTTGATGGAAAGTATGATTCACCGAAAAAAGGACCAAAAAAAATATATTGCTTACTCCACGAAAAAAAAACGTTTTTCGTACTGAGGTAGGTACAAAATTCTTTGAATAGATATCCTCAGATCCACCTCATCATCCCCTGACTTGAATAGTTTACATTTTTTGTATACTAACTGGATTCTTATAACAATTTTGATTTTTCTGCGGATTTCCAGAAAATCGTTCAAAATATTTTCCTCGAAATCGGTAGCAGATACGACAAGTTCTGCAGGAAAACATGGGACATTATGCAAGAATATTTCATCCTGTTGATTTGCAATCGAAATTAGGAAGTAAGATGGTGAAAAATCCAAATTGTAATTTCTATGCCAAATTTCAGTTGAATATCTTGTGAAATGCAGACACTTTGAGGAACTGAATTGAAAAATTAAAAACCCTGTATCTCTCCAACGTACCTAGCGTTTGCGGTCCCGTGTTTATTTTTTTTCTTTAAATTATGCAAGGAATCTCCCCTCTTCGTTTCTACTTCCAATTTAGGAACACCCTGTTGAATTAATGTTACACTATTCGAAAGGAATTTCAAATATCTTTCAGGACTTTTGGTTGTATAAAGGGTGATCTAGCTTTTAAACACCACTTTACAACGTAACTATCAGTAAAATCCTCAGTAAAATCACATTTGAATCAACTCTGGATATTCGAGAAAAAATTTTTTGGACAGAAAAGACACTACTTAAGTATACTATATAATATACAGGGTCTTTCACGAGGAATCTCACCCATATTTATACGGGAAACTATGAACGTATTTTCATGAAATTCAGCACTTATAAGTATTTCACGATGCTGATGAAATCTAAAATATTTTCAAGGCATGAGCACCTCCGGTTTTTCCGGAAATGACGTCAACTTCCGTTTTTCAAATTAGAACACCATTTTTTTATTGCAGAAATAGATTCCTTAGAAAATTTCAAGTTATTTTGATGTAACATTTTTCAGTTTTGGTTGGAAAATTCTCTCTGAGCGGGAAAATTCGAAAAAAAAAATCGAAAATAGAGCTCCGCTGAAACAAGAATAACTTCGAGGTTTTTGGATGGAAAATGTTCATTTTTGGGATTTTTCAAGATGTAAGATTGATGTATCCACTTTAAAAATCGAAATCGCGATTCATGATACAGGGGGTGAAAAAATCGCTTTCAAAGTTAGGGATGACAAAATCGTGAAAAATCAATTTTTTCAAATTAGAACCCCATTTTTTTATGGCAGATATTGAATCTACGTTAAAAAATAATGTGAGTGTATGCATCACACCCTTGCCCTAAAATGGATATTTTCTGAGTTAATATCCACTTTCTATTTCTGCAATAAAAAAATGGTGTTCTAATTTGAAAAACGGAAGTTGACGTCATTTCCGGAAAAACCGGAGGTGTTCATGCCTTGAAAATATTTTAGATTTCATCAGCATCGTGAAATACTTATAAGTGCTGAATTTCATGAAAATACGTTCAGTAGTTTCCCGTATAAATATGGGTGAGGTTCCTCGTGAAAGACCCTGTATAGATAACTATATAATATCTTCAATGTCAGCCGCAGTGATGAACATTTAATCAAAGTTCTGTTTATACAATAAATAAGGAAATCAATTATGTAATTCCTCGAAAACTGCTGGATATGAAGTGCTGGAAAGGATTACACAGTGTTATAACAGGGGAGGAATAGCGAATCGAAAAATGCCATAATATGATAGGTATACACGATAATGCATGCTGAAAAGATATTCGATGGGATCGGATATTTGAGAAAGCGAATATTCTGAGTTATCCAAGTCTGGTTCTCCGTGAATGTCTAATCGGCAATCGACAGCGGTATAACTTATGTAATAATAATTATATTATAACCTCATTGCCCCTATTACATTGAAGCTATGTAAATGTAAAACAAGGAAAACTTTTCACCACAATTCTAATCCCTCATCTCATTGTGATCAGAATTAATTCCTCATGTGTTTTTGAATACAAATTGAATTTTATTTGAAAAAAACTCAAACGTTTTCAAAATTAGGTTTGTTATCCGTATAGGTATTCTGCCAAGGAACGAAATAATGGACGGTTGTGTAAACAAAATAGCATTCTCTCAAATAGTTATTCCTTATCAATATTCTAGTCAATGATTGCAAATTGCAGTACTCGAATCGCGGTGAAACACTTGCCAAGAAAACACATTGTTTTTTATGATCTATCCATTCATTATTTGGTACCAACATTGCAAATACTTTTCTACTGATTGAGGAATTTTCCAGAATGTTTTCGCGAACATGGAATACAAAATACAATGAGATACGTCTCCCACATTCCATCTATAATAATTGATACCGCTACCGGAAAAGAGGATATATGTCTAGACTAGACGTTATTATGAAGTGAGATCGGAATTAACTTTTTATATAGTTTGTGGAGTAGATCGAAGTTGGTGTAATCAGTTTGGTCTCCTGAATTCAAATTTTAGTTGAATCTATGATGGCCCACCCCAGACGCGGATCTCATTTTTAGGCAGTAAATGAAGACATTTTGAGAAATTTTTTTCGTGAAATGTAAAGGGCAATCAGATGCACAATCGTTTTCACATATACAGGCTGTTCGATAACAAATATATAGTTTCACTTTTTTCGATGTGATACCCTATATATGAATTCAAAAATTGAATGGCAAGATCAAATAATGATGAGTTTATCGAGACCATTTTATGCTTTAGGAGAACCATTTGAGAGAAAATGGCGAAAAATCGAAAAAAAGGGTATTTTTTAATTTACGATTAATGAATAAACCCTTTAAGCTAAGGGGACATGTAGACATATTGGCAACCCTTATGCAGAAGAAAAAAATTAACTCTGGAATATACTGAGTGATCATAATTAATATTCAAACATTAACTACAAATAATGGTCAAAAACATTCTTATTTCAAATGGCACCCAGTATTTCTGTACCTTGTTGAACGTAAAAAATAATATCGAAACTATCTCCATTGGGTTTTCCTTTACCTAAACCTAATAGTCTTTCCAGTAAATATCGATTTTTAATTCAATTCCATTCCAAAAGTGCCTTTCATTTTTCCAAGTTCACGCCCACAATTTTTCACCTAAAAGCTTGATTTCTTTTTTAAATTGAGGTTAAAGGATGTCTTGAAGGCACTCCAATTTTTTCTCTTTGAAAAAATTGGGTTGAATTTGAGAGTGTATGAAAATTGACTTCATAATCGTTGTTCAGCGGTTGTTCATCAATTATTTTTAGAAAATTCATTGGAGTGCCCCCGACAAATCAATTTTCTATATTTAAAAAAAATCCATTTGGATAGGCGCTTAAATAACCCAAAAAGTCATGGAAATACTGAAGACTTCAAAAAAGTGTGAAATCGCAGAGAACTGTCTGAAATTCCAGGAGAATTTAAATAAAATTAAGCTTTCAGGTGAAAAATTGAGGGCGTGAACTTGGAAAAATGAAAGGCACTTTTTGAATGGAGAATCGGTGCCGTCGGCCAGAGTATAACGTCCCGTTAAGGGGGGTGTAAGGCTTTTGGCGATGTGGGTAGTGGCGTAACGTTCCTCAGCCAGGCCTCCCCCCAATGATTGTCCCCGGGCCCCACTCCTTCTTCAGCTCCTACCACAATACACCTAATAACCCATTCTCTTGTACCATCTTTTAATTCAGTATCAACGTCAATTCTATATTATAGGTTTACCTCAATCCTCAACCATTTATTTTACAGGGTGGCCAAGAGATTGACGTCAAAAAGAAAAAAACAGGTCCCTCGTGTCATGGGCTATTCGAATCACTCTCATGTATGTTATGCGATTTTTCACGGTTTTCGAGTTATGAATTTTTTTATGAACTTTGAGAATGATCGACTTGACCATCTTAAAAAAGATATTAAAAAAAAGTACAAGACTTCTCTGTGAAAATTTTCTGTAACTTAATCTCCATGAGTTGTACTTTTATACATAAAATAACCAGATTCGTGACTTTGATAAAAATTATGAAAATGTAGGTCTCGAGTGAAAAAGTTACGTGAATTGGATTATGATATGAATTTTCGAATCAGAATAAAAAATGTGAAAAGGCTAATTCACGGTTTCTCAGTATGCTAAAAAACTGCGATCAACAGTCAGCTTTTAGAATCATTGAGAAAAAATGGTAGGTACTTAACACTTTACTTTTGCTAGAATTAGCCTTCAAACTTCAAAGTCATCGAGGTGGAAAAATTCAAAGAATAAGACATTTACTACCAAATTATTTTTTGCCGTTTCAATATTTTTTGATCAAGTTATAATGGAAAATGCTGAAAATTAATGAAAATTAGCTTTAGATGTTGGTCAATAAAAGTTCTAGATAAAAAAAGAAAAAGATATGGCAATAAATCATCTAATGTAAATAAAAAGAAATTTATTTATAAAATAATGTAGATTTCACGTTCCCGTGAAATCTACATTATTATTTATCAAGGACGTGATCTATTATGAATTTATTTATAAAATTTATAATAGGTTTTCAAAGTGGCCCTGGCCTCAGTACAAATTCTACCTTCTTAGAAAATTTTCTTTTAATCGCATAAAACCTGCCCTGTTCTTTCTTAGGACACGTTCGGCTTCTCTTAAATTAACCAAACGAAAAATCGATGGGATCAAGATCTTTTCTTGACCACCATCTAAAGCTAATTTTCATTAATTTTCAGCATTTTCTATCATAACTTGATCAGAAAAATCTTAAAATGGCAAAAAATAATTTTGTAGTAAATGTCTTGTTCTTTGATTTTTTCCACCTCGATGACTTTGATGGCTAATTCTAGCAAAAGTAGAGTGTTAAGTACCTATCATTTTTTATCAATGATTCTAAAAGCTGAGTGTTGAGCGCAGTTTTTAAGCATACTAAGAAACCGTGAATTAGCCGTTTTACATATTTAATTTTGATTCGAAAATTCAGATCATAATCCAATTCACGTACCTTTTTCACTTGAGATCAACATTTCCATAATTTTTATCGAAGTTACGAATCTGGTTATTTTGTGTATAAAAGTACAATTCATGGAGATTAAGTTACAGAAAAATTTCATAGAGAAGTCTTGTACTTTTTCTTTAATATCTTTTTTAAGATGGTCAAGTCGGAAATTCTCCAAGTTCATAAAAAAATTCATAACTCGAAGACCGTGAAAAATCGCATAACATACATTCGTGATTCGAATAGCCGAGGGACCTGCTTCTTTCTTTTTGACGTCAATCTCTTGGCCACCCTGTATATGACTGTTCAACAATTCATTTGTTGGTGAAACATCGTAGTCTATTTTGCAGAAACTATCAAAATGTCCAATAAACCAACTGCATCAATTTTAACCGATATACTTTAACGATTTCGTTATAATTAACGTTTTATAAATTGTATGATCTTTACCCCGCGGGCCCCTAGACCCCGCGGGCCCCCACCCAACGGGGGGTCTGGGGGGGTGTACGTTACGCCACTGTAAGTGGGTGGGTATGTATTGGAGAAGAATCATATTGGGAGACAATAAAATTAAAAAAAAGATTGAATTATTGATGTTTCTTGGTAAATGTGATTGAATCATAGCAAAAACATGCAGAAAGTTGTTCAATGAAATGTATCCCAATGAGAACCAATTTCATAACTATCATTGCATTTACATTGTTGATTAACCATGTTATATGATTTGGTAAATTTCGTTTCGGATTTGGACCGTCCTTAACTGATGAAATTGATTTGAGATCCGACCAATTTTTTGGTGTGAATTTCAATACACTTGAACCTTAGCATGTTTTTGCTATAATTTACATGATCACATTGACCTTGAAGAATGAACAATTTCATGAAAAAAATTTTTTAATGTGGATACGGATAATTGCCTTTCATTTACATGTTGGATCCGATTTTCATTAAGGAACCTTAATGAGTTCTATTTTCATATTGTATCAACATTTAACATTGTTTGAAACAATTGCTCCTGACAATACTATACCTCAACTCGAAACTCAGGATAGATTTCTACAACAGACAATTTTTTGTTTTTCAGATATTGGGGGAAAAAAACAGAAAAAATTCAAGAAAATATGAAAGATCTTTTGAAATAGCCGTTCAATCAAAATTATATAATAAATAAGACAACGAATTTCCTGGAAAATATCTAAGGACAATAGTAGTCTCAAACCAAAATTTCTT
The DNA here is from genome assembly GCA_910592335.1 of Adalia bipunctata. Lineage (NCBI taxonomy): Eukaryota > Metazoa > Arthropoda > Insecta > Coleoptera > Coccinellidae > Adalia > Adalia bipunctata. The sequence continues at coordinate 33,483,556 of OU342952.1, read as the reverse complement.
TCAACGAAATCAAGTACCTACTTGAATACAGCAGTGACAATCATTCAATTATAGCGTCGTATTGTACAGAATGCAATGAATGGAAATGGGTCACTAAAAGCATTGACCTGAAGTTAGGTGCTTTTGAGTTCTCGTTCATCCACCCTGTAGATAGATTCTATGGGTATTTTTGATAATAATTTGTCTTCTTCAGAGCCAATAGTATTTATAAACATGTTTTGCATTTGTAATTTTTGTTTTTACCATTGCTTTGTCATAATTTTCTTTCAATCCTCTCTACTTTGTTATCCAAAGTAAAAATCAATATCTATTCTTCTATTAGCCCCTTTAATTTTATATTGCATTAGTGAAGACAGGATGACAGGTTTTTGTTTGGATATTAAAATGAAACAACCAGGTAATGTTTAACGTTGACTTGTTATTAACATTAGATAATATTACAATTTTATATATACAAGTATACAAGTTTTATAAAGATCTTGCGCCGGTTTGGCACATCCTGTGAGAGTATCGCCCTCCTCTCCTGAACATCATAATAAAAAATTCAAGGAAATCTGAAATTCCATACAACATAACTTGAAAGAAATACACTATACAAATTCAGAATTCCTGCTCCATGCCAATTTAGCATTATACTACTTTCGACACCCATCGAAGAAAATTGTAATATCACACTGTATAATTTGAAAGGTACGAAACAGAATTGGAATGGTGCAATACATTTCAAATTCGATGGGTGATAAGAACACAACCAGATAAATTATAATGTACACGTAATAAAAAAATATTGTGAATTCAATTTAAAGACCAACACACAATTCAGAGTTATCCATCCGAAAATTATACAAGTAGTCAGTACTTATTACCACTAAGTATTAGGGATTATATCAATCAACATTGATGATTAAACATGAAAATTCTAACATTGAAACTGGTTAGATTAAACGATAAAAAAGTAACGTAACATTAATTTTAAGGTCTGATATTTGGAAAGCTCCTGATACATTTGGAATAACAATGTCTAACTGTTGAAAAATTTCATATATGTACGTTATAGCTGTCGCGATAACTCCTATAATGTATGTATGGTTTCATGAACGATTACGCGGATAAAGAGCTCTTTGATAGAGTCAAGCTTATCTCCCTTTCTTTATCACAGACAGACGTTCACTTTTAAATACAAAATAATTTCAAATATCCGAACGACTGGTATTCTATTACATTATTCAATTGAAGCTTGACTCTAACAATGTAACCACTCTTTCGTGCACAATTTTGTTGAAATATTTATTTTGAGGTAACCAAATATGTTCTTTCGTTCTGGGAATGGCAATCGTTTCGATGGTATCTACCACCGGCCTATTTGACTTCGACCCTTTGGTGATAGTTTTCATATTTTTTGGGTTTCAGGTTGCGCTCACAAAATCTTGAAACCAGTCCAATGAGTCGTTTTCATCCGTGAGAATGAAAGAATGAATTTGGATACCCAATATATGCGTTATTGGCGAGTTGTGTATTAGATGTAGTACAGTCTATCTTCGAACCATTTATAAAATTGGAAGTAACCTCCATATCCTCCAGAAATGAGCTTCTGTCTCTTGGAAATATATTCGATTTCAGAAAATATATTCGTTCTTTAAAAGGCACTGCGCTATCAATTTCACTTTATTATCACACCCTGTTCCGACTTACGAGAGTATTAAAAAATTTTCACATCTCATCGTTCAATTGAATTGAAGTCACTCGTATAAATGGTCACTTCGACTCGAATTCTTTCTTCACTCAATTTATCTACAACTTTGGACGGTTGGGTAATTGATTCATGTTAATATTCAACTAAAGCATATTCTAATCATGTTTACTAGGAAAATGTCGATTAAAACAATACGATATAAGCATTCGGAACGGTTATCAAGATGATGCTTGTTTCGCAACTGAATTGATCTATTTTGAGGATGCTTCATGACCATTTTTTTGTACAACGGATTAACCTCGGGATTAACAGAGTTTGATTTCGAAAATTTTCAATTTTTCCTCCAAGCTCCAATATGAGAAAATACTAAAGAAACAATTTAAATAATTTCGAAACGAATTTGTAATAGCATTCTATCATTTTCATGTAAGGATTCCGACGAATTGGTGTTTTTCGAGACTAAAAACTGGACCAGCCACTCCTCGTAATCTGTACCGTAAAATTATCGAAATTTGTAAACGTTCTAACCTGATTTCACATGAGTAACTACATCGACTATCTAAGCAAAAATTCTTATTCTGGAATGATTAAGTAATGAGTATATCAGATTAGTAAATTCCGTTTATAGAGTCGAAATATCGTCAAACTACACCTAATATTCAAAGAAGCGACTACGTTCATTAGAGAACATGGAGGTGGTGAAAACATGCAGGCACTCTAGCACTCGGTTTCGAAAATAGCCACATAAAATTCCCGGAAGGCTTACAGTGTCGGATGCCACCAGGTTTGACTGATCGAGGCTGTCGGTTCACATAAATATATATAAAAGTGTATACAGGGCGTCCCTGGAAAATTGTGCCGACCGAAAGTTTTCTTTCTAATTCCGAATTTCATTACTCGACTTAAATGATGTTCTGTGAAAGCCCTTCAATGATGAACTAGCTTTATGGATATTATTTCACGATTCTGTTATTTGTATTATCTTGAGTATTCTGTGCAAATTCTCCGAATTTAATTGGAGTTAAAATGATTTTTAAATGGTGGACTAATAATTCAAGACAACAAAAAATGTGTTGCGTAGAATCGAATATTCAAGCCAGAAAGGCCTGGTTGTACCGTGAAATAAGCATTCGTTATTACCGTTTGAGATATCGTAACATATACAAATGAAGAACTCTCGCTCGATTTTCCAGGGAGACTCTGTACATTACATGCCGACCGTCCTATATTGAAGCGGCACAATCAGCGCACAGGACTAGATAATACTGGAAGTCTGGTGTCTCCAACGATGACTTAACATACGATTGACTTCCTTTCCACATTTAGATCGCTCCAATAGATCAAAACAACAATTCTTCCAAACGATTCTCCAAGGCGAAAAGACCTTTCAACCTATGAGTGAGGATCAAGAGACCCTTTTGATATTCCATTATGGGAATGTCGGAAATGGTTGTGTAATCGCTTGGAGCGCGTGATCTACCGAAGGAGACACCCTTAACAAGCACGGAATATCTTTCTTTTAGACAAGTTTAATAGGTATACCTAGATATTTACAAAAATAAATTAATAATGTATAAAGTATAGTAGTATAGGTACTCATTAGGCAGTCGCGACGAAGCCCTATCTCTGTACAGATAGGGCAGTGTCGGAAAGGCGTGGTATCACCGCTCAGTTCTTGGGGGTTTCACTAAAGGTCCGGACTCGAGTCCAGCAGCCGTTTTTCGGGGGTGGGCACGGTGGGCTGGCACCGGCATCCCGATCGTGAATGTTGGGCATAACAAACTTCCACAATCCTCTTACAACCTCTCAGAGGCCAATACAGCCACAAGCACGGCAAGACGCAACTGAGGGCGCCTAAGCAACCCCATCGTGCCGTTCTTTTACTCGGTCCGCAACCGCATGGATTGTCCGCACATGTATCGCTAGCACCACCGTCCGTTTCTGAACAGTGATAAAATAGTCCTTTGACACAGCACAAGCACGACGCGTAGTCAATGACGGTGTCCGCGGACAGCAAACAGTTTCCGCACAGCCACTTTTCGGGAAGCGGCCTAGGCCGCTGACAACTGGCGCACCTGCACCGACCACACTCCGAACAGATGATTGAAGTACTTTGTATACACTGTTCCGCCCTATCCTTTTGGAAACTAAGGGTCGAAGGCGGCTGTTTGGTGACCGGGGGTAGGGGAGGGGGAATGTCGAGCCGTCTTGGTCGCGGAGCCCGCGGCGGAGTCGGCGGCGGACTTGGCGGCGTTGGCCGAAACGGCGTCTCGACGTACTCGTTGGTTCGGCGTTCATTTTCTGGTCGTGGATCAGTCAGGGTGACTGTCTGAGGTGGCCGCAGCGGACCTAGGGGTGCTGTCAATGGCACGGGTGTGCTCATCATTGGCGCCCGAGGTCGGTGCGCACGCGGCATGGATTGGCCTCCATGGTTGTCCATGTGGCCGTTCCTAAGGGCCGATCCAGGCTTCGTTCTGGTCCGTCATCGTCCTCTCCAGCTGAAAATAAGAAACCACGATCAGTAACAATATTCGAGCGGTTTATTAATAGAAATAGGTAGGGTACATAATATGTCCAGAAATATTGAACTCCAGTCGGCTTAGGGCAGAATACAAATTACGTTTTCAGGAATGTGTGATGAATAGTTGGGCTAGTTGAAAGCTCCCGTAAGAATTATAGTGCTAACAGACGTACCAACTTCGCACATCAAGACATTCTGGGAAATGAGAAAGAGTTGTCTCGAAATGATTCATTTCATTGCTGGCGGTACGTTCCTAGCTCTTTCATCTTTCGAGATTCGAACTAACTCAGGATCGAGGGTTTGTTAACATTTCAAAGCGGAAATAATTATTTCACGAATGACTAAGGGCCGTAAGATGAATGACACTTTAAATTAACATGATACTTTGAACTATTGAAAAATAATGCGTCGCTCATGAAATTGACCAAGACTTATTTCATCCAGTGTATCATACAAATCCCAGAAATTCACTTTGCAATGTAGGTAGATTGCTTGAATAATATTTTTCATCTTTCGTACAGTGTTTTTGGAATTGTTCAACATCGTTCCAGAATATAGAAATTTGAATTTTTCAGAAGAACTGAAGCTTCACAAAACTTGCATCTATAATTACAGAACTGCAAATTTCCGGATAAACGTACAGAGAATGAATATGAATAATGAGAATACTTGTAAAAATATAATGATTGTACTTCTACGCGTGGCAGTTATATTTTTAATTGTGATACACATTGATGGAAAGAGCCTCAAAGAAAAGTTCCAGAACAGATCATTTTTTCTTAATCGTTTCAAATTGACCAATATTGTTGTGAATTATCTTCAATAAAAATGTACAGGTGACAAATACACTGGTAAAAAATAGTATTTTTATTATAAATCTTCCCGAAATTGATAACCAGAGAAAACACGATACCAAAAATTTTTTACACTAACATCTAAGGGCCGGTATTATAAAAGGCGAATCGAGGATTCAACAGTGCGCCAACTACCAGGTAGTTAGGAATTTGGTTGTTGGGGCAACGGTGAATCCTCGGTTGGCCTTTATAATACCGGCCCTAAGTGAATAAACCTGGGAATTAAAATTAACCCTCGAATTAACCAGGTTACCTCGGTTGTTGAATTGCCATTCCGCAAGAAAAACTCATTACATTGCCAGAATTAGAGAAATTAATTCAACGGTTAAAGAAAACCGAGAAGAAAACAAGGTGTTCAAAAACCAGTCCGAACTATTTTATAATGAGAACTCAACACAAATAAAGCGCTTTTCAGAAATTCATCAAAACACCCCAAAGAGATACGATGAAACCAAAACGACTTTACTTTTAGACTCGAGGTGTTTCACCTAAAAGAAATATCAGCGCATCCACCATTTTTGTGATATCTAACAAACTCGACTCAAAGTTGTTTTTGGTATGAGGAGCCAATTCAAGTCAGAGATGTGATCATCCGTGATGCCTATCTCGAACGGAACCTTCTTACTTAGATCTCGTTCGACAATCTGAAACGGAGATTATGTATCCTCAATTTCGATAATTACGTACAATAATTTACTGGGACATTAATCCTTCGGCGATATAAAACTCGAAATCCGATTCACAGGTTAAACAACTCGCAGTCACGAATTAAATACCGGATATGATAAATTGAGAGGAAATTAATATCCTGTAGAAGAAAACTCTGGAACCTTTACGACCGGAACATCCTAATGAAGCCTCACAGTAGTGAGGCTTCATTCAGCAGACATCGAACTCGAAGCATAAAGAACAATTTTGTTCCAAAATAAGTGTGCGAAAATTCAATATGCACAAGTGGAGAAGTTGATTTTGATTGTAATATAATTTATTGAATGGCCGTTGGTGAACGGTGTTTCTGGTACGCAATTTTTTCCTCATGAGAAAATAGGAACTTAATGTCATGTCTGGTTTTCATTCATATTACTAGAAACTGTAGAATTTTGAAATATTTCAATTTTGTGCTATAGCAATTCCAAAAATCTCTGAAGATGCCTACAGTAGTTGTAGATGAATCAATAGCGAAATTCTTATTCGACCCCGGCCAGGAAGCTCAGAATTTTTCAGTGTTGTAGTTGAATGTAGCCGTGAAAACCTTCATCAATATGTCAAATAATAACTTTGTAGGTAGACTACCTTTCTTCGGAGAGTAGGACTTGTGCCATACAATTTTGAAGAAATATAGAATTGACGATTTCACAAAAGACAGATATCGCCGGCATTTGATACATACAATTTGCAAATGTCGATCTTGACCTTCCATAATTTCGAGTGAAACTCAAGACGTTATCACTAGGACAGAGAAGATACCATGAAAAAGTGGATTTTTCCTATTTTCGTGTTCATTCAAACCAAATTCGAAGAAGCTATAATACTCGCAGAATTCAAATCTCATTTGATTTTTTTTTATATCTTCGACCACTAGAGCCTATTTGATTTGACGGAATAGCTACAGACGCAGACGTCTGAAACGTTCAAAGAAACCTGAATATTTTTTCAGAATCATTCTACTTTTCCGGGTAATAAAATCTTAAAAGCGTTTAATGTAACTATAATTCAGCTAATCAACAGAACGGAAAGCTTTGAAAAATGGGCCGCCTTTATTCTCTTTCATCACAATTATGTAATTGTACGTAGGGTCATTGAGATCATCTCAACAATACCATAAATTGTCGCCGCGTAAAAATTGACCAAGAGAAAAGTGCGCAAAACTAAATCATGTACGGCTCATTTCGAAAGTTTCTGTCACATACAGACATCATATCAAGTTGAAATATCCGAAACCTCAAATCCGTGCATTTTTCGCGTTATTTTTCCCGCCCACCTTCGCCGCTACTGAAATATCCACTTCGAACCAGCACCAGCGTTTCATGAATATGTAAACGGCGACAGTACGAGGCAGTTTGTTGTTTGGGCACCACACTGAACCGTGGGCTGACAGCCCACGCTGCTATGGGTGCGTCAAGGGTCTCTAGATCCTCTCAGCACACCTGGCATCCGTTCAGACGGGCCACGTTTCAACAGGGCCCTTTTCTCAACTACCCGGAAGCTGAATTCGATACGCCAACATCCTATCTTAGGAAAGTTGCCACAACTGTTAGAGAAATCTACACAGGAAGTCGGCAATCTATGACAGGAAACTGTGCTAAGCGCTAACTGTACTGATTCAGCCGATTAATCGACGATTTTTAGGTTCGAAACGTGGCTAGAACTTGGGTATATTGTGTAGATATCACGCGGTTGGTTAAGAAATGTGTTAAAGCGAACGGTTAGTGAATGGACACACACCTACTGTTCAATGTCATACGCATAGAGTGACGAGGTCGAATACACACAAAAACATCCGTTAAAATACGAAGAGACTGGATAATCCTTAATGTATAGGAGAAACCATGTTAAAGGCTACACTCACTTCAACACTTTGCTCGAACAATCCGTGGTTGGACCCGTTAAAGTCCTCAAACTCGGTAAAATCGCACTATTCATTCGTTTACACACCATTTTGAAAACACAGACGATCACAGCGTTACTTTACGGTTCTATGGTCGCATTCACAAATACAAAATTGAAGTAATCCAGGCACTTTTGATGGAACGGTGATTTAGAGCGGCGGGAAAGCAGCTACATTCCTTCTTGGACGTAAGCGCTACACTAGATGAAGCGCGGGTCGAGGAATCGTTCGGCGATGGTGGCGCGCAGGTCGGCTGAACGCCGAACTGCGCCTCGGCTTTTTATGAATGGGAGGCAGCCATCATGAATGAAACGGAGTACATTCAAGGAAATGAAGGATGCGAATTGTGTTCACAAGCCATTCAATCGAGACTGTAACTGAGCTCTCGGGTGACGTAAACCCAGCGACAGAGCCGCGTTCTTTGCTAATAATTGTTTGGATGCAACGATGTGAGGATTGGGGGTCATTCTCGAAAACTCACTTCCGGTTTTCGACGCACTGGAAATGTGCTCAGATGAAACGTGGATCGGATTTTTGTCTTTTGAGATTGTATTTGGTCGATTGGAAGACGGATCCATTTGCGGTTATTTACGCCCGTTACACAGTACACATTTCAGGATATTTCGTTGCGATTTATCAATGAAAGGAGATCTGCGACGACAAATCGATCGTATGTATGTCAACTCGGAAGACATATCTTCAATTCTTCAATGTCTGTTCAAGCCCACAATCGCCTGATCGGTGCAATTTGAAGCTTATGTGCGTTGTTTCAGTTAATGTTCCTTTTTTTCGAAGAAAGAGCTGTATTTTGTGCCGTCATAAGAAAATCATGCTGTATACTCCATTCACATTTATAAAGTATCGCGGTTGGCCATGATTTAGGTTTATCAAGTTTTTTCCCCTAGAACAGACGCAGTTTGGCACTCGTGAAAATTAAGCGACATTGCCAGGTCTACTTTCTATTTACTCTTTTTCAACTTTGTAAATGGAGTTAGTTCTTCGAAGATTTAACTGTGGCGCAGGTTTCGTAGAACTACTACATTTTCATACTGGAGTATTTCAGGTTGTGCAAAAATGTAGTTAAATGTCTTCTGAATTAACATAACATTTTCTCAAATTCATTAATTTCCCAAAGGAACATTTTGATGAATACGTAATTACTACGATTTTTCAGCAGAAACGGCAACGTTGTGGGCGTATCTGACAGTGCAATTACCATAACCTAACATTTTCAAAATATATACGGTGAAATGTGTCAAAATTTCATGGCAAACCGCGATACTTTATAAAAGTGAATGGAGATTACGTACATATTCAGCGTTGTCGCATATTCATGTGGTATCTTTGGTACGCTGTGACATGTCATTTTTATACCTACTCATTTAACATCTCATTACAATTATTTTCTGGGATTGTTGTGCCAATTGAATATTTAATATCACTATGACCGGACCAAATCATGAAAATGCTGCATAAAAAATTATTTTTTAAATAAACACACATCAAATGTAGCAATGCGAGATGAACCTAGCGCCTGAATGGTTCGTACATGAAAAATATTCATATTTGATTTTTTTGAGTGCTGGTTCCATGTAAACGAGGGCATTTCATCACGATGTCCGAATTTTGAGTCGGGAATGACGATATGAGACTCACTGAGGTGAGCCAAATTCGATTCTGTCCGTTCTATCGTAAAGAAGATAACTCTCGAACAGTTGTACCTAGAGACTTGAATTTTTCAGATAAAATATGGGGGGTTCACATTCTGAAGAAAAGAATTGAGATCGTCATATCTCTTCCTGGAGATTTGCCTTCATATATTCGATCAATCTCACGTAAAAAACTAAAAACAAAACATCTACGCTCGAGCGTGTTTTTGAAGGTTAAACAGGTATCCAACTGCCACTTCTGAGTAACATTTTCAAGTTAATAATTTTGTCTGCTTTTTCTAAGCTTCCCCATTTAATAATAAACCCATAGTTGTTCGGTTGACTAGTAAAGCTGTCATGGCGCCAGTTTATCCCCAGTTGTCTACCCCACTTCCGAAACTTTCATTCACAAGTTATTTGCATAAATGAATGATGGTCGGTACTATCAACTTCTTCGTTTGAATGAACGGTTATTGACAACTTAACCGCCACTATTACAAGCCACTAGATTTAAATGACTTCGGAGTTTAGCATCCCCACCTTCACTATAATGCCAGATACGGGCCCTAGAAGTTTGACCGAAGTGCCTTTTTGCCTCTACCTGTTATTTTTGCGCTATAGGACCAGGTAGAAATAGAGTTCACTAAAACCTACATTGTTAGTTTCTAGACGTGAATATTATGTAGAATGCGTTCTGCTGTAGGTTTGGCAGTTATTTCAGGGGAATTTAAGTGAATTCGTTCATTATTCGTTCATTATAAAGATAATACTATTTATCAGAAGAATCTCGTTCCAGGTAATAGTCACAGTTGAAAAATATCGGTACAAGGAACAAAATAATAGGAAACTATTCTTTCACAACGTTTCGGTACTTTATTGTGCCTTCTTCAGGCTAAAAATGAAAAATTTGGCAATAAGTGACACAGATATTACAAAAAACAGAATACTTTCATAACAATATTCAAATATACCAATAAAAATATCAACTTCACATATTACAATTTTAAAACACGTATGAATGAAATAAAGCTCTGAAAACACCGAAAAAACAACAGATCGAAGCGGATCAAGCAAGACGGCTTTGTTGTGAACGTTGTGAAAGAATAGTTTCCTATTATTTTGTTCCTTGGACCGATATTTTTCAACTGTGAATAATACTATTTGTTCAAAGGGTGTATTTTCTTCTCGAAATTGTTAAGTTATTTCTCTAACATTCCTTCAATATATGCAGGCTTTTTAGTTGCAGATATAATCGAATGAAACTGTTTTTGTTGAAATTATCGTCAATTTCAATCGAGAAATATGAACTTATCAATTCCAGAGAATTATACCAATTTTTTTTCAAATGGCTTCATCTTTTCAACAGAACCGAATTCGAAAAAATGGAAAATGAAAACAAGGTTTCTTTTGGCCTCAAGAATCTACAGTTAGAATATATGTACAAGTCGAAGACTCACTCTGTATACAGAGTGCCAAATTGGACACGTTTGAAGGGATAGTTAACGTAGTCGATTTTCAAGTCTAACTCAGGGAAAAACCTCATAGTACGAGAGATGGCGACCAAGATTTTTGACTTATAGCGGCTCGGCTAAAACCGCACGGAATCGATAGATAATATGACCCTGTAACCAGAAATGCGATTTTCAGACATTTTGCGCGTAGCGTATGATCAGAGCGAATTTTCAAAAATGTCAAAAAAACAACATGGGTGACTCATAGCGGCCCGTCTGATTTCCGGAATGTAGTTAGATAATAGCCCTGAGATACCAATAACACAGTTTTCAGACACCAAGATTGTAGCGCGTACCCAGGAGACCAATAAAAAAAAGTAAAAAATGAAAAAAAAAATAAACTTACAGCGGCCCGTCTGAAAATGATTTTTATAGGTTAAGCCGTGTCAATTAATGTGGAAAGATCAATTTTCAGACAAAAAACATGTCGCCTTACATTTTTATAGCATTTCGAAAATGTCAAGAAATCTGACCTGAGTGACTCATAGCGCTCTGTCTGAAATTCGTCGTCAATGATTGAATACGTTCCCCAGATGTGGAAAAAAATGATATCAGACAAATTGAATGTAGCATTTAACTAATCAGACAACTTTTCAATTTGCAGAACTTAGCCCGGTTGCATGAACGTGAAGTAAATTTACCTCAGGGGTATCGTTCAATTTTGTCATTACACATATTTATCGAACATTTATCTAATGTGTTTCTGAATTCAAGTTTCTTTCCTCAAGCACAAGAAATCAATGCTGAATAGCCGCAATCCTATAGAAATACTAGCACTGAACATGAAATTCAGGTAGCTACCAAATTTACTAATTGAAAATTCGGAAGAATGAAATGATAATACGTACTTTTGTAGTTTGTGGTCAAAAAAACATTAATTATTCAGCAAAAATATATGCATTATATTTATTTAGATATTATGAATTAGTTCAACGTTCAACTCAAATCATTTCTAATATATTCCTGATCCAAGTCCGTAAAATAATTTGAGAAATTTCCGAAATACTTCACAGAAATTCTTTTGATTATAGTCACTAACACCAAATAGATATATTTCGAATGAAATATATAAAAAAATATATGACTTTAATTCAGAAATTAGTTTTACATGAATTATATTCAACGCATCAACTCCTTGTGGTCAGAGCTTGTGGGCAAAGCAAGCCTGTGGTCACATAAATATTGGTTTACATCTTCCATATGATTTTGATAAGTTGACTTCACACTTGGTTCATCTCTTTTCTTTGCGATAAGATCGCATATGTCTTTCTCTTACTAGTGTAGCCGGAGTTTTTGCCGGGCGACTCCAGCACATTTCTTCGTTATAGGCGACACTCAAAATGTCTGAAAACCGTATTTTTGTATTTTGGGCATCCATACGAATGATTCAAAACAAAAATGAACCGAGCCGCTATGAGTCACTTAGGTCAGATTTTTGACATTTTTGAAAAGACACTCAGGTCAAACGCTACGCACAAAATGTCTGAAAACACAAATTTTAGTGATAAAATAACAAAACCTATGTATTTTCAATATCAGACGGGCCGTTATACGATCGTCGACCCTTTTTTTTTCACACAGCAGAAATGCCCCCCCGCGAAGATGCTACACTTCTGAGTATTACTACTTACCAGTCGGCTCTAGGGTCATCTAATCTATCGATTTTACACGGTTTTAGCCGGGCCGCTATGAAACATGGTTTTGGTCGTCATCTCTCGTACTATCATATATCGATATAGTTTTGTCCGAAACCTAACATATATACAGAGGTTTTCCAAATTAGACGTGAACCTCCAAGTCCAAGGTTCATTTACTGTCTACTGAGCCTCCAAGGCTCATTTACTGTCGTTTGAGCCATCTTCATTGATAACCGAGAAACAAAAGTTTCCGAGAAACTTGAGTTTGTTTTTTATGGAAAATTTCACCAAAAAAACGTGGAATATTATTCCAGTGTCATCTCTGCATTAACAAGTTTTCGTCAATTTTTTTTTACTTGTATCTATAATTCTGGAATATTTTCATCAGAATATAGGATAATGATTTGTATACTCCATCCACTTTTATAAAAAAGTATCCCGGTTGGCTATGAAATTCTGCACAGTTCACCGTGTATATTTTGAAAATGTTAGGGTTTAGTCATGTTCCTATGAGATACGTACGCAACGTTGTCGTTTCTACATAGAGATCGTAGTTATTACGTATTTATCAAATTGTTTATTTACTTTGGAAATAGTATATTATTTCATAAGGAGGAGAAGTGTTACTTTTCATGGCGAGCTTCAGTTTGGTTTGGTTACAGTTTGGTAATTGAAAGCGAGCCATGAAAAGTCACTTCGAATGAAATATGTTATTTCATTTTCAAACATCTTGAAATTCCTGGAAATCTGAATATCCTCTTTTGGATTCACATTTACGATCATTATAATTGAGTGAAAAATGTAACATTTGTATAGTTACGGTTGTCTTGCAAAATTAGTCCCTTGCATAACAACACTTTTCCTGCCGCCGCGCGCCGGCCGGAGGGAAAAGTAAGCCATAGCAACTATTTCTCCGCCTAGGCGGAGAAATAGAACTTCTCTGTGATCCTGTCAGTCGAGAAATTACGTTTTTCTCCAACCATAAAAAAATGTTGACATTTTTGTACTATTTTCAGGTGCAAAAGCCATCAATTCCCTTACCGTACAAAAATTTGCTCGTTTCTTAGCAACACTTTCAATCCTAGGATTAAAAACGCTACTTTTAATCCTAGGAATAAAAGTCATGGCATTTGAGCCCTCTAATTGAAATTTGAAGTCTACTGACGTCTACTTGACAATCAATATTTACCAACAAAACCAGATATTTCTCTTGGTTGGAGAAAAAATAGTATATATCATACGGACTAAACAAGGCCGTAGCCAGGGTCCGATGGGGTCCGGACCCCCCCCGAAATTTTTCTAGAGCTCAGTTCAACGGACACCCCCTCCCCCCGAAATTTTTTCTAGCTACGGCCTCGGACGGACCCCCCCGAAATTTTTTTCTAGCTACGGCCTTGGGACTAAAAGTGCCTATTTTTACTCGCAATTTCGCATTCGCTCGGCTGCGCTGCGCTCCGCCTCGCAACTGCAAATATTGCTCGTAAAAAAAAAATGCATACTTTTAATCCTTATAATATAATATACTATTTTATCGAACGTTTGGAAATAAAATAATGTATTTGAGAAAATATTATGTGAATTCAATAATTCCAAAACCCTGGCGAATGTTGAAGAATCTCTTTTCTCTGTCAATACTGGAAATATTTTACGTATATAAATCAAAAATCGAGTGTTGAAATTTTACTGAGAAATAATGGACAGAATAGTCCGTTACTTAGTGATAGTTCATTCGAAAAACGAATAAAAGTACTCGAATAACCCGACAGAAAAACTTCTGAACAAACAGACGCGGACCTATGGAATTCCCCACTTTTCAAAATTCTCAAGAAATAAGCCTACAGAAGACATTAAAATCCTTTTTTTTTTGCACAACTTGAAATACTCCAGTGTATGAAAATGTAGTAGTACTACGAATCCTGTGTCACATATACGAAGTTAGAAAGGAGTAGATAGAATAGCATCGGCAACGTCTCTCAGAATTATTTGGTTTTTACGAGTGCCGACCTGTGTCAGTTTTAAGTAAAAGAACTTAATAAACCTGAATCATAGCATTCATAGCCAACCGGGATACTTTATCAAAGTGAATGGAGTATAAGAAAAAAGTATGCTGTAATAGATGTTGAAACTGCATTAGTATGGTTTGAAAGTTGGTATACGTCGTTTTGTGTCTGTGACGTTGACGTGTGTCAAAAATTGACTTTCGATGACTTTTCCACATGTATTGAAGTTAAAGATGAAGAAAATTGTAATTCCTGAAAAGTCTTATATGCCAATCTGGAGCCCAAACTGTTATTTAATTTCCAAAATTAAACACTCTAACTATAACGAGGTGATAAGTGTAAAATCATTTAATGTTTTCCATCAGTCTTTCAATACATATTTTAGTCTCGAAAAAGGTTCCAAAACGTCGACGAAGTTATAAAAGCTTGCAATTATTGGTCCAATTCCCTAAGAAACCTAATCATAAATTATTCATAAAATAACCGCAGAAAAGTGTTTTCCAATCAGAAAAAGAAGTATCTAAATATAGGAAAAGAACCAGGAAAACGGTTTCTTACAATCGAGTCCGAAAAACTTCCTTATCTTTCCATTACATCTACAAACAAATCGTCAAAATATCAATTTTCCAGTGCTTGAAGATGAATAATTAAAACATACAAATTTTACAGTAAATATTAAGTGAGTTTTCCTTAAACGCACTTGAATCAACAGGAAAACGATTGAAAAAAATTGTTTATGTTGATACAGGTGAAATGAACTGCTTTTTGATAGTTTAAACAAATACATAAATAGTTTCACAAGATACATATATTTTATTCGAAAAAGTACCAGGCAAAGAAATGCTGTTAATTTTTGTTGTGAAATCTGATTATTTAGGATTGGAAGATTTGATAATGAATAAACATTCGTTGAAATATAGTATACATATTGACAAGGCTTGTTGGAGAAATTGACAAAATGAAATTAGTGTTATTTCAACATTTAGAGGTAATATTATACAATTTCGATAGTTTGGTCCATGTTGAATTCAGTTCCAAAATTCAATCAATTCATTAGAATTGTGAAGAGAAATTGAAGAGGTATACCTGTTCCGAAGATGAAACACCCTCATGATATTTTCATTGATCAAGAAAGTGAAAATGATACGAAACTATTCGGAATTAGTAGAACACGTACCTACCTTAAAATGTAATTACCCATTAATTGCACCATTTCGCGGAAGAGCAATTTATAAATGGAGTTCCTAATGAACCTGCTTTCATAGTAAAACTTGAATATCTAATAACGAATAATATCGTTTACTACCTGTGGAAATGGATGTTCACGATTTCGGGAATTTTGAGATTCGGGCTTGTCAATTCGTGCATATTTAACCAACAAAGCACCGTTTGATGGAGCACTTTAACTTTAATTAGGAATTCGAGAGGAACGGTTATCGAATTACGCTTCGATGTCGATATCCATATGACCAGTTGACCCTATCCGTCGCAGCATCGAACTTTCATGCACAATTACAATCAAGAGGGATCGACCGGATGTTCCAGATTGTTTTTTAATTAACTTACTTCTGAATTTCACTACGGGGTCTTCCTGGAAATGTTTTGATTCCATGAATACTAAAACAACAACGCAAATATTTTGACTTCGTGGAAAATTTTTCGAGGTGTTAAATATGAAATGGGAATTATCACTTTCTAGGGATTACGTTCAGTGGATTTCTACCGTTTTCTGTTCGTGACTTCATATTGAAATATACAGAGTGCTTCACATATACTTATGCAGGTTGACCGAGGGGTGCATAAATGGTCCATAACTTTATTTTTATTCAATTGCTATGGACTTGATAGGTTGCTCAATCCTGACATTCTGAAAATATTTTCATCCACATTAATGACGTCCGAAAATGAAATACATACATGGGTTCGGTATTTTTTTGAATGGCTGCCCCCTATTTTTCATTCGTCTTTGGATTTGTCACATAATTGTCGATTAAACTAAATTGGTTAGGAATGATAAACTATACTCCATTCAATTTTATTACAATGTCAAATGATTCCCAGGGACGTGGCCAGTGGTAATTTCTATTTACTCTTTTTCAACTTTGTGAATGGAGTTAGTTCTTTTGGTTCAACTGACACAGGTTTCGTAGTACCTAATACTACATTTTATTCATACTGGAGTATTTCAAGTTGTGTAAAATGGTATTTAAATGTCTCCTGTAGGCTTATTTCTTGAGAATTTCGAAAATTGGGGAATTCCATAGGTCCGTCTGTTCGTTGAGAAGTTTTTCTGTTGGATTTTTGGAGTACTTTTATTCTTCTTCTAAATGAACTATGACAACGTAACGGACTATTATGTACATTATTTTTCCGTGAAATTTCAACACCCGATTCTTGATTTCCGTACAAGAAAATAGCATAACTGAATCTTCCAACCATTTTCATATACGTGAAATAATTCCAGTATCAACAGAGAAAAAAAAATCCTCAAATTCATTATTTTTCCAAAGCAAATAAACATTTCGATAAAAACGTAATTACTATTACGACTTCTATATGGAAAGGACAACTTTGCTCATTCATCTGACAAGAAAATGACTATTACCTAATATTTTGAAAATATACGCGGTGAAATGTGTCGGAATTTCATGGCCAATCGGAATACATTATAAAAGTGAATGGAGTGTATAAATTAAATCAACTCGATTTTTTGGAATGCAACACCATGTATTTCATTGCACCATTGTATGACATTCCGTGAGTCTTCTTTGTGAAATTTGTGGAACAAATTTCGTAATAGAAAATGTGGATGGTTTTTGAAGAATCGAATAAGGATGTTGTCGTAAAATCTGAAACATCTGTGTAGTGTTAATAATTGTACACATCAAACACTGCTATTACAATTTCGAAAAAAAATTTTTCAATTTTTTTGTATAGACGTTTCCGATTTCAACGTTCTACATTCTACTAAAACCATCCATATTTCTTATTTTGAAATTCAGTTCAATAATTTCACGGAGTAGATTTTGCTGATGGGCTTCAGAATGACCCGGACAAAAATATGAATTTATAAACCAAAAAAAAATTATAATACTTTGGTGGGAATCGAACTCTCCCCACTTTCGGTCAGTATGGACAGTATGGTTACCTTATAAATTGGATTTATTCCAATATTTTTATTGTTATCAAGCAACGCTAGATAATTGAAAACCTCATCAACAGAGAATTTTGGACCATCATAATACTAATTTTCAGATTTCAAATTGGCACTGTTTTCCAGAAACGTCTAATAGGCACTCGAACTTGGAACAGTCTGTATGTTATAATTCATTTCATAGAAAAATTTGATTGAGTGGCCATTACTCAATTGCCCACAACATGAGTTTACACCTCCAATAAAACATCCATTATGAAGTTGGCAACCCTTGATGAATTTTGAATAGAGATTATATTGCAAATCTTTGGTATACAGGGTGTTTCTGAATTGATGAGAAATATTTCAAAGGGTGTTTCCTTGTTCAAAATAAAGGGTAGTTTGTTATATAAATGTCGGGTCAAAATTCAAACACAAGGGAGATATCGCGGTTCAAAGATGCCGGAAAAACTAAGTTCAAAGAAAACCGAACGTGAGGACTTGGATAGAATTGAATTCGGATAGCCTGATTTGGTTGGAAACTTTTTTATTTCCTGTTTTTTTCTCGTTAAATAATAATAATTATAATCTCTATTAGTCCAGTCGATCATTTATATGATATAAGACAAGTCAAACACAAAAACACCATCACACAAAATGTACCGTTTTGAAATAAAAAAATTAAATGTAAATCACTGTCGGGCAAGGGCAATATATTTCAGAACTGAGTATTCTTTTTATTTTTTTAATTTAAAACGGTACATTTTGTGAGAAAAATACAAGAGATAAAAAAGTTTTCATCCTAATCAGGCTATCCAAGTCATTGCGTATGTTTGTCTTTAAATTAAGTTGACAACAATGATAGGGGTAGTCTACTTCAACCCCCTCCACTCATTCTGAAACAATGAAGAAATATCAAGAAAGTGTGTAAAACAATAATAATTCCATAAAACATCATCATTCTATTGCTCTTCGTTTTTGAGAGACTAAATAAAAACATCATTTTCCGCCATCTTCGAACTGCGACATCTTTCGTATCAATTCAGAAGCACCCTGTATAGATTTTGTAGCTTTCTTATTTTAAATTGTTGTATCTCAATTCAAATCGTAAATCACATAACATACATACATACATCTCAAATCACATAATTATTTAATTATAAATAATATAATAAATAAATAAACTGCGGAAAAACTTCATTGATGAAAGAAAGAAGGAGACGTTTAGGTATCAGTTTATAGAAAATAAAAATAATGTGCTTGAGAAAATGTTCGAATTTTTATGAAACAAGCCAAACGTTGTTGAGAAATTTCGAGAAATTGGGTGTGTAGCAAAGGTTCAGAAAACAATCCTAACCTTCCAATAGAAGTACACTTTTTTCTTTGGAAAAATCGTAAATAAGTAGTCCACCCGAAAATCTTGAAATTTTTACACGAAGTAATGTAAAAAAATGGAATTTGTGGATGAATACAATATTCGAAAAAATTATTATTCAGAATCAGAGTCAAAAAAGCTTTCACATGAGATGCACTATGGTGCCATTTGACATTTCAAAGTTGATAGCTGGTGTAGCAATTAGAATGATGTGAATCGATGTCCTCCTCAGATAAAATATTGATATTTTCAATATCTTCAGCTGAGCACTGATTCATTCTCTCGACATTGTGAGTTCATTTTTCGAAAAAACAGCAATGTCATTATCGTGAGTGAATAATATCCCTAAACGAGGATACATTTGTGTCCTAATCACAATAAATACTTCGACAAATCTAGAAACCACTCCCATTATTCCGATAATCATAATTATTAGCTGAAAGGTAGGAAACAGACTTTGAAAATTATCAAACCGTAAAATCCTATTAGCGGCATCTGGAATCCAGGCCCTAAACCGGAAACCCGCTGGCAAATAGGTGAATTACTAAGAATGGGATGTTACTACCCCTTAGGGATGGCAATAAATTCTACGATATATCGATGAACAGAAACCATGAAAACTTAAAATCTGAACTATTCAATTATTGCTATTGTTGAAGGAAAAATAAAACATATGATACATTTTGGACGTGCACACATACCGGGTGGCCCATTAGTGTGAGGAAGTACATGATTATGAGGAGTAGGATAAAATGTTTCAGTAAAATGTTAAATTTTTTACTTTGTTGCTTATTTTTAAAATATTTTGGACCGCTGAATTGAGCAAAATTTTTTACATAAGGAGGTATTTCCTATTTTCAAAAATTTTACGGAATTGTCAAGTTATTGTTGGAAGTAAGATAATCTTCGGGAAACATACCAAAACAAATGCCATCAAAAAAAAATTTATAGATAGAATTGAAAATATCATTTGGGACAAGCAACACCAAGTGGATTTATTTCGACGTAGTGGACTGTATGAACTTCTTTTCCTGCGCTGATTAATTTAAAAGAAACACGTGTGTACTAACACTAACAGTTTATTTCAAGAAGCACACAACCAATTTAGGTTATGTTTACACCAGTTTGGTGTAGTATAGAACGATAAACGTAAATGCCTGCAAATCACAGTACATCTAATAATCTAACTGCAACTCACAGTAGATTGACGAGTATAATTTGTATATATCTACTCTTTAGTAGATTGAAGAAGAGAGAGATATTTTAAATATTTGAAATAGGCACATCAACATCTGACTAATACATAGAACTTTAACATGGAAAAGAAGAAGAGATCAAAGCACCTGAACATGAAATTAAGAAAGATATTAAGCGTTAAATTATACAGAATGTACCATCTTTATGGAAAATATACCTACATGAAAGAGAATACAATTAAGAAATGAAATTAATGAATTACTGATGATGATTATCGAGGCTGGCGCCATCTATTGGACTACTTTCCAAATACTAGATATAAATACAGGAATCTAAATTTCTCCACCAAGAGTGAGATGAAATGTCGGTATGGACTGAAAATAACATTTCTCAAAGGGGACATTTTATGCAGAGTTATTAACTTGACGAACTTTGAATATCAAAAACTTATTTTCATTTTTGAAACTCAATCAATTTCAGGGCTAACTGATATCAACAAACATTGTAGAAATAAAGTAGTTCTTCAACATGGTGACATAACGTACTGGGTGTTTCATCTATGCTAGTGCTTGTTTCATATGTCTCGACCTTCTTAGACTTAGACCATCGACAGATCATTGCAACCCCTGAACGATACCTTCCCGGCTCTTGGAACATGTGTTAAAAAGAATCCGACAGATTAGTGAAGAATTGGTAGTGAATTTAGCGCGATTTTATTACATCCGGATTAGAGGATACCGTGCCATTCGTGTTCGGGTTCCGTTTCCGGTCGAATTCCTAGTGGTTTCGCCTACTATGCGGTCGGAATTGACAATATGAACGGTCTTTCGATTTCGGTAACAACGTTCAGACGAAATTCGAAGCTTTCCAATTCTAGATTCCTTGTGCTATTTCCGGTCGAGATCCTGACTCGAAACTTAATTAGGGGCGGTTATATCAGATCTTGAAATATGTGTCAATTTATTCCATGAGACGGTATGAGATGGTATCATCAAGTCCATTTATGAATTTGACGTCAAATTTTTTTCAATTTTCGGAACACTACAATAATATTGAATCGGGTAGAAATATTTAATTCAACACTTGGAATAAGGAATCATACTTCGGTTTGAATCTAATTCTTAGAGGGCGTTTTCTACATACTCGATCAAGAATCAAATTTTCAACCCAAACTGTTTGAGATATAGGTAATCGTCTTTAAATATTCAATTCCACATTCGCAAATTGATGGCTGAAAAACATGCATTTCACAATGTGTTCCAATCATTGATTTCTGCTGATGCCAAAAATGTTTACAATCGTAGATAGCTGATTAAAATTTTTTGTATTGTTGAAAAACGGATTTGTTTGTATAAAGTTGGAATAGACTCCTTCATGGCACACCCTGTTTTTCTCTTTTTCCATATACAGAGTGGCCACTTTTTTATGGGATTGTATTGGTAACTTTTAAACCATAAGAGTTAGAAGGTCGGTCAAATGGAGAAAAAGTTGCATTCAAAATTCTGTCATTATTATTTTTTTTTTCCCACTTCATTTTAAATATGATCAAAAAATGTTGCAGGAATTTTTCATTGGACAGTAAATTATCCCCAAATTGACAAAATCAGATTTCGTGTCCAAAGTTTCGTACTCTCTGGGCCACCCTCAACCTCATTTATTTCAATATATACCTGCATATTTTATGACACTTTTCGAAATAATTTTTAACGCTGAATTCAACGATATATCATACAAAGTCATTTCTTGTTATGTTTTTTTATCCACGCCTAATACATTCAATAAACCTAGAGTTGTGTGTATGTAAGAAAAAACAAGTCTATCAACGATATCAATGTTCTTATCGGAATATATTGCACGTTGTTAATTAAACTAAAGGTAAATGTAATACAGATCCGAGCCAAAGAAATTTGGATTAGGGTCAAAATCACTTGAAAATCAACTTTGAATTAAGCGTTAAAAGTCATTTCAAAGAGTATCATAAAATATGCAGGTCCGCATTGAAAAAAAAATTCAAAATGACAGAATTTACTTTTTTTATGATATCTCAATAACCGGCCCTGTTAATCTCGATTTGTTTGAACTGCTTGACAATGCTTCTATAAATGAAACTTTTTCTCAATTTGACCGACCTTCTAACTCTCATGGTTTAAAAGTTACCAAAACTTTCCATTAAAAAAATGGCCACTCTGTATAAGTAATAACATTTTTATTTGATAGCACTCACTATCAGAATAATTATCTAAAAAATTCCAAAACAATGAGGTTTGTTTTTTATATACATATACAGGGTGAGGCTTTGACATATATTTTAACAGTAGATTCTTGAGGCCAAAAGAGAGCTTTTTTTCATTTTTCCGAATTCGGCTTTGTTAAAAAGATATCGTCATTTGAAAAAAAATCGGACCAAATACGTTCCTGATACGATTCTCTGGAATTGATGCAAAGTTCATATTTCTCGATTGAAATTGAGTTGATACATTCAGGAATTACTCAAGTACGTACCTTATTTGAATAAGAATGTTACAAACACGATATTTCCTTACGAAACACTTAGTTTTGTCTGATTAGGTATAGGTATCTTCAATTGAAAAGCTATATTTCTCCCACCAAGGAAGTAGGTAGATCCCGAACGGTTGCCGAAAAAAAAATAACTCCATTAACCTAGGTCATAGGATTGTAGGTCAACGACCTAACCTAACCCATCTCTATGATATTTCACAGAGCTTTTGAGAAGAGGATGCCGGATTGTTGATTTTCTCTTCAAACAATGGTTTAACGCAATACGAAGTAGCCGGCGCGGCAAGACAAACCGTTGTTCTGTGCCAAGAGGAGTCTTTGGTTGTGTCTCAAGCACCAGTCCCATGAACCACGCATGCGTATAGCGATAACCGGCATGATGACTTTGAATCCTTTATTTACTCACAGAGAAGAATGCAAACAGGTCTACAAACACCCAAAACAATGGTCAAATCATTTCTAGAGCTATCTCGTGATGATTATGTAAAAACTTTCAGTGAATTGATGTTATAATAACAGTATAGTGTCGAGTTTATAAAATTCCAAGAGAATATTGGTTAGATAGAAACATCGCCACAGATTATTTAGTGCTCCGTATCATTTTACATTTCATTGATTTCAATTTAATACATAATACGTGGTTTGTATCGACATTCATCACATTAATTTACGAATGCTGTATTTCATTGACATGTATTTTCAATATGGACCGGTAACAATTGATTTTTAATAGGAACTGTCCGTATAAAATGTATAATTTCGTGCTTCTTGGAATTCAATTCCATCTCCCACATTTGTGGTACAGGGTGGGGCAGAAAAACCTATCCGATTTCAAAACGTTATAAAATTAAAACCACTCAGCTTGTCAAAAAATTTTTTTTATTAACATATCGCAAATTTTATGCCATTTTTAAATTTAAGTTTTGAAAAGCACATCACTCAAATGTCGTCCTTGGGAGCGGATACACTTATTTAGGCGCTCGCGGTAGCTTTCCATGACTTTCACCGTCATTTCCACAGGAATTTCTTCAATTGCCCGAGCAATTTCCCTTCGTAAAGCAAGAAGGGTCCTTAATCGATGCTGGTAAACCTTCGATTTGAGGTAACCCCAAAGGAAGAAGTCACATGGAGTGAGATCCGGTGAGCGCGGCGGCCAGCCAACATCACCTCTCAGAGAAATGAGGCGACCGGGAAACAGTTCCCTGAGAATGTCCATTGATCGTCGCGATGTGTGGGCGGTTGTACCATCCTGTTGAAACCACACATTTTCCACGCCATTTTCTTCCATTTTGGGTCTTAGAAAATTTTCCAGCATGAAACAATAGCGCTCGCTGTTGACCGTTACGGTTTGCCCATTTTCTTCAAAAAAGTAGGGCCCCCAGACGCCTAGGCGGGAAAGAGCACACCACACAGTCACTTTTGGGCTATGGAGGGGTTCCTGATGGATTTCCCGAGGATTTTCGTCACTCCAATATCGAAAATTCTGCCTGTTTACGGCGCCACAAAGGTGAAAATGGGCTTCGTCCGTGAAGAGCACAACATCGTCGTTTGGCAGTTCTCGGAGATCGCGACACAGGTTCGTACGGGTTTCAAAATCCCTTTCACTTAATTTCTGTGCAACAACCATTTTGTAGGGATGCATTTTGAGGTCCCGGTGCAAAATTCGCCGAATACTGCGGTTGGAAATCCCCAAAGCGAGCGAATGTTTTCGCGCCGAACGACGCGGGGAACGTTCAATCGCGGCTCTCACATTGGCCACGTTTTCAGGTCCTGTTGCTGTCCTGGGACGTCCAGGCGACTTCTTTTTCAATGCTGAACTCGTCTGTCTAAAATTTGACACCCACACTTTAATCGTAGCGTGATGTGGAACAGGATCATGACGCCCGAGTCCGAAATGAATTCGAAAAGCACGTTGTGTAGCAATTATCGAACCGCCGCATTCGATAAACCGCTCAATAACAAAAGCACGATGTTCACCAGACCAAGGCATGTTGACTACTGACAAATGGCATAAAACCAGCTTTCTAACGGTTTTTACCCCACTACTCTACCTGCTCTCTCTTCTGAGAAAAAGGGATTTGAAATCGGATAGGTTCTTCTGCCCCACCCTGTATTTTATAATTACATATTATCTCAACACCAAAATTTTCCATCATGGAGATAGTCTTGACAAAGTTGATATAAATTTCAGCCATTCTGTGATATTAAAAATCTAGGGAAGCATCCAGATTATTCTTATGATTTTTGATTTTTTCGTCGAAATTCATCGGGTAAAATTGGGAATAACTCCAAAACGTTTTATTGAGAAAACATAAGAATACTTTTATTTTTTGAAATGATATATTTGCGTGGAATTATGAGTCGGCTACGCAGTATCTTTCATACCAGGAGAAAAATAGAGTATAGTAAACAATCAACCGAAATTCAGTTCATTTGAAATAACGGTTCCGAAGATATGAACAGAAGAGTGTTTTTTCAAGGATTCTCGACACCGTGTATCTTTCAAACGCAACCGACTTTTGAAAAAAGTCGTGGTATGGGAAAATAGTGTTTCGTTTGATCAGAGGAATATACAGTTAGAATATATGTACAAGTCAAAATTCACCCTGTATATGTCTATCGTAAGGATTGAATGAATATCCCGATCTCATCAACATGACATATAAGTTTATGAGAGGAACACCCTGTAAAATGCACGAGAAACAATGATTTTTCTGGTAATCATAGTAAACATCTCGATACTAGAATTAGGAAAAAATAGAGATAGTTTCAACATATTTTTTATATTCATTCTAAATAATCATAAAATATTTTCATAGCCTACTTACGTGTATTCAGATGTGCCCTCTATTAATATTCGATAAATTAACCGCAACCTGAGACTTCCGAGTGGAGTTCAAAGTTGCTAAGCCAACCATATTCCTTTTCAATCAATAATTAACAGTTCATTTCCGGTAGAGAAATGTGGAACTCTGAATTGGAACTGCTTATATCACAAAATTAGATGATAAAACAGCGACAAATGACCTGTATTTCAATTCCATTCTATTCAATACGTTATCGAGTATTGTAAAAGTAAATTGACGATATTGTTCGAGTATTGGAATTTATCATGATGGCCCTGGAAACTCTGGGAATATTTGTCGGATCAACAGGAAGAATGAATGGATTGATAGTTGGTCTCGATTTCGAGTTTATATACATATTATGAATTGTGATCGTGAATCAGATCGTATCTTGGGGTTCTGGGAAACTTTGGTTTGTAGTACGCGAAAATGTTTGTCGAGAGTTTCGTAATACTGAACAAATAAAGCACTTATCCTCCTGGAATTATTTTATTTTTCGATTGTCTGATTGGATTCGAAATCATTGAATCTAATGTCAAGGCTAAGTTGATTTACGCACAAAAAAATGTGAATTTGGAGTTTCTGACGAAAATGTCTATTTTCCTGTTGAAAGGGTTGAAAGCGAGTTTACAGCATTTTCGATCGCAATCTGAATTTATCAGTTCAGTTTCTTCTTGTTTTCCTAATAAAACTCGATCTCAAGAACCCCCAAAATACTCCAGAATCTGAGGCGGAAGTTTGAGCGGAATTTATACCGAATGATGAAGGTTTTCAAATTTAGAGTATTCCGGGTTTTCTAGGCGTGGCCCAATGGGAATTTCATCTAACATTGCATCGAGCTATTTACGGTGGAAAAACGAATTCTACGAACAACTGGATGAAGTGGCTATGGGTAACTCTTCACGTCCTGCCATTGCCAATTTCTTCATGGAAATATTCGAGAAGAAACCCTCCAAAAAGCAGTGATATGTGAATAATACCTTCGTTATATTTGCCTGCATTCAGAATAAATAATATTGGACCAACATTTTGGTGAAATACTTCAATTTCAGGATATATTTTCAAACACCCAATGTTTTGAAAGAGCCTGCCGTCTATGTTTTGAAAGGGAGTTTGATAAAAACAACACATCATCAGAACTTATAGTAGAGCCATTAACATCAGTATAACACATGATTTTGTAAAACCAAGACCAAGAAAGAATTTGAAATCTGGAACTTTTGGCTATAATCAGCTTTAATTATAATGATATAACATAAAAAAAGAAATAATAATAATAAAAAAACTGTTGTGAGAAGATGAAGTCAAAGGAAAATATTGGACAGATTGATACAAAAACAAAAACAGAATGATTCCAGCATGTCTTTGCATTATGATGAATCCAAGCACATGTTAGTTTATCTTAATGAAAAAACATAATACACTGCGCAAAAAAATTAACGCACATTATGGAAATCTCAAATTTATTTTACAACTGAAGGTGTTCTAAATGATAATTATTTTTATCAGAATTATGCATGCATATGTTATCCAGTTT
This sequence comes from Adalia bipunctata, assembly GCA_910592335.1. Lineage (NCBI taxonomy): Eukaryota > Metazoa > Arthropoda > Insecta > Coleoptera > Coccinellidae > Adalia > Adalia bipunctata. The sequence goes on along the minus strand of OU342952.1, from coordinate 33,456,478 downwards.
CAACATTTTTCTTCAATACAGATGTTTTCTCCCAGCAGGAATAAAAAAAGATGATATGATCAGATTTTGAATGTATTGGCTCCATTCTAAAATCAGTTGTTCTCGATCAATTCTAGTGATCAATAGTTTTTCTTTCGTTTGATTTTCTACAATTGATCGCTATGCAACGCGAAACACGCAATTTGACCCGAGAGGAATGTGCCCAAGAGGTAGTTTTGCGAGAAGAAGGGTGGACATACACAAGAATTGCAGAAAGGTTTGGAGTTTCCCATACAAGTGTGTCCAGAATGTTGCAGCGATTCAGGGAGACAGGTATGAATGTCCGAAGACCAGGACAGGGTAGACCACGGGTAACAACTGCCATTCAGGAACGGTACTTGAGAGTTTCTTCGTTGAGACAACGGTTTGCAACCGCTCGCCTCCTTCAAAATCAACTTGAGCAAACTCATGAGGTGCAAATTAGCACTCAGACAATAAGAAATCGCCTCAGAGAATATGATTTAAGGCCTCGTGTCGCGGCAAGAGGCCCAGCTCTTACCCCAGCCCATCGAAGGGCGCGTTTGGATTTTGCGAGAGAGCATATCCATTGGGAAGAGGCCGATTGGGAAAGAGTTCTCTTCACAGATGAGTCTAGATTCTGCCTCTACCATTATGATCGAAGTTCCCTTGTATACAGACGTCCACATGAAAGATATGCTCAGTGCAATTTCCTGAATACTACTGGTTTCGGGGGAGGGTCGATTATGGTATGGGGTGGAATATCTTTGACTGCTCGCACAGACCTAGTGGTCGTTGATAATGGAGCTATGAATGCTGATAAGTATAAAAGGAACATTCTTGAAGAGCATGTAGTGCCATTTGCCCCATACGTTGGTGAAAATTTCATTTTTATGGACGATAATGCCAGACCCCATCGTGCGCGCATCGTTCAGGAGTACCTTGAAGAGCTTGAAGTCTCTCGAATGGAATGTCCAGCAAGAAGTCCAGATCTCAATCCGATTGAGTAGGTTTAGGACAACCTCAATAGAAAGCTGAGAAGTTCAGAAAATCATCCAGCTACTCTTAATGACTTAGGAATCCAACTCGGAGAAATCTGGGAAGGATTAGATCAGAACATTTTAAGATCACTCATTTTGAGTATGAACCGTGCTGAGCTGCAATTAACGCAAGGGGTGGAAATACCAAGTATTAAATCACTCATCAGTATTTTTAAAATTGTTCATTTCTCTTCTTTCACACAAGATTCGGTGAAATCCTGAATTTTTCTTCCATTTAATGTGTCTTGTTTCGTTCAACACCCTCCCGAGAGAACATAAAAATAAGTTATAAAGTCCATGTAGAGTTAACTTTCATTAAAATTGAGATTTTCAGAAGATGCGTTAATTTTTTTGCGCAGTGTATTTGCGATGGTTACAACATGATGAAAATGATTGTATAGTGCATAATGCCATAATGGTCAGTATACTGGAAGCAAAAACGATGTGGAGGATCACTTGTGTCCAGAAATGAGTAATTGATTTCCACAGCCAAAAACGTTTTCAATCGTATATACAGGGTCTTTCACGAGGAACCTCACCCATATTCATACGGGAAACTACTGAACGTATTTTCATGAAATTCTGCACTTATAAGAGAGAATTTTCCAAACAAAACTGAAAAATGTTACATCAAAATAACTTGAAATTTTCTAAGGAATCTATTTCTGCAATAAAAAAATGGTGTTCTAATTTGAAAAACGGAAGTTGACGTCATTTCCGGAAAAACCGGAGGTGCTCATGCCTTGAAAATATTTTAGATTTCATCAGCATCGTGAAATACTTATAAGTGCTGAATTTCATGAAAATACGTTCAGTAGTTTCTCGTATGAATATGGGTGAGGTTCCTCGTGAAAGACCCTGTATATGAATAAAATTTTTCATGTTATATCAGAGTTTGTCATTATCATTCGAGACTCATTTCATGAGAGTGTAAGTGTTGATTAAGATAATGTGAAATGAACACTGAGATTGATCAAACTTTACGATTTTCATAAAACCATATGAGTTTAATTGCATTCTGAATCTACGAAAAGAATTGTATTGTAGAAAATTTGGTTTGTTTGTATAAATTCGGAATGGACTATTTCATAGCACACCCTAACTGTTTTTCCTTTTTCCCAGAGTAGCAATAATATCACTGTTATTTGATTTCAATTGGATAGCAATCCCAATAAAGAGTGTTTATCTGAAAAATTCCAAAACAATGAGGTTTAATTCTTCATTTTTTTAACTGGCTCTTTCCCTACACTCTCCTCTACTGATATCCATCATATCAACCAATGCCCATAAGATTTCACTTTCAAATAGAACTTATATTTATGAAATTTTATAAATTTTCTTGTTTTTTCTCTTTGTTCAACCAAAACTGTAGTATAATATACAGTAGGCAGCAGACCATACACGTATCATAATATTATCTGAAACGATCTATTTCAAGGTTTCCAATCCATGGTTTACATTTTTGAAAATTATGCGTTACTTGTTAATAGTGAATTTGCATTATTCTCATTTTATAATGAAAACATTCCATAAAAAGCCAACTTGTTATTACTATTTCGCAGGTTTTCATTCCTTATTCTACATCTTTTCAGCCGTACATAGTCGTTTTCGTGTCATTGTAGTTGTAAACTATCGAACACCAGACTATACTCTCAATCGAATCAATATTTCCTCTGTTCAATTCTGATCTCGATCCAATAATTAAATGCAGCTCCCAACATATCGACTAATTATTCCAAGTTTTTAAATGCGTTGCGAAAGAAACCTTGAAATCAAACGAGATGGTTGAATATTTCCATTTATACCACCTGATAAACAAATAAAATACCAGCATCAATTACCATTATCATTCTAGTAAATGAAATAGTTGTTTCATTTGACCTTACGTCATTTCATTGAATCCTTTCCATAGCCAATTATCACAGGCGACTCGATACGAAGAGTACCGAACGTAACCATGCGGATTTCATTCATAATTTCGACTTACGGAGTCTATGATCAGTGATAGACAGTATTGCCAGATCATCATTTAAGTTTTTCCTATTAACGAGCATTTATCTCGATTGAATTTACAGGGTTTGCTAAAGATAGTCGAAAACTGAAAAACAAAAGGATAAGTACCTATAGCCCATTTTATCGCCTTTTCTGAGGAACCAACGATTCCTGAGAATTTTTCCAACTTAATATGCAGAAAATATCCAAGAAGACTAGGAGTTTTCGGAAGTATTGAGCATTTTATTGAATTAGATCCGAGGTTTTTTGAAATTTATTCGATAATGCGTCTTACATGGCAAAAGTGCGATCCACCAAGCTTGCTATTGCTCATTCGAACATGGAAAAAATTTGCAACAATACTGAGGGATCCGAAGCAGTTTTGCAAATTTGCATTGATGAACTAGCAAGCTCACGCTTGTTTCTTCGCATTTTTTGGCAAGAAAGTCACACTCTGAAGTTCAGAGATTGTCGATTCAACACTAGGTAGAAAATATAATTTTGAGAGAAACTATCGAGATGAAATCCAACAATTGCAGTCTTCAACGTATGTTTACAAAATATAAATTGTAAAATGTAGGTACCTAATTAGGATCTCTTTCCATTGAATAATTGGAATATTCTCTAAGTAGGTACGCTTTTATAATTTACATACTTGAGTATTGTGCGATATGTTCAATTCTTATTTTATTCCAAATCATCTTCATAAACCAATTTATTTGTTTTGCTGTAATTCTTCTTCTCATCTCATGATCATTACATAGTATAAAGCAAAGTCGCTTTCGCTGTCTGTCCCTATGTATGCTTGAATCTTCAAAACTACGCAACAGATTTTGAAACGTTCTTTTTTTAAAGATGAAGTGATTCAAGAGGAAGGTTTATTTGTATAATACATGCATATTATTGTAGAGAAACACTGATGAATTTACAGGATTTTAATATGATGTCGTAAATAAACACATTTTTTTGCGCTTACATTGCAAACGCTGACTGAACCCCACGAGATAAATCGAAATAATGTACTCGGTTTGTACTCCCAAAAAAGGTCAAAAAAAAGTCCGCGATGGTATATGTCTATCTCTAGAGGATAACCCACAATAACCATTTTTTATCCTTCACATTTTAAGGGAAAAATGGCTTATTTAGGAAGTTATTTTAAGCCATACAGCATTAATCCTTATCCAATTAAGTACCGGATTTTCATTATAAATTGACCACCCCTCTAACTCTGTTACAAAAACAGTTACATTAAAATATTTCATGAATAAAATATTGCCTAAGGTGGCGTAAGGACACAGTAACAAAGCCTACACAGAACACAACTGCTTACTCCCGAACTCGGCACAAGTTACAAGCTTCGAAGCTTGTAGTTTCAGAGGGGTCTCCTCAGGAGACCTAGGAGTAATCAGGATAAACAATATCAATACAATATCCAATAAAAAAAATAATGAACTATTGTAGTATTGCAGTATTGGTATCTGTGGTACTCAGAATGAGAGAATTAGACCAAACATATGTTATATATTCGAAATTAGGGGAAAAAGAGCTTGCCAAATATGGAAAAGTCCACAGGGTGTTCCATTTGAGAAAACATTAGTCGACTTCGTGCAGCTTTTTTGAGAAACATTTTTTGCACCTCTTTTAGTAACAAAGTTAAAGGGGGGGTCAAATAATGGTGAAAAACCCGGTGCCTTAAATACATTGTCCATTCAATATATCAATATGGCTCTTTACAGCATGTTATTCGAATGAATATTTCCGAAGATATTACAGATTTCAAATGCAGAACATAGCGGTGCGGCGCCGGCACTACCGTTATTTATAAGGATTGCCTTGCATCCGTGCGAAGCCAAGGCGGGTCGCTAGTTATACATATATTGTATATTAGCGTTGTAAACCCGCCTTCCACGTTTGATGCCTTATGCCTCAATTACACTCAGCCACTGCCACTGCTCCTCGCGCTGCCAGAAATATTTCCCGGAATACTTCTGCGGCAGTATGGAAAGGCAGTGACTATTTACACTCAGCTCGAACATTTCTCTCGCGATTAAGTTTTGGCAATGGCGGACGACGAAATTGCAGCCTCAGCGCTCTGTCTCTTATTACACTTTCATTTAAGTATATAAATATGTGAGTGTCGTAGAAGATGATGGATGATATCAATATACATCGTGCACTTTGTGCTTAAGTTCATGGTTTTTATCAGAAGAATCCCATATCACTGTTTCGATCTCGAGGAGTTCTAGAAATGATATTATTTTTTCGTTGCTCCACTCTGTCGACATTTTTCGCAACAATTAACGATGTCAATCAATTGATACGACAACGTACGCAACACTTCCACGACAGTAACTGGGCAGAGTGTGATCACTCCCTGCCACTTGCGCTGCCGGTCCTTTGACTGCCGCACGAAAAACCGCTAATTTAGGGAGTGACCGGCAACGCGAGTAGCAGCGCGAGTGGCAGTAGAAGTGAGGTGATTACATTCTCACCATGCCCATTTCCCTGCTCACTTCCCTGCTCGCTGCCGTGGAAGTGGGCTGAGTGTAATTGACGGGTTACATATTGTAGGAGGCCAATCACTGAAAGACTTATAGGTTTTTTCTTGGAAACACATTGAAGAAATAAAAACATTCCAACTATTTCCATTACATGTACACACACCGTCAAAATTCGTGTACCCCAAATCCACTCTCAACTTGTTTAATGTAGCATAACAATTTTTTGTGTGGAATCTTCACTATCTTATCACTCAAATGAAAACATAAACCAGCCAAAAAAGGTTTCTTGCTTGGCAGAATACAGGTGTATTCAAAGTTGATCAGTTTTCAGCGAATAACAATGCCAGGACGTCCTATTTGTCATTTTGACCGGGCAAGAAAAGTCGCCCTACATCAAGTTTTGAAGAAACCCCAGATTGCGCAACGTTTGAATATTCCACGGACTTCAGTAAGGCGCATATGGCCCTTCTCCTGGAAACCGGCAGCGTTGCCCGAAGACCGGTTCCTGTACGACCCAGAACATCAACGCAAGCGAAGGTCATTATTTATATATATATTTAAATATTGAGAAGGGTTGAGGTTGAGCCTATAAATCCAGGAAATGAAAATACATTGGAATGTGAACAACGAAACTAAAAAAAAATATGATATTAAACAAAAAATGAAAACAGTTGAGAAACAAGCGATGTTGGACTCTACGCATAGAATCTCTTCTTGTGGATGGTAACTTATTCAAGTTGTCGAAAATCCTATTGGAAAGGAATTTGTGGCGTGGTGTTATTCTGTATGGTTCCATTGGTTCCTTCAAAAGTTCCAAACGGTGGCCTCTAAGGTTGTTGGAATTCAACCGAAACATGTCCCTGAAAGATGACGGCCCATAGCTCGGTATGCAAATATGAGGTCTCCCCGATCACGACGTTCGCAATGCTATCTAGTCCAAAAATGCCCAATCGATTTAGGCCATTCTCGGCTAAAAATTCGAAAAGTACGGAGATCGTGACGAAATGATATAGCCTTCGTTCGAATGAAACGAGCGCTCAACAAACAATCCTGCATAAGGAATTGACGCATGGCAGTAAATCTAAAAAATAAAGTGAAATTCTGTGGAATGCCGAATTGACTCGTTTACCACGCACCGCAATTTTTAAATTAGTTTGACCAACAATTTCTTTGAACTGTTTATCTCAAATCGATTTACGTCGGAACTGAAATGTTCCCCATCTTCGGTAAAACTTTCATCAATTGGCAACGTTGTTCCAGTGTGAGAAATAACTAAATACAGTAGTGTCAACCGAACCAAAACTTCCATCTTTTTTCCATAAGAAAGCCTGTGCTTACTTATCTGTACTTCCTGCCTGCGCAGGTTTACTGGTCCATGGTGTCGAGATGTATTCACGGACCTTTAAAAAGCGAAAAAATTGAATTTTCAAGCCAACCAGTCAAGCAGATTAGTTTCGGTGAGAAGTGAATGTGCACCTGGCCATTCTAGTCCACTGATTTTGTTTGGCTCGCTTTTTATGATCTCGTGATAGTATCCTTGAAGGGGTCAGCTCAATGCTGATGGGGAAGAAGCGGGCAGATGGTTTCACGGAGCACTTCACGAGTGATTAGAGGTGGACCAGTGAGCTCCCATTTTGAAATCTGGCAATGAGAAGAAGGGAACAGAGAACTCTTTCGTTGATATTGATTAATCACGTCTGAAATGGGGTTTTCATTTGGGTCATTCGGATTGTTAATTGTTTCGAACGGGCAAGTAGAAATGATTATTTACTGGTGAAGTTTTGACTTCAATGTCCAGAAGGGTATATTGATTCGATCAATTAAAGATTCAACTGTTTACAGGAAAAGCTCACGTTATTTCTTTTTCATTTATACAGGGCGATTCCGGAGGAGACCGTCAGATTTAAGGAGAAGTTGTTACTAGTCAAGGCAGTTTCGAAACAATGTTTGGTTTATGGTTGGTGCCTTTATTGAGAGTCTACAGGGTGGTCCTATTCGACCAATTTTTCTTTTATTCATAACTTTGGTATTGCTTGATCAATATTGATGAAATTTTCAGTGTAGAACAAAATGATTGTCTACTTTAAAAAATTCCAACACTTTCTCAAAAATACAATGTGGAAATCAATTGAGTGCAGATTAAATTTGCATGTTCAAAAAACAACCTGTACATTTCATTTTCAAACATTCGCTACCTGCTTCAGATTCTAGATACCATAAGTTTCGCTCCAAGGCAGTTAGAATATTCTGAACTAGATAGTAGGTAAAGCTGTATCGTCCAATGATACCAAGCTCTTCCGAATGTATGGATAATAGTTTTTATTATACAGGGTCTTTCACGAGGAACCTCACCCATATTTATACAGGAAACTACTGAACGTATTTTCATGAAATTCAGCACTTATAAGTATTTCACGATGCTGATGAAATCTAAAATATTTTCAAGGCATCAGCACCTCCGGTTTTTCCGGAAATGACGTCAACTTCCGTTTTTCAAATCAGAACACCATTTTTTTAATGCAGAAATAGATTGCTTAGAAAATTTCAAGTTATTTTGATGTAGCATTTTTCAGTTTTGGTTGGAAAATTCTCTCTGAGCGGGAAAATTCGAAAAAAAAATCGAAAATAGAGCTCCGCTGAAACAAGATAACTTCGAGGTTTTTGGATGGAAAATTTTCATTTTTGGGATTTTTCAAGATGTAAGATTGATGTGTCCACTTTAAAAATCGAAATCGCGATTCATGATACAGGGGGTGAAAAAATCGCTTTCAAAATTAGGGCTGACAAAATCGTGAAAAATCAATTTTTTAAAATTAGAACCCCATTTTTTTATGGCAGATATTGAATCTACGTTAAAAAATAATGTGAGTGTATGCATCACACCCTTGCCCTAAAATGGATATTTTCTGAGTTAATATCCACTTTAGGGCAAGGGTGTGATGCATACACTCACATTATTTTTTAACGTAGATTCAATATCTGCCATAAAAAAATGGGGTTCTAATTTGAAAAAATTGATTTTTCACGATTTTGTCATCCCTAACTTTGAAAGCGATTTTTTCACCCCCTGTATCATGAATCGCGATTTTGATTTTTAAAGTGGATACATCAATCTTACATCTTGAAAAATCCCAAAAATGAAAATTTTCCATCCAAAAACCTCGAAGTTATTCTTGTTTCAGCGGAGCTCTATTTTCGATTTTTTTTTTCGAATTTTCCCGCTCAGAGAGAATTTTCCAACCAAAACTGAAAAATGTTACATCAAAATAACTTGAAATTTTCTAAGGAATCTATTTCTGCAATAAAAAATGGTGTTCTAATTTGAAAAACGGAAGTTGGCGTCATTTCCGGAAAAACCGGAGGTGCTCATGCCTTGAGAATATTTTAGATTTCATCAGCATCGTGAAATACTTATAAGTGCTGAATTTCATGAAAATACGTTCAGTAGTTTCCCGTATAAATATGGGTGAGGTTCCTCGTGAAAGACCCTGTATATAATACAAGAAGAGATGAAATTTTGCCGGCAAAATTTCTCGATTGTAACATGAAAGTTTGTTGCTAAGGCAATTTCGTGAATGACATTTGTATCAAAATCACGAGCCGTTAGGCGAAATGAGCGAAATTGCCGAAAAGCAAAAAACTTGAATATTACAAGAGAGAAATTTTACCTGCTTAAATTTCATCTCGAGTGGTATTCGACATGGGTATTTCACGAAAAAATATGGTTATATGGTTACATTGGGCACGTATTGCGATCTTTGACAAATAAGTTTTCATCATAGACTAACTGAACTATGTTTGTTTTTTCTGTGGTACTTATTTCCGAAGCTATCTATGAATTTGAGAAACGTCAAAAATTTTATCGCTTGAAAATCAACTTGACAGTTTTGCCCGTTTTATCGATGAGAAACGAGTGTTGCTAAGAAAACTTCCTCACTAAAAATGGAATGAGCGAAATAGTCAAATTGAAAATTTAAATTTAAATCAAGTTCGTTAAGATCCATGGATACCATCACAGTGAACCACAGAATGAGAATATTGAATAAATATTCTGTAAATTATCCGAATAGATGGATTGGTCGTGGAGGCCCTATTGCTTGGCCGCTAAGATCACCTGAACCCTTTAGAATGTTTTGTGTGGGGACGGGGACATCTGAAAACAATAGTTTATAAGGTTGAATTGGAAGTAGAGAACACCTAGTTGAAAGAATTTCCGAGGAATATTATATCTCGAAGCAAATTAATCCCTCATCAGAAGGTCAATTGGAAATTTGATAAAATGGTCGCGAATATGTATTCAAAAAAGACGAAATTATTTCGAACATTCTATTTGAATTTTGTTTTGATGCTCAGTTTTGCCTTTCATAATATGTTTCGAATGTTTATTCTGTATCAGTTGTTGTAGATTTTTTGGTTTACGTAGGTACTTGTAGAGAATCTGGACGTGTGCCAAAAAAAAAAATAAAATATCTCCAGTAATGTAAACCTATGGTAGAATCTGAAGCAGGTGAATAACGGGAGTTGTAAAATTGGGATTATTCCGTGGAAAATGCCGGGACGTCCAATTTCTCATTTTGACCAGGCGAGAATAGTAGCCGTTCATCAAGAAGCTTTGTCGAACCACCAGATTGAACAACGTTTGAATATTCCACGGATTTCAGTAGGGCTCATAGTGGCCCTTTTCCTGGAAACCGGTAGAGTTGCCTGGAGGCTGGTGCCTGGCCGACCTAGAGTAACATCTGCAAAGGAAAATCATTGAAACTACCTCGTCTATCATCTGGACATAAAGCTACCCGTCGTCAATGGGCTGAACACCACCAAGACTGGATTCTTCCACAATGGCACAACGCATTTTTTTCGGACGAGTCACGATTCGGTTAACGAATTGATAGTTGACAAAAAATTACTCAATTTCGCCCAGGAAGTTATGTCCTTTCAAGGCGAATCAATAATGTGTTTGGGAGTATAATGTTCGGCCGCCATTCCCCTCGTATTATCGTCGAAGGAACAATGACTGATGGAATCTATGTAGAAAACATCATTGAACTAAACATTGTTCTTCTTCGCAACGAATTTGAGGATCATTTCATTTATCAGGATGATATCGCCCCACCACACACACCGCACACGAAAGATGCAAAACATTATTCAAGAGAACAATATCCAGAGAATATCGAGTGGATCAATATAGTTGATGAAAATTTAAAGTCTCATCATCATCTCATGAGTTATTTATTCACGACACATAACATTGTAGGGGAGCTCCGACTATTGGCTGCTTGAGACTTCTCCTTCTTATTCAGCCCTCCTTTATCCACTGCTGGACATAGGCCTCCCCCATGCTTCTCCATACTGATCGGTCTTGTGCTATCTGAAACCAGTTCCTTCCTGCATGCTGCTTAACATCATCAAGCCATCTTCTTTGCGGTCTTCCTATGCTGCGCTTTGTTTGTCTTGGTCTCCAGTGTACGAGCTTTTATGTCCATCTCGACTGATCTTGTCGTGCGACGTGACTCACCCACTGCCACTTCAAGTCTGCAATACGTGCTATTATATCAACGACCTTAGTTCTTCGTCGGATTTCTTCGTTTCTTATTCTGTCCCTAAGACTGATATTTAGCATGGTTCTTTCCATGGCTCGTTGCATTACTCTCATTTGATTTGTGGTCTTTTTTGTCATAGCCATTGTTTCCAGGCCATAAGTCGCTACTGGCAATATGCACGTGCCGAAAACTCTTCTTTTGAGGCTTATAAATGGAACTTCACAATTTCCAAAGATGAATTTCAGTTTCCCGAAGGCTATTCAAGTTAGTGTTCTCGTTCTCTTAATCTCCGCTGTTTGATTTTCTTTTGAGACTATGGATTGTAAAACACCATCCAAAGCAATTCTTCATCAAGAACCCAAACTCGCAGCAATATAAAACCTTGTGGGAAGTGCTGTTGCTGCAGTGGTCTATAGCTGCGCAGTACATTAGTTATAACGGGGTGCACTGTGTTGCAGAACTATGGATGATAGGATTTCGGCGCACTCTTTTGATAGTGAGCATTCTCAAACGCTGCTTCTTTTGAACTTTCTTTTCCAAGTAACGTTCGAGTTTGAACTTTTTCTTCAGCGATCAATTGAAAAGACACTTCTTGTTGGTAGTCTCTGAATTTAATTGACAATCTGAGATTGCATTCGTGAATTATCGTTCAATTGAAGTAGACAGACTTAATGAATTTACATGAATTGTGATTGCAATATTAATTGACATGTAAGTTAACATTGAAATGAACTGCGCAGGAAATGTATTCGTCGTTTGAAATGGGCTGCCCGAAGTGTGCATTGTAAGACATTGTAATTATCTTTATTAGCAACCTTGAATTTTGAATTAGTCGAACATAGAAAAATTTCATTGTTTACTGCGAAGATTGACAGGAATATTGATGAAACAAGCTCAAAGAACGAATCTCAGATAAAACTACGTTATGTGCAGGTACTTCCTTTTGTATGAGGTTTGTACCAGTCTTTAATAGACCGAAAATATCAACAAAAGTAGTAGCTTCTAAGATTCGGGGATGTAACCCAAAAATACAGCCTATGTACGTGGACGTACGTCATGATTCTGAGACAAATAACAGCTTATCGGGCAAAAGTCAAAGTATGCCAACCCAAGGCAGAATAGTACAATGAGAATAAAGGGGATATCCTGTATTTGTATCACTAGGGCTATGAGGAGATCTACAACAAGGTGATTGGTGATCGTTACAGATTTCACACATCTTTGTCTTGTGATAGATAGATTAGCCCATGAGGATATTCTTAGACTATCCAGGGAAGGTACTGGCAATGAGAAAATTAGGAATCAGAGAAACTGGACATCTCCGACCGAATTCATCCCATCTTTTACAGTGACGAGATGATAAAGATAATAAGCATCGAGGAAACCTTAACTACGATGCTGAGTAGAGGATTTTCTAATAGAAGGTGTTATTTTGCCACATTATTGGATGAATGATCGGATGTTTATTTCATTACAAAGTTATGCGTTGATAGAGGAATATAACATCAGCCAGATGACCACCACGACCACAGGACCATATCCTTTTCATAAATTTTCTCATAAACATAATATCACAAACTGGCTGCCCTATGTCTTCGATAGCCTCACGAACTGCATCTTTGAGGTCTCGAATCGTCGCTGGGCTCTTGGCGTAGATCGTCTCTTTCACATGGCTCCGAAGGAAGAAGTCGCAAGGTTAAAAAAAACACTCGGTGGCCACTTGTGATCACCTCTCCGAGAGATAACACGGACCGGAAACTTTTCCCAAAAGATCAATGGTTTCGTTGCTTCTGTAGTTCTGTGGCACGTTGCGCCTTCTTACTGAAAGTAATCGTTGTCGAGATCAAAACCATCCAATTCCGGCCATAAAAAATCTATAATCATCTCTCGATAGCGCAATCCATTCACCGTAACTCAGTGTTTTTCAAACTTTTTCATGATGCGACCCCCCTGGTATGAGAAAATGTTTCGCGACCCCCCGACCCTTCCCTATTTTATCATGTACGGTTATGTATGTTAATGTTACAGTGTTACAAATATTCATTCAATACATCGATGAGAAGTTAGCCACATCCACACACTCACTTAAAGACAAAAAATGGCTAATGGAAAAAAATCATAACTCAGTGAAATGAGATGGTATTGCAATCAGATTTAGATGTGAGATTGATGGGTGTATAAGAAATTGAATTTGGAGACTTTCAAGACTCAGGGAGGGAGTTATGGGGGTTGTTGGGGGTGGTTTCTGACAAAAATCATAACTCGACAAAATGGGAGTGTTCCTCGATTGGTTTCGAATATGTGTTTCTTGAAAGCCGAAAGAATAAAATGCAATAACTCTCATAGTTTGTTAGCCCCCAGGTTTGGAGATTTGGGGGGTTGTTTATGGAAAATGACGAAAAAAAATTCATATCTCGGTGAACTGAGATTGTTCCCCGATCAGATTCAAATATGTGTTTCTTGAATGCCGAAAGAATGGAATACGAAAGACCTCATAGTTTGTTAGCCCACAGGTTTGGAGATTTGGAGGGTTGTTTATTAAAAATGGTAAAGAAAAGTCATATCTGGAAAATATGAGAGTGTTTCACGATCAGATTCGAATATGTGTTTCTTGAATGCCGAAAGAATTAAATACAGAAGACCCCATAGTTTGTTAGCCCCTAGGTTAAGAGATTTGGGGGGTTGTTTATGGAGAATGATAAAAAAAATTCATATCTCGGAGAAATGAGAGTATTCCATGAAAGAAGAATTGTATCATTTGATTAATCCGAAACAAACACAACCTTCTATTACTAAAGCTCTCCCGACTTCTGGCGACCCCCCTACAGAAGCTTCGCGACCCCCCAGGGGGTCGCGACCCACAGTTTGAAAAACACTGCCGTAACTGTTGGTCCAGCCTCATTCTCGAAAAAGTAAGGGCTCGTTCGGACTAGGCCAGTAGATTGGTCGAGTAGCGAGTGATTTAATAAAGGTGGATTTATACAGCAACTAAAATAAAATAAGAACTAAAATAAAATAAAATAAGAAATAAGAGCAGACAACATAGGTTTATAGAGATCACCAGAATAAAATAAGAAATAAGAATGAACCAATCAAATCGCAGATTTTTTGACAATGACTTTTGTGTTTTGTGCAAGTTCAGAAAATCGCCTATTCCGCCTTTCATTCAAGGCGATAATCGCAGTACCTGTCATCAATAACAACATCGCTCCTATCATGATTTCTTGGTCATCCATATTAAATATATTATCAACAATGATTTAAAAAAATATTCATTGAATTTTAGGTTAGAAAACTAGAACTTGTCAAAAGTTTCAATACGGAAAAGATTGGGGGAGTGGATTTGGGTCATGCGCACTATCATTTCCCAAATAAAATAAGCGAAAAAGATGAAAGTTGATCATCTCTTATTCTAATTCTTATTCCTAATTTTAGCTTATTTCCTGTATAAACGCTGTCATTGAAATGCATGAAGTGAACATTCTTAATTTATTTTATTTTAGTTCTTATTTTATTTTAGTTGCTGTATAAATCCACCTTAACTTGCCGTGTGCGAACGCCAGCAAGCGAATAGAGTACAGGGTATCCCATTTTGGGCACTTTTACGGGATATCTCCGTTATTTTTAACGTTAGCGGGATGCGGTTTTCGCGACAGTGTGCTACTTTTTTGTGAAACTGAAGATGGCGCAAACAGTTTTTGCATAGCCCTCTTAGTTTTTGCTATACAGACTGGAAATGAAAAGTATCACTTTTTAATCACTCCCCATATCTCAGTTGTGCTTGAACTTGGAGAAATGGTTGAAACGCATTCCTATAGATTTTTTTCCGTGGAATCCAGTGGCGTAGTCAGTTTTTCAATTTCACTTTCTGTTTTTGAGTTATTGAGCAAACATATGTTTTTTTAAATGGGACACCCTGTATATTATTTTTTATTCTTATTAAGCACAATCTCAGCTTTTCAAAAACATATTATTTTATGCATTTATTTTCGAATTATTTAAATTTTCAAAAAATTGCAAATTAAATTAAGTTAAATATTAGATCATGAGATGTAGATATTCTGTTAACATTATTTTCGATTTCTAACGAAATCTTGACATTTATTTTTTGTTTTTAATAAAAAGTCATAGCCTACTACTTAGCTATTGACAATTGAATTACAAAATGCATAAAATAATATGTTTTTGAAAAGCTGAGATTGTGCTTAATAAGAATAAAAAATAATATACAGGGTGTCTCATTTAAAAAAAACATATGTTTGCTCAATAACTCAAAAACAGAAAGTGAAATTGAAAAACTGACTACGCCACTGGATTCCACGGAAAAAAATCTATAGGAATGCGTTTCAACCATTTCTCCAAGTTCAAGCACAACTGAGATATGGGGGGTGATTAAAAAGTGATACTTTTCATTTCCAGCCTGTATAGCAAAAACTAAGAGGGCTATGCAAAAACTGATTGCGCCATCTTTAGTTCCACAAATTAGCACACTGTCGCGAAAACCGCATCCCGCTAACGTTAAAAATAACGGAGATATCCCGTAAAAGTGCCCAAAATGGGATACCCTGTACAGTTGTCAGTGGGCGAGCCGACTCTCCACTTGACTAAACTACTGATGGCCTAGTCCGAACAAGCCTTAAGGTCCAATGACCCTACTGGAACATAAACCGCACCAAACAGTCACACGTTGAGGATAAAGAGGTTTTTCAACATTACTCTTGCGTTTCCGAGCCCCAGATGCGACAATTTTGCTTGTTGACGAAGCCACCAAGGTGGAAATAGGCCTCATCACTCAAGACGATTTTTCAATGGAATTTCGGATCATTTCCATGAATCAGCAAAGACGCGACGTTGTTGGCGTTCGGCTGGCTTGAGTTCTTGTGTTAACTGAACTTTATAAGCCTTCAGACCCAAATCTTTATGCAAAATACGGTGTAATGACGTTTGTGGAATGCCTCATTCCAAAGAACGACGTGGAATGGACAATTCTGGGTTTTCTTCAACACTTTCGGCTACAGCAGCAATATTACGGCAATATTCTTGAGTGACGTGCACGTGTTTTATTCTTCACATCACTAACTTGCTTCAACAGCTCAAATTTTTCCACCAATTTCTGTGTTGCGTTTCGACAAGGTGCTTCACGACGACCCAAAAATGTTCAAGTTTCACGATCCTTGAAAAATATAGAACAATTTAAAAAAATTCGAAAGAATTGAAGATGCCCCACACTGAAGGGGTAAAACGTTGACATTTTTTACATTAAAAAACTGAGGTCAACGAAGAGAGAAATTTATTCATGATGAAGAAATATGATATAAAAGCATTAAGCTGTGAATGCTACTATAAAAATTGACAAATAGAATGTGAATACGAACTAGGTCTCCCATACTGTTCACGCTACCAGACCGAATGGTCCAACGCCAGCTAAAATATGTTTAATTAAATATTGGGTTTGGACAACAAAGATTGAAACAGTGAATGGTACTATACCTTTTCAACTTCAAATTGGGATCTATCAAAATCAAATTGGGAATTAACATATTCAAATTGGGAATAAACACATTCAAATTTGGAATAATCAATTTCAAATTGGAACGACATACATCTGATTCACATGGATGTCATTCCAATATGAAATTGATTATTCCCAATTTGAATGTGTTTATTCCCAATTTGAATATGTTAGTTCCCAATTTGATTTTGATAATTCCCAATTTGAAGTTGAAAAGGTATAGAAACGAGGTGTAACCTCAAATCTGTGTAAGTGATCTTTTTTGTTGTTTGAACGCATTATTTTATTAAAATATTTTAGTTCCCTGAAGATGGTCACGATAGAGAAAGCAATAAAGAGGAACATTGAGCCTGGGATTATTAAACCCAATAATCACACACATCAGATACATTGGTAGGTACATAATAGTGAATTTCGGAAAATTATATATAATATAATATAATATAATATAATATAATATAATATAATATAATATAATATAATATAATATAATATAATATAATATAATATAATATAATATAATATAATATAATATAATATAATATAATATAATATAATATAATATAATATAATATAATATAATATAATATAATATAATATAATATAATATAATATAATATAATATAATATAATATAATATAATATAATATAATATAATATAATATAATATAATATTTTTTCTTCCTTATTTTTTCCCCTTTTTATGTTGTCTCATGTAAACAGAGTTGTCACTTTTTTAATGGGATTGTATAGGTAACTTTTAAACCATGCAGTGGCGTGTCTAGGATTTATGGGCCCCCCCGCGAAAATTGTACCAAGGCCCCTTGATTTCAGGTGAATCAACTTTGTTGTGAAAATATGCATTCTGCTTCTACATATGGCAGAATAACGTAGGTAAGAGCACTGTGAATAAATTACAACTTCCCAGAAAACTGGCAGAAATTTTATTGAAACCTCAAAACAACGTATAATTCTTTGAAATAATATAAAATATAAAAAACAAAGGAACAAATTGAGATCACTAGAAAAGTACATAAATAATGATCAAAAAATTAATAAAGTATCAAATTCCCACGGAAATGATCATATAATATAACCAAAACATGTATGCAGGGTGTTTCACCATAAACTGGACAAACATATATAGCCGTGTAGATAACAACGAGGAAATCATTTTTGCCTTATGACATATACCCCGTTTTCGATGCATAAGCGAGATACAGGGTGTTTAAAATGTCAACTTTGAGCAATATTCTGATAACTGTGGTGAGTTATGCGTGACATTTGAAATAACGATTACTGGTCACATCTTAGTATTTTTTAGGGCTCAATTCAAATGTGGTGTAGAATTCAGAATGAAATAATATTCATTGGTTTTTTTTATAGCCTTCCAAAAATTACGCTCGGGGAAATTTCATAATTTTTATTTGAGAAACTGGAAGCCGTACGAAGGCCAAAATTGTTCTAATGGGCGCCAGAATGACCCGGACCGAAATATGAATTTTTAGACCAAAAAAATTTTTTTCAAAAAACTTCGGTAGGATTCGAACTCTACGAGTATGAATTGGGTTTATTTTAATCTTATAAATTTCCGTTACCAAAGCGACGCAAGTGAATCGAAAGTGGAGAGTTC
This sequence comes from Adalia bipunctata, assembly GCA_910592335.1. Taxonomy (NCBI): domain Eukaryota; kingdom Metazoa; phylum Arthropoda; class Insecta; order Coleoptera; family Coccinellidae; genus Adalia; species Adalia bipunctata. The sequence goes on along the minus strand of OU342952.1, from coordinate 33,438,260 downwards.
GATTCCCACCAAAGTTTTTTGAAAAAAAAATTTTTGGTTTATAAATTCATATTTCCGTCCGGGTCACTCTGTCAGCTCATTAGCCTAAATTTGGAATTCGTTCGGCCTCCAGTTTTTTGAATGAAAATTATGAAAGTTCTCTGAGCGTGATTTTTGGAAGGATACAAAAAGAAAACCAATGAATATTATTTCATTCTGTATTCAGAATGAAAGATAGTTCAACCATGTGACTGAAGACATATAAAAAAAGTTGAGTTCGAATTTCGAGAAAAATTTTTTCACGGAAAATCTTAGAAAATCTATTACGTTGAAATAGTGCTTTCCAAATTGGCAACTGAAAAAAAATCCAACTTTGCAGGCTTTCCGCCATTTTGAAATTTTTTTTTTCAGAATTCTACAACACAATTGAATTGAGCCCTGAAAAATACTAAGATGTGACCAGTAACCGTTATTTCAAATGCCACGCATAACTCTCCACAGTTATCAGTATATTGCTCAAAGTTGACATTAAACACCCTGTATCTCGCTTATGCGTCGAAAACGGGGTATATAAGGCAAAAATGACTTCCTCGGTGTCATCTACACAGCTATATACAGGGTTAGTCTTTGACTTGTACATATATTTAAACTGTAGATTCTTGAGGCCATTTTTCCGAATTCGGCTCGGTTAAAGAGATATAGCCATTTGAAAAAAAAAATTGTGCTAAATGCGTGCCTGATATTATTCTCTACAAACACCTCAAAGTTCATATTTTTCAATTGAAATTGATGTGATTATTAGATATTCTGGGTGATTCATTTAGAAAATACTCAAGCACTAACCTTATTTGAATAAGAATGTTACCAACACGATATTTCCTAACAAAAACGCGAGCAAAAACGCTAAGTTTTGTCCCATCATTTCTGCAATTGAAATGCCATATTTCTCACACCAAAATAAGTTCCTTCTTCGATTTGCCTGAAGATTAGTTTGTAAACACTAATAATTTGTTCATATTTGCCTCGATACCCTGAAACTATCTTATAAAAATTAGTTTCTCACTAACCTATCCTAACTCCATTAGGTAATCAAAGTCATCTGATTCGAGGTCAATGACCTAACCTAATCCATCTCCTCTGTGATAGTGATCACAGAATTCTAGAGAAGACGATGCCAGATTGCCGATTTTCTCTTCAACAATGGTATAGGCGAACTCAAGAAAGCAGAACATCCCCTATCGTTAACGGAAGAACTAGTATTGTTTACTTTTCGCTAAAGGCTTCTACGCATTGCTCTTTGGAAATGCCAAACGAGTAGTTCTGATTCTCGCCGATCTAAATTTCAGTCGCGGTGCGCTGCCGGCTGCGGTGTAGCCGCCACGCAAGACAAACCGTTGTTCTATGTCTCATCACAGGCCAGCCAGTCTGTGATAAAATGAACGACGCTTAAACGCGATAACCTTTCTACATGGATTATGGATTCAATTCATTTATTTATTTACTCGCAGAGAATAAAGCAAACAGGTGATGCTTGTGATTTGTGATGTGAAAACCGTGTAGGGTCGATTAAAAATTTCAAGAGGATATTGTTAAGAAGATAGATATTTTCCTGAAGGACGGGTATCAATAAATTTTTAATAGAAACTTGCTTATAAACTGTGTAATTTCATGCTTCTCGGAATTAAGTTGATAAACATTGACAACATTGTTAATTTGTTAAGAGACCAGAGAAGAAACAATATTCGATGATATTTAATCCAGGGAGGCATTCAGATTTTTTATGAAATTCATGATTTTTTCCTCAAATTTCTTCGTATACATAACTCAATAACTCGAAAACGACGCGTTTTATTGAAAAAATATAGGAATATTTTTATTCGCTAAAATGGTTGATTCTTTCGAAAATATGAACCGTTTATCCTTTTCAAGTGATTTGATAGTGTTTTTGAATGAATTTATGAGTCGACCACCCTGTAACTTTTGAACTAGGAGAGATATTGAATAAGTTTTGATTGAGGAATATGCACCATGAATAGAGTAAAGAATCAACCAAAATTCAGTTCATTTGAAATAACGGTTCCGAAGATATGAACAGCAAAGTGTTTTTTTCGTGGATTTTCGACACCCTGTATCTCCCAAACCAAACCGAATTTTGAAAAATGGCATGGGAAAAAAGTGTTTCGTTTGATGAGAGGAATCTACAGTTAAAATATATGTACAAGTCAAAGACTCACCCTGTATGTTTATGGTGAAACACCCTGTATAATATAAACTCGGTGGAAATCTTTTTCTTGCCTTCCTATCTGCAAATTGATTTATAAAAATTGATTTATCCATTGCAGCTGCTTCTTCTGCTTCTATGGATAATATTGCAAGTCCACTTAGTCTCTCTTGGGACATTTTATTCCGTAAATAATTCTTAATGATTTTCAATTTGGAAAATGACCTCTCAGCAGAGGCCACAGTTATAGGTAACGTCAGAAACAGATGAAATTGTATACAGTCTGAAAACTTTTTCGCCTTTTAGAATATAATAACAATTTCAAACATATTGTTACCACATCCGCGTAGGCCCTCCGGGCCCCCTTAACGTTTTGGCCCCCCGCGCCGCGGGGTTTCGCGGTATAGTAGAACCGCCACTGACCATAAGAGTGAGAAGGTCAGTCGAATGGAGAAAAAGTTGCATTAATAGAAGTATTGTCAAGCAGTTCAAACAGATCGAGATTATCAGAGCCGGTTATTGAGATATCATGAGAAAAGTAAATTCTGTCATTTTGATTTATCCCTTTTTCAATACGGACCTGCATATTTTATGACACTTTTTGAAATAACTTTCTACGCTGAATGCAAAGATATATCATACAATGTCATTCAAAGTTGATTTTCAGGTGATTTAGACCTTTATCCAAATTTCTTTGAGTCGGATCTGTATTACATTTACCTTTTGTTTAATTAACAACATGCAATAATTCGATATTTCGATAAGAACATTGATATCGTTGATTGACTTGCTTTTTCTTGCATACAGACAACTCTAGGTTTATTGAATGTATTATTTTCAAGTAGTAGGCCGTGGATAAAAAAACATAACATGAAATGACATTGTATGACACATCGTTGAATTCATCGTTAAAAGTTATTTCGAAAAGTGTCATAAAAATGCAGGTCCGTATTGAAAAAAATGAGGTTGAGGGTGGCCCAGAGAGTACGAAACGTTGAATACGAAATCTGATGGTTTAAAAGTTACCAATACAATCCCATTAAAAAAGTGGCCACTCTGTAGAAGATTTTCAGAGCATAAAACACTTTATATTTACACAACGATTCACATTATGATCGAAACAAAAATGGCAACATATTTTCAGTTTTCACGAAGGTTCTGCAACGAGAAATGCTCATTTCCTATTCTTCAATTTTTTGTATGTATATATTTCTATGAACGTAAGATTTCAGAAAAAATAGATCACAGCATTGAACATTCTGTAACTTTAAAAGTTACAGCAACTCGAAAATACAAATTTTCGAAAAAACACCTATTACAGTTATGAACAGGAGGTTTTTCATCAATGAGTTTTTCATAAAATTGGACCTTCAGGCACCTCTATCAGTTTTCGCTACCTAGCTTCCCAGAAAATACATTCAACCCGAGATCTCTAAGAAACAAAAATTCGGCTCATATAGGTACTCGTATACTCCATTCACTTTTATAAAGTATCGCGGTTGGCCATGATTTAGGTTTATCAAGTTTTTTCCCCTAGAACAGACGCAGGTTGGCACTTTTGAAAATTAAGCGACATTGCCAGGTCTACTTTCTATTTACTCTTTTTCAACTTTGTAAATGGAGTTAGTTCTTCGAAGATTTAACTGTGGCGCAGGTTTCGTAGAACTACTACATTTTCATGCTGGAGTATTTCAGGTTGTGCAAAAATGTATTTAAATGTCTTCTGAATTAACATAATATTTTCTCAAATTCATTAATTTCCCAAAGTAAATGAACATTTTGATAAATACGTAATTACTACGATTTTTTAGCAGAAACGGCAACGTTGCTCGTTCAACTGACAGAAGAATGACCATAACCCAACATTTTCAAAACATACACGGTGAAATGTCTCAAAATCTCATGGCAAACCGCGATACTTTATAAAAGTGAATGGAGTATACGAACTCCTATTGCGAAGTCCTAGATATCGCTATGTGCTGTTACTGAGCGATAGTTATGTCTCCATTGACAGAATAGTAAATAAAGATATTCCCAATTTGTTCGGGATAAGAAATTCTTTTTGGGAGCTTTCAAAGATATCAGGAATGTAACCAAAACAAGAAATTCTTATCACAAGCTCCCAAAAATATCTCGAATGTAACCTGAAGGAGAAATTCCCATTAAGAGCTTCGTAAATAAGGTCGTCCGAATCTTTGTTTTCAAGATAATTTCAAAATTCAATATTCCATCGAGATGAAGTTCTGCACTTAAATGGAAAATGAAATATTGTCCACATCACTCAACCAGAACCAAATAAAATACTAGCGATTAATCGACAAAAATTCACAATATTTCTGTTCTGAAATATCAGTATGGTCTATTTCTTTGAGAGCTGCTGTCTATGGCGAAAGAGCTTGGTGATTATGGACCCATTGCATTGTTATTTTCGTGGGTTAATTGACATGTCTAAAGTCACGAACTCTTTTAGTTTCACTATTCACAACAATTATTCACAGAAATTTCAATTCAAATCTACGACATTGGTTGCGCTTACGTTCTTTTCTACTGATTCGTTCTTTCTTTGATTCTATCTGCTCAACTTCGGCTTTCATAGAGGGTGTTTCCAAATTTGACGTAAACTTTGGAGTGGGTGTAAGTATCACTAATTTGCTGTCAGTTGAGCCATATATATTGATAACAGAAAATCTGTTCTAATTTTCTCACCTTACTTAATTTTTCGTTAATTTTTATCAGAAGAAAAAATTATATGTATGAAAATAGCAAGAATGTGCTATATCAGACGTTTACGAAGAATTAGTATACTATGAAGAAAAGAATAGTCAAATTTAATGATCATTAAATTTAATATTATTGTAATAAAATTATCCGAGGGAATATTTGAATGAATTTCGGTATAAAATGATTTTGGTTTTCACAATACACATAAAAATCATATTTATAGAGAATGACGCTATCTTTTAAACGATGTATCAGAAGCCCATACTTCGTATTTTAAAAATTAGGCTTTGCATTTTCACGAATAAGAACTTTGAATTTGACGTATTTCGAGATTTTCCGCATATACGGGGTGGTCACTCTCTTAATGGGATTGTATTGGTAACTTTTGAACCATAAGAGTTAGAAGGTCGGTCAATAGAGAAAAAGTTGCATTCATAGAAGCATTGTCAAGCAGTTCGAACAAATCGAGATTATCAGGGCCGGTTATTGAGATATCATAAGAAACGTAAATTCTTTCATTTCGATTTTTTCCCCACTTTATTTCAAATATTATCAAGAAATTTCACAGGAATTTTTTATTCGACAGTAAATTATCCTCAAAATGGACATAATCAGATTTCGTATCCAACGTTTCGTACTCTCTGGGCCACCCTCAACCTCATTGGATACGAAATCTGATTATGTCAATTCGAAGATAATTTACTGTCGAATAAAAAATTCCTGTAACATTGTTTGATAATATCTGAAATAAAGTGGGGGAAAAAAGAAAAATCGAAATGACAGAATACACTCTTCTTATGATATCTCAAAAACTCGCCCTGATAATCACGGTTTGTTTGAACTCACGTAAGAAAACCGGTGTTGTACCTAAACTTGAAACTTAGTGTGAAATTAGTATGATCGATTTCTCAATTCGTAACCTGCTATTGAGAAACCGGCCCTTAGTCACAGAATAACGTAGATCTAACAAATCGATCACTAATTTTCTCGTTTTGAAAAATTTCAATAAAAGATTTTTTTCAATCATTCTTTCAATTTCAAGTTTATCTTCAACCTGAAGCTGAGTGGCCACGGGCTAGACACAACATATTTCAGAACTTTTTCTCTTTCGTTACTCCTCTGTTCAGATATAAATTTCCGGACTACACACTTTCGAACGAAACCTTATTAATTCATAAAAAAATATTCATAAATATTCAGAATGACACTGTTGTAGAACTGCACAAAATGCTGTTTTGCTTTTCCGAATCCAAGTTTTTCAAAACCAGCAACACGTTTCAGTGATTCTATAACATAATTCATGGATCTTCGATTTCTTCGCTACGGAGTTTTTTGTACGTGCGTAAGAGCAGCGTTTGACCGGATTTCATTTTTTCTTGCATGTCATTACTCAATTCAATTTCTTGTTCCGACCGAGGCTCATTTAAAATTCTTCCTTCGACCTCTTTATTCTACTCGATTTCCTGTTCGAATCAATCAATTCGCCAAACTCATATAAAATTCATCCTCTCGTTCTAGCATCCTCTTGCTCCTTCAAAGGATCCACACATCGAAGGAGTTGATGTCCAGACTACCTGATGAGAATTTCATATCGTGCCGATGCGGCTTACTGAAGGTTGGGCCATGTTGTTTGAGAGCCGTTCCACATGGGACTGATGATCGGTCCTGATGGTCGGTCCTGATGGTCGGTCGAACTGATCATCAGTCGACGGTATTTGTTTTCACATGGATGCGTATCGTCAGTCGCCGCTATCAAAGACCATTTACCGCTATGGATTTGGAACGTGACACTGTTGTCGATTTGTGCGAGAATCGATTCTCGCACGAAGTATTCCGTATTCCGAAATTCTTATATCGGGAATTCTTATTATCATGAGAATTCTTTGTTTGAAAAGGTATATGGAAAATCTGCTCAATGATTGGTGTTCAAGTTTTATTAAATTTTTAAATTCCTTTCCATCATCATGTATTTCAAAACCCAAAGACCTCAGATAAAAATATGAGAAGCGACGACCTTATCTGTTGATGAATATGCAAACATACTTGCTTCTTGCTGTTGTCATTGAAAAAGATTCTTGGAATCTTCCTGAAATACACAGATCTGAGCCGCATCCTCCCAATATTCAAATCTATATTTTTATAATTTTCTCAGGATGTAGCCCAGAATTTTGATTTTTTCATGACACTAATCACCATTTCAGTTTCTGAATAAACTTTTTCCTACTCATTCGTAAAGACGTAAAAAATCCCCAGAATATTCAATAACATGCGCAACACCGCAATCGCATACGGACTGATGGTGCGCATCTTTGAATAAAGAATCATTTTATATTCTATGGTGCGCATACATGTGAAAGCCTCCTTTGTCGGCTCGAGCCGACGACACGCAAACGCAGCGGGCTGGACCGATGCTCGTGCTTGTTCCATCGGTCGACTGATGATACGCATGCATGTGAAAGGATTGCAAAATTCAGTTCAAACGCCGGCTCCGACTGACCATCAGGACCGACCATCAGTCGCATGTGAAACGGCTCTGAATCGGGATGCAAATTCATACAACCCATGATTATTTGACAATTTGACAAGAGCTATCAAACAAATCCTCCATGATCCCCAATCTGATGTTACAGGAATATCAGAATTTTTTTCATAATCTGCTATACAGGGTGATTTTTTTAAGTGTTTCATTAGAAGTTTTCGAGGAAGGAATTGCCATACAAATTCAAAATTTTGTATTTTTGTTTCAAAGTACATGAACTCAATTTGTAAAATATTTTCAAGCGGAATCTACTACCCATTTTGAAGACATGAAAAGATTGGCACACTCTCACTAGTTTTTCACGAGCAATCGATCGGAATTATAAAATTATATGGTTCCCATTTGAAAAAAATGAGATTTCATAGTTTTGTTGAGGCTCACTTTGAAGCCCTGTTTCAGGCACCCTGTATAATATGTCCTCATAATTTATACAATAAGCAGTATCAGCGTATTTTCTTTTGTTTCACTGTTGCAAAAATAATTTCTTACAATGAGAGATTTTGAAGATATAAAACACTAATTTGTGACAATCTTTCTGTCAAAAAATTTGAGAATCAGGCAATAATTCAACAATCGCTTGAAGTGGTTGCGCATATCATACATAAAATCATTGCAGAATTAAACAAAGAATTCGAGTATGTATAAATAAACAGGGTGTTACATTTGAAATAGCGATGTTCACAACCGTTTCCGGTAGAACTGGAAGTAGATTCCGCTCAAAAATATTTTACAAATTGAGTTCATGTACTCTAAAACAAAAATGCGAAATTTTGAATTTGTATCGCAATACAAATATGCGTGTAGCTCAAATATGTCATTCTCCATCTAAGCGCGAAACAACGAAATGATATAGCCCTCATTTAAGTGGAACATGCGCTCAAAAAGGCTTCTCTTGTTTCATTTCTACACTTGGAGTGGCAATCATTCCTCATTTCATAACGATGCGATCTATTCATTGGTATGCAAATACATTATTAGACTATTCATAGTCTATACAGGGTGAGTCTTTGACTTGTACATAAATGTGTAGATTCCTCTCACCAAACGAAACACTTTTTCCCTATACCATTTTCCAAAATTTGGTTTGGATTCGAAGATACAGGGTGTCGAATATCCATGAAAAAAACACTTTTCTGTTTATATCTTCGGAACCGTTATTCCGATTGAACTGAATTTTGGTTGAGTTCTTTCCCTATTCATGGTGCATATTCCTCAATCAAAACCTATTCAATATCTCTACTAGTATAAAAGTTACAGGGTAGTCTTTTTTTTTTCATGATATTGTTTGGGAATTTCGTGGAAAATATGAACAAGTTATTAGTGTTTACAAACTAATCTGCAGAAAAATCGAGGAAGAAACTTATTTTGGTGTGAGAAATGTGGCTTTTTAGTTAGTGGAGTTTTAGTGGATATAATCCGATGAAACTAACTGTTTTTGTTGAAATTATCTTGTTTGCAACATTTTTATTCCAATAAGGTTAGTACTTGAGTATTCCCTAAATGTATGAACTCAATTTCTATCGAGAAATATGAACTTTGCATCAATTCCAGAAGATCATTTGACAGGCGTAGTCAGCCCAATTTTTTTTTCAAATGGCTATATCTTTTTAACAGAGCCGAATTCGGAAAAATGGAAAATGAAAAACAGGTTTCTTTTGACCTCAAGAATCTTTAGTTAAAATATATCTACAAGTCAAAGACTCACCCTTTATACTACCTAGACCTAGAAAGAAGAGGCGCACCTTCCAATAATAAATGGGTAACTGTACTACTACGGACTCAAAATGTAGTAGACAATTTTGCAACGTTGTGACGTTCTTTGAATTCTCATAAGTAATCATAAGTGCATCCAATTTTTTTCACAGGAAAAATTAGATGCACGAATGATATTTGACGAGACTATTTCATGAGTAACAGATTATTCTGGATGCATCTATGTATGTATTATTCATTTTCGTTGACAACAACTGTCAAGTTTTGCCGTGAGTAAACCCGAAAAAACTGCAGACAGCTACTGCCATACAGTTTTTCCATCTAGGAACCATTCAAAATTGCGCGTTTCTGATTGGTGGAAATTAAGACGAGGGAAATAGTGTAATAAATAAACTCTCAATCAAAATGTAGGTACTTAAAATTGAAATCCAACTACTCATTTGTGCGTGGACGTCAGAAATGAGTATTTGTTTCTTAAATATTATGCATTCTTCACATAATAGGCCTACCACACGCTCAAGCTTCACCACAGTTTGGCTTGCGCAAACCTGCTTGAACACTGAACACTGAGCGTGTGGTTGGGAAAACTGTATACCGCGCAAACCCCACGGCTTGGCTTGTGTAACTTTCGACCTGCTTAAAATTTTGCCTGTGCAAGCCCGGCTTGCGCAAAAGTTCTTTGTTCGGACGCATTGTTATCGTGTCGACGACTTCGTAAATAAAGAGGCTTGCACGCACTTAACTGTGCCGTGTGGTAGCAACTGTTGTGTTCAAGCTTTACGTACGAGATGCCTGCGCAAGCCAAACTGTGGTGAAGCTTGAGCGTGTGGTAGGCCCATAACAAAAATACTAAAAACTAGAGTATGGGAATGTTCGCGAAACGGCTCGTCCGTTTTGGCTTCAGATAATGAATGGCACGTTTTTTGAATCTGTGGCCAGTTCATTCATGATGTTCGTACAGCTTTTTCAATTTTGTGTTACTAATGACGTTTTGAACAGTGTTGTCATCACGAGATGGCGTATATGAAACTGAATTTTGGTTTTATTTCTGAATATAATTAGCAAAATACGTTGAAAAAAAGTTCGTATGTGTTTTGTTTGTGGTAAATGGGTCTATTTGAATCCTGATTCTTGGATTTTTAGAATTTCACTTTTCAAATTCCCGTCTCCGGAAGGAACATTTGGTTATCAATTCTGAATTCAGCTGACTCTGTGAACCTAACTCGGAATCTGTTCAAATGTTCGAGACATTGTATGAATTCGTCAAAAAGAGTTGATTCACTTTTAATTTTATTTCCATTCTTCAATACCGATAACACCACGCCACTGGACCTTTCAAAGTTAGATTCTGCAATGTGGCCACAACACAAAAAACAACAAAAATTGTATGTGTAAATGGGCCACCTAAAGCACTGTCGTGAAGACAGGAGATTCAGAGCTCTCGTTCACTCACCTCGTAGGTAGATTCACAAACTAGCCTAAAAACTTCTAGGTTTATCCTCTCGGGAGTAAGCGTGTTCGCAGATGGACGTACGGACGGAATTTAATTTGACCACAGATTCTCAATCAGCAATTCGAAGAGTGGATTGAGATCATTCTCAGCTGAAAAACGGATTTTTTTGACAGCTGTCGCAAATTCCACAGTAGCAATAACATAACAGAATATTGGGATTTTTTTATAATTTGCTGGCATTTTATGGTTCCTAGGTTCATCCGTTCGAAAGTTATCCTGTTTACGGCCCGTCGGACAGACACAATTGAATTTGACCAAGGAGTCGTGATCAGTGAGTAGAACTTAGTCGATTGAGATCATTCTCAAAATAAGAAAAATATGGACATCATGACGGAATGATATAGCCCCCGTGTAAGTGGAAATGAACAACGTTTTTGACGTAAAGCCAGATCCGTTAGCAAAGTTCAAGCCATATCATAAGAATGGTCGACGATGGAGTACCGAAAGTGTACAAAAAGTTATTTATAGTCGGCCAGTGGGCGACTTATATCTGCTGTTCTGAGCATGAATGAATGCAACAAGAAGCCCCACGGAAGAATGACCATAAGGTTTCCATAAACGATTTCTATCTTTCAATTGGGTTTTCGCAAATTTTGCATGCAATTTTTTTTCTGAAATCGGATAACTTTGGGGGTAGGATCATCGTGAGAACAATCCATGAGGAGAGTATATGGAAGGTATTGATTCCATCTTCGTGATTATTACTCAAGGCTGTGGACGTGGGTTTGGAATGTGAATAAAGTTATGGTGCTTGTTGAAGTAATTCTTCGAACCGTTCAAAAAAAATCCAAGCTAGAGAATCTGAGGGAATAAAAATCAATGGTTTAGAGACCAGAGACGGAATAATATTCGATGATATTTAATCCAGGGAAGCATCCAGATTATTCTTGAAATGAATGATTTTTTTCGTCAAATTTTTCTGGGTAAGATTGGGAATAACTCGAAAACGACTCGTCTTATCGAAAATACATGGACATACTTTAAGTTTCTAAAATGATTTATTCTTTCGAAAATATGAACCGTTCATCTTTTTCAAATGGTTTTATGGTATTTTTGCGTGTATTTATGAGTCGGCTACGCTGTAACATTCATACCAGGAAAAATATTGAATGAGTTTCGATTGAGGAACATGCGCCATGAATAGAGTAACCAATCATATCATCCAAAATTCAGTTCATTTGAAAGAACGATTTCGTAGATATGAGAAGAAAAATGTTCTTTTCGTGGATTTTCGACACCCTGTATCTTTCAAATGAAACCGAATCCTGACAAATGGTATGAAAAAAAGTGTTTCGTTTGATAAAAGGAATATATAGTGGAAATATATGTACAAGTCGAAGACTCACCCTGTATACGCTGTCTTAGATGGAACACCCAGTATATATATAATCTAAACCTCAATGATATCTTTCGGTGTTTGGGTATTAATGTTTCAACAAAAAGGCATTTGAAAAAGAATGATCCTTTCATAGGAGTGTCAAATGATGTCCGATTATCATTTAACACACATTATCGAAATAAATTCGACAGCAGCTGTCAAAGAAATTATCCATGATCCTGAGTATGTTATAACTAAAATTTTTCTTGTCAATAATTAGCTTTCATTTCATATTGTTCTGGTCGAGTGATCTGGAAAAAAAATTGGCATGTGGTTTGAATATTAACCTGAATATACACCTGAATGCGAAATTTCATTCCGATCGGATATGCACTTTCGAAATTATCAGAAGAAAACGATATCCAACATTTTGTCCATTATTCAAATCAATAACACTCCAGGTTCTCTAACCGTGGTTCAATAGGATTTTCACCTTACTCCCGGCTTGTTCGAACTAGGCCAGTAGTTTAGTCGAGTGGAGAGTCGACTCGCCCACTGAGTACTCTACTCAACTCGCTTGATGGCGTTCGCACACTACTAAATCACTCGCTACTCGACTAATTTACTGGCTTAGTACGAACAAGCCCTTAGTGCTTGGTTGCCAGCCATCTGCGATGCTAGGACTAAACCTGTCCGAAGCGGATGGGATTCAAACTATGTATACTCCATTCACTTTTATAAAGTATCGCGGTTGGCCATGATTTAGGTTTATCAAGTTTTTTCCCCTAGAACAGACGCAGTTTGGCACTCGTGAAAATTAAGCGACATTGCCAGGTCTACTTTCTATTTACTCTTTTTCAACTTTGTAAATGGAGTTATTCTTCGAAGATTTAACTGTGGCGCAGGTTTCGTAGAACTACTACATTTTCATACTGGAGTATTTCAGGTTGTGCAAACATGTAGTTAAATGTCTTCTGAATTAACATAATATTTTCTCAAATTCATTAATTTCCCAAAGGAACATAAATACGTAATTACTACGATTTTTTAGCAGAAACGGCAACGTTGTGGGCGTATCTGACAGTGCAATGACCATAACCTAACATTTTCAAAATATATACGGTGAAATGTGTCAAAATTTCATGGCAAACCGCGATACTTTATAAAAGTGAATGGAGTATACATGTAGAATTTTGTCGAGATCGTTTCACCAGAATAATATAAAATGCTAGCCAATCGTTAAAAAATATGAATCCCAATATTTTCGCATTAACATATCTGGGATCCTTGACGATTTCTCTGACAGCTGCTGTCGAGAAATTCTTTCCGTTGTATTCTTCAATGCGATTTCACTTACAAGATCTACTTACAACGGGATGAATGAGTGCCCAAAAGTTCACGAACTCAAGTCAGTGCTTTGGTATGACCCATTTTTACAATATGATTATCGATATGGCACTTGAACAAATATTGGCAGTTTTAGAAAAACGGTCTTCTCTTGATGAACAGGAATTTCATTCTATCAGTTAAACTTCCGAAATAGATAAAAATTTGAAGCAATTGAAAATTTTTTCGTAAAATGATATAATCCAACAATTTGAATTTGTGGTTTCAAGCCGTGATGTATCAATTGATGAAGGCTCAAATTCAGTAAAAACTTCTTATATAAAACATTGAATTTTGACTCAAATCGGACGACCATTTCGGAGATAGGGTTTTCTCCATCTTCAAGTCATCATAAAAATTTTTTGAAACAAAAATGATTAAACAAAATCACTGAAAAACAAAGTGAATTATTAAATACAAGGTGAACAGAATAAAAGCAACCTGCCAATAAACTAAACTTAAATTCATGGTTGACAAATATAAATTTAAATAAGTTACTGAAAGATAAAATTGGCGAAAAGATATCCTATGGAAATTGAATAATCAACCTCGTTTGGATCATTTTGTGGCAGTTCTTATACAAATTGTGAATTAATAATGGGATAATTCATCTTTCATGGTCACAGAATTTCTCATGCATACAACATAAACCCAAAAAATTTCAAATAACTCAGAAATTACTGAATTTAGGGGTTAATGCATTTGAGAGTGCTATCATTATTTTTTTTCGCAGAATCCAACGCAATTATAAGAATTTAGGGTTCTCATTTAAAAAACAGAAGTTATGACCAATTTTCGACACAAAATTTGAAAAAACCTGTGATGGTATTTCTGACATTCAAAAGAGGCATGACCTTTCCACAATCTTCTTCTTAGGCGTTATAAGGATGTTGAAAAAGATGAAAATGAAAATGATTCTAACCATGAATATCTGACTTGTTTTCCGTATTTTTGTCGATATTTTGAAAACTATTTGAATGAATACCTACAATGGTTTCAACAGCAATAGGTATATTCAGCATATTCAATCATATCTTCTTCTTCTTCCGCTGCTATCCACTAATGGATGTTTGCAATCATTTTTGAATATTTAACTCTGTCTCTAATGCTGTGCAATCAACTCCCCAGTCATCCTCCCTCCAGTCCATCCTCATCTCCCCTCCGATATTTCGGAGCCACGACATCTTCTTTCTGCCCAGTCCCCTTTTTCCCTCTATCTTTCCTTCAATCAACAGTTGGAGCAAATGATACCTCTCGTTGCATACTACATGTCCCAGATATGCTGTTTTACTGCGTTTTATCGTGAGCAGCAATTCACGTTCTCTCCCCATCTCCCTCAGAATTTCCTCTTTGGTTTTCCTTGCTGTCCAAGAGACTTTCGGTATTCTTCTGTAGATCCACATCTCAAATGCTTCCAGCCTATTCATGGTATTAACCTTCAGTGTCCAGCCTTCCATGCCGTACAATAGCACGGACCATACGTAGCATTTTGTGAATCTTATTCTGAGGTTGAGGTCAAAGTCGGAGTTCGCAAAGAAGTTTTTGAATTTCTAAAATGAGTTCCTCGCTTTTTATAGCACCTAATTTCTTATTCTCAAGACCAGTTTTCACATAGACAAGTTCCCAGATAGTTAAAATTTTTCCACTCGTTCTATGTCCTCAGTATTGTATGATAGTTTTGCATTCTGGAACTCATCTGGCTTACGGTTGATTATTAGAAACTTTGTCTTTTTTTGTGTTGATGTTGATTCTCATATCAGAAACGAAAAAATAAAAAAAAACAATTTATTTTCACTCTCTATATAGGGTCTTTCACGAGGAACCTCACCCAGATTTATACGGGAAACTACTGAACTTATTTTCATGAAATTCAGCACTTATAAGTATTTCACGATGGTGATGAAATCTAAAATATTTTCAAGGCATGAGCACCTCCGGTTTTTCCGGAAATGACGTCAACTTCCGTTTTTCAAATTAGAACACCATTTTTTTATTGCAGAAATAGATTCCTTAGAAAATTTCAAGTTATTTTGATGTAACATTTTTCAGTTTTGGTTGGAAAATTCTCTCTGAGCGGGAAAATTCGAGAAAAAAATCGAAAATAGAGCTCCGCTGAAACAAGAATAACTTCGAGGTTTTTGGATGGAAAATTTTCATTTTTGGGATTTTTCAAGATGTAAGATTGATGTATCCATTTTAAAAATCGAAATCGCGATTCATGATACAGGGGGTGAAAAAATCGCTTTCAAAGTTAGGGATGACAAAATCGTGAAAAATCAATTTTTTCAAATTAGAACCCCATTTTTTTATGGCAGATATTGAATCTACGTTAAAAAATAATGTGAGTGTATGCATCACACCCTTGCCCTAAAATGGATATTTTCTGAGTTAATAGAATTTTCCAACCAAAACTGAAAAATGTTACATCAAAATAACTTGAAATTTTCTAAGGAATCTATTTCTGCAATAAAAAAATGGTGTTCTAATTTGAAAAAGGGAAGTTGACGTCATTTCCGGAAAAACCGGAGGTGCTCATGCCTTGAAAATATTTTAGATTTCATCAGCATCGTGAAATACTTATAAGTGCTGAATTTCATGAAAATACGTTCAGTAGTTTCCCGTATAAATATGGGTGAGGTTCCTCGTGAAAGACCCTGTATAACCGGAAGAGCTCAGGCTCCAAACATATTTTAGCTCAGCAGAGAATTCAGAACAATATCATAATATCAATTTTCAGATTTCAAATATGTCCAGTTCTCCATGAACGTCCAATAGGCACTCTAACTTTGGACACCCTGATTGAATAGAAAATAGCTAAATGAAAATGAAATCTATTTTGTATACACTGAAGGCCAGGGCCGCACTACATTACATTTTCCTCTCAATTCTCAGAAAAGGGGAGTAACTACGTTCACAGGTTCAATACAATTCAATACCTGACGAAGTTCCCTACCATTCTTTGAGCAGGATTTCTCCTCCACAGCAAACAGACTATACTACACCGTTCAGTTGTAGACTTCCTTTTAAGAATGACACGGCACGGCATAAGGTTTCCATTGTGAGAAATCCATTTTTGTCGTGTGTTAACTCCTCCACACTGCCCACCATCGGAAATCGTGGGCGGCGTTATGGTAGAAGTATTTAAATTTCGTATGCATTACTCGAGAAAAACCCTACGAAACGAATGAACGTGGATCGTGAATATTTTAATTGTGGATCGAGAAGGCTGTAACGAATATTTTGGAGGTTTGATCTTCTGCCCACCTGCGTCATATTTCATGGTTAATTTATTGGCGTTACATTAAAGTACCTGGTTTTTCACGTTTCTCGAACGGGTTAATTTGCATTCATTGTGAATGAATGGCAGCGGTTTGAAGAAGAATATGAGGAAGGACATGAAAGCTGAACCGTACAATTGCCCTTCGCCACAAATATCCAACAAAAATGGCATTCGGGATGTTTTCACCATTCAAGTTGTGTTTTAGCCTGAACTAGGTAGCGAAGAGTTTTCGTACTACCACTTTTAAAGATAGCAGAAAATTACCAATATGAAGAAGACTTTTTTCACGAAGCAGGGGGTATGCGGCACTGGTATATGATGCTGGTAGATTTTATATTTGTCTGATACACTCTGTTACAGTCCAAAATGAATGATTGTGAGACTGATAATATCATATGGGGTATATAGAAAGGGTTTCAAAACAAATCCGAAAAATTTGAGGGGGTGATTCCTTGTTTAAAATAAAGGGTAGTTTGTTATATAAATGTTGGGTCAACAGTCAAACTTTATGGAGATATCGGGGTTCAAAGATTGCGGAAAAATGAAATTTAAGAAAAAAATTACGTAACGACTTGGATAGAATCAAATTCGGATTACCTCATTTGGTTGGAAATTTTTTCATCTCATGCATTTTTCTCGTGAAATGTACCGTTTTGAAATGAAAGAATTAAATGTAAATCATTACTTGTCGGGAAAGGGAAATTCATTTTAGAACTGATTTAGGTACATTTTATTTTCTTGATTCAAAACCGTACATTTTACGAGAAAAATACAGAAGATGAAAAAGGTTTTAACCGAACCAGACCAGGCTATCCGAATTTAATTCTATTCAGGTTTTTCTTCGAATTAAGTTAACAAAACTGATAGGGGTAATCTATTCAAACCCCCTCCACTGATTTTAAAAACATGAAAAATATCAAGAGGGGGTGTTTTCATAATAGTTATACTTCCATAAAATATCATCATTCTATAGCTTTTCGTTTGAAAACATAATTTTTCCGTCATCCTTGAACCGTGATCTGAATACTGAGGTGGAAACAGAATCAAAAAATATCCATCTGTACTTTCATAATTTTTATTTAAAAAACTGGACGCCGTAGGAAGGCCAAAATTTGGCTAATGAACTGCCAGAATGACCCGTATAGAAATATGAATTTTAAAACCAAAAACATTCTTTTGAGGACATGTAAAAAAAAGTTGAGCTCGAATTTTGATAAAAAATTTTCACGGAATATGCAGGTTTTCCGCCATTTTGAATTTTTTTCTCAGGATTCTACACCACATTTGAATTGGGCAGTGCAAAATACTAAGATGTGATAAGAAACCGTTATTTCAAATGTCACGCGTAACTCAGCACAGTCATCAGAATATTGCACAAAGTTGACATTAAACACTGTGTATCTCGCTTATGCGTCGAAAACGGGGTGTATGTCATAAGGCAAAAACGATGCCACACGGGCATATATGTTTGTCCGGTTTATGGTGAAATACCATGTATATACAGAGTGGCCACTTTTTTAATGGGATTGTATAGGTAACTTTTGAACCATAAGAGTTAAAAGGTCGGTCAAATGGAGAAAAGGTTGCATTTATAGAAGCATTGTCAAGCAGTTCAAACAAATCACGATTATCAGGGCCGGTTATTGAGATATCATAAGAATAGTAAATTCTGTCATTTTGATTTTTCTTTTTTTCCCACTTTATTTCAAATTTTATCAAAAAAATTTTTATTCGAAAGTAGGTTATCCTCAATTGACGTAATCAAATTTCGTATCCAACGTTTCGAACTCTCTAGACCACCCTCAACCTCATTTTCTTCGATACGGACCTGCATATTTTATGACACTTTTCGAAATAACTTTTAACGCTGAATTCAACGATATATCATGAAATGTCATTTCTTGTTATGTTTTTTTTTCATCCACGGCCTACTACTTCAAAATAACACATTCAATATATCAACTTTGAATGACATCGTTTGATATATCGTTGAATTCAGCGTTAAAAGTTATTTCGAAAAGTGCCATAAAATATGGAGGTCCGTATTGAAAAAAAGAAAAATCAAAATGACAGAATTTACTTTTCTTATATAATATCTCAATAACCAGCCCTTATAATCTCGATTTATTTGAACTGCTTGACAATGGTTCTGTAAATGCGGCTTTTTCTCCCTTTGACCGACCTTCTAACTCTTATGGTTTAAAAGTTACCAATACAATCCCATTAAAAAAGTGGCCACTCTGTATAGACTGTACTATCGATTCAAATAAATATTACATGCATTTTTCTGAATCAAATGTGTTTTTTTTAATTTCCAATAGCTCTTCAAAAATCACCTATTAGATACAAATTGAGGTATTCCATAAAATCGTCCCTAAACCACAATTCATGAAAACTCTGAAACCAACCTCAAGAACAGAACTCACCTGCACGGTTTAATGCTACCAAAGTGTGCAGTGTCAGCACAATATAACACGACAATCTTGCAAAATGAACAATAGAACCGAAAGCAAAGTTAAGTAATATGGGTTGAAATAATTTGAAGACATCCGAACGTAAACGCCCTGTATATCGAAAACGAACCGTTTGCGGGCCCATGTTGATGCGACTTTACTGTTGATATCCAAGTAGTCACTCATCTTTCTTTGAACCTAAAGTTCAGGAACGAACATCTTGTACAAAAATTAAAATTTCTGAATTTTAATCAAAATCTAATATCATGACTCAGTTGAGTTTTTAAACGAAGCTGCTCAAGGCATTTACGGTGGCTTTCACAAAGCGTAATCACCGGTGATCAAGGCTTCATCTAGAATCAACTCGATTTGACAGTTCAAAAATCAGAGAATCAAGCCGTTGATCTCGGATCAGCGGTGATTGCGCTTTGTGTTTCTTGTGTATTTGTATTTATCAAAAAATAATTGATAATTTCGAAATTGATCCACACTATTTCGGAAAAAAATGATCTATTCACCTACCGATTGATATAACGTGTCACACAAGATTGGATTGAGCTCAAAGCCCACATCGATGTATGGCATTTGGTCTCCTTCCAAGAATCCACTCCTAAACGGAGAGAAATATTATTAGGCATTTCGTGTGAAATGAATGATGGTCCCCAGTAATCCATCGTGGCATAACCGATATTCGACAAGTCAGCTTTCCACAGACTTTCATCTTGCTGAATCGGTTAAAAAACGTGACTGAAACAATGGCTGGAGTTTCCATTTCGAAAGCGTTTCCTGGACTTCAATACCCACAGTCCGGTTTCAGTTGAAGGGTACTCGAAAATTATCACAGGAAAAAACGAAGAGTTTTCAATCGAGCTTATTGATTACAGATTTATGGAGTGATCAGTAAAATATACATGTTTTCTTTCAGATTCTTTGTCAAACGATAATCAACTATGACATAAATTCAAATTAAGCGCCCCCGAATAAGACAACTGACTCCACCTGTCAGAATAGGAAGTGTAACTTAGTTTCATATTACTCAATGTTTATGCACATTTACGAACATTGCAATCGAGAGATAGATACGCAATATTGCTTTCATGCCGACAAATGCTTGCGAAAATACAAAAGGATCCAAAATTCTTCAACTACATTCTGCGGAAATGTATACTGCAACATGCAAAATCTGCACAGATGGTCAACTTCGAATCCAGATCCAGATGAACTGGTCCTTCCGAAATATGGGCAACTAAACTGATGACAACTATTTACAATTTTTAAATTTCAAACCTTGTTGGAAGAGTTGCCCATTTTATGGCCCCAACGAAATTAAAGAAAAATTCCAGCGGGGATTAAGGCCCAATCGCTCTCTTATACAGTGTTCCGAGATTATGCATTCAATAATGGACACCTTGTATATTTGAGCCTGAATATTTGAATTGAAACCCTGGACTCTTTCTATGGTCTAAGATTGGATTATTTGCGACAAGGATTTATTTCCAATGGATACAACTGGAAAAAGATAGATAGAGCCTTGAGACCTAAATGAACAATAATAGAAAACCATCAGAAATCATTCCCGAAGAATAAGCCTATTCACCTCCAATTTCATCGGTGGCGAATAAAATTGGCAAACTTCTGAAAACTCATATTATCGAAAAATTCAATAAAAAACACAAAACCTAAGAAAAAGTTCTGTAAATTTCTATTAGACCACGGCTAGAATGTCCGACATTCTCTGATTTTGTAATTATACAGTGTGTTTCAGAATTGAAAAATAAAATGTAAATCAGTTCGAAAATAAATTGCCCTTACCTAACACGTAATGATCAACATTTTATTTTTTTATTTCAAATCGGTACATTTCACGAGATAAAGACGAGAAATGAAAAGGCTTCTAACCAAATCAGGCTATCCGAATTATATGCTTTCCAAGTCGTTGCGTAAGTTTCTCTTCAAATTTCATTTTTTCGCCATCTTTGAACCGTGATATCTCCCTAACGTTTGACTTTTGACCCAACATCCATATAACAATTACCCTTCGAAATCTTTCTCATGAATTCAGGAACACCCTGTATAAGTATTCATGTCAACTTTTTCTTCGGGAAGTTTATTTTTTCTAATCATTCAGAATTTTATCTGGAACAAGTACCTACAAAATATTTCAATATGGGACCTTTTTTCTAATATTTCTTATTTCTGCAGGTATAAAGACATCACTGTTGAGAATTTGTGTACGTGTTACGAGTATCACGCAAGAAAAATGCACAAATGCATGTTGATAGAAACATTTTTTTTTAAAGTTTATTGTGCTTTCATTTCAAAGATCATTAGCACTACAGGACGGTTACATCTCATTCACATTTATAGTTTAGTATGTCGAAAAATTATATCAAACAAAATATAGAATTCAAATTGTGTTGATCCAATTGGCGAGTTGCAGATATTTGATGGTATTTTCCAGTTTTTCGGCTTCTTGTCCTAGGGCCTGTTGTAAGGAATCCACCATACCAGTTTGTTCTCTTTGAGGCCTGAAATTGGGGCAGTTAACAAGAATATGATAGAAACACGAAACACTGTTTTAAAAAAATTCATATTCCCCTGATTTGAAGAATTCAAGGATTTGTTAAATTTGTGAAAATATGAAAGAGAATGGAAATACTTTGCATTTTCACATAGTAAAATAAAAACGCAGGGAAATATGTATTACTAGATATTGAATCAAAGATCATTATGTAGTTTGAAATATGAAATTTACCAAATATGACCGATAGATGACAGATAGGAACAAATATTTTTGACGATAAAACTAGCAAAAAGCTGATAGCTGAAGTATATAAGTTGTTTTATTTTATTGATAGACTGCCCCCTTCTCTTCACATATACATAGATAGTACGACATTGAAAATGAAATCATTTATTTTCTAACTTCTTCCCTTATAATAGAAATTATCATAACTATAGTTGAGTCGAGGAAGGTTATTGGAAAATACACTGCGCAAAAAAATTAACGCACATTCTGAAAATCTCAATTTTAATGAAAGTTAACTCTACATTGACTTTATAACTTATTTTTTATGTTCTCTCGGGAAGGTTTTGAAAGAAACAAGACACATTAAATGGAAGAAAAATTCAGGATTTCACCGAATCTGATGTGAAAGAAGAGCAATAAACAATTTTCAAAATACTGAAATGCTGATAAGTGATTTAATACTTGGTATTTCCACCCCTTGCATTAATTACAGCTCGGCAACGACGGTTCATACTCAAAATGAGTGATCTTAAAATGTTCTGTTATAGTCCTTCCCATATTTCTCCGAGTTGGATGCCTAAGTCATTAAGAGTAGCTGGATGATTTTCTGAACTTCTCAGCCTTCTATTGAGGTTGTCCCAAACCTGCCCAATCGGATTGAGATCTGGACTTCTTGCTCGCCATTCAATTCGAGAGACTTCAACCTCTTCAAGATACTCCTGAACGATGCGCGCACGATGGGGTCTGGCATTATCGTTCATAAAAATGAAATTTTCACCAATGTATGGGGCAAATGGCACTACATGCTCTTCAAAAATGTTCCTTATATACTTATCAGCATTTATAGCTCCATTATCAACGACCACTAGGTCTGTGCGAGCAGTCAAAGATATTCCACCCCATACCATAATCGATCCTCCCCCGAAACTAAAAGTATTCAGGAAATTGCACTGAGCATAAATCTTTCATGTGGACGTCTGTATACAAGGGAACGTCGATCACAATGGTAGAGGCAGAATCTAGACTCATCTGTGAAGAGAACTCTTTCCCAATCGGCCTCTTCCCAATGGATATGCTCTCTCGCAAAATCCAAACGCGCCCTTCGATGGGCTGGGGTAAGAGCTGGGCCTCTTGCCTCGACACGAGGCCTTGAATCATATTCTCTGAGGCGATTTCTTATTGTCTGAGTGCTAATTTGCACCTCATGAGTTTGCTCAAGCTGATTTTGAAGGAGGCGAGCGGTTGCAAACCGTTGTCTCAACGAAGAAACTCTCTTGAATGGCAGTTGTTACCCGTGGTCTACCCTGTCCTGGTCATCGGACATTCATACCTGTCTCCCTGAATCGCTGCAACATTCTGGACACACTTGTATGGGAAACTCCAAACCTTTCTGCAATTCTTGTGTATGTCCACCCTTCTTCTCGCAAAACTACCGCTTGGGCACATTCCTCTTGAGTCAAATTGCGTGTTTCGCGTTGCATAGCGATCGAGTGTAGAAAATTAAACGAAAGAAAAACTATTGATCACTAGAATTGATCGAGAACAACTTATTTTAGAATGAAGCCAATACATTCAAAATCTGATAATATCATCTTTTTTTATTCCTACTGGGAGAAATCATCTATATTGAGGAAAAACGTTGAAAGTGGATAACATATACATGCATAATTCTGATGAAAATAATTATCATTGAGAACACGTTCAGTTGTAGAATAAATTTGAGATTTCCATAATGTGCGTTAATTTTTACTTTGTATATGAAAAGATAAAAATTAAAATTGGGAAACAACTTTTCGTTCTTGGAAGAGTTAGAAAAATAAGTACGAAAGTGGATCATTCAATTTGTATTATCTTGATTTTTTCGAAAAGTATCGAGGAAGGTCTCATCGAACCCCGAAAGATAAAGAATGGCAGGGGAGTCATGACGACTCCATATCACATGTTTGTACCGTGTACGTTTAGTGGCACAATGAGCCCATTTTTGCATGTGCCTCCCACCGGTTACAACTATTTCGTCTAGTGTGTGGCCCACTTTTCCTCATCCGGTAAGTCGGTTCAGTACTGTCTGATGTTTTCAGCTTGATTGTACATTCGGCCTCTGGAAGGTCGAAGTCGCGTGGGGGAGGGGCACACAATTATTCTAGAAGTCACTGACCAGGTTTATGTAGACGGTAAATGAACATTAAAATCGCCATTTCTTTACGGTCTCATGACGACTCTGTGGAAAACAAAGGTACTTATCGCAAATGTAAACTAGTCTAACGCGTACGTTTATAACTCTTATGGTCATAAAACGAAAGTGTTGTGCGTTTCCTTAATCACCGTTGAGGTCACCGAGATAACAGAAGTATGCATAGAAATAGAAATCGACGGAAAAGTGCTCGACCTTTCGTAGAACTAGATATAGATATGCCGGAAATGATTACAGATGTGGCATGTCCGTTAGTTTGCCCTGGTGAACTCTAAGGACGAATTGGTGTGGTTCTTGGTCCTCCTTTCACCTGATTAGATTAATGTGAAATAGGCATGATTTATCGGAATCATACAGATGGAAATAAATTATCACCCCGTGAAACACATACGCGTGCTCGTTGGTGCAGTTAGCCAGCTTTCAGATGCACGACGGTTTGTGCAATCTCAAACGCGATCCTCTGAATGCTGAAGTCACATTCAGAAAGTGCCTGCACATTCGCCATCTTGTATAGATGAAGAAGAATATCATGAAGGATCCTCCTCGATCGTAAAGTGCAAGGGCAGTTTCATGTTCGCAACTTTCATGTTCGCAGCTTTCACTGCCTCAATGTTTTCAGGTGATCTAATGGGCCGTATACTCCATTCACTTTTATAAAGTATCCCGGTTGGCCATGACATTCTCATACATTCCACCGCGTAGATTTCGAAAATTCTAGATTATAGACATTTTCCTGTCAGATGACCACGCAACGTTGTCCTTTCTACATAGAGGTCGTAGTGGGTAGGTATTTATCAAAATGTTTATTTACTTTGGGAAAATAATTAATTTGAGGAAATATTATGTGAATTCAATAATTCCAAAGACCTGACGAATGTTGAAAAATCTTCTTTCTCCCATGTAATATTTGGCCAACAGGGCTAAGTTGAAACGATTCCGAAAGGTGCGCTGGGTTGCGATCACAGAACATCCGCTCGAAAAATAGGACTCAACGCCAAACAAACGCTCCTCACTGCTCCGACGCATGAAGGCGACCTGTGTCGATATGAAACATTATTGTGAAAAGAAATGATATAAAATCATTACAGCTGAGAAGGAAGCTCAACCCATTCAGTTTACAAGAAATAAGACACAAATCATTTGCCATTATGAGTAATTTGTATTTTTTGTAGACTTTTTGTATGATCTAAATTTTCTAGATATGTACATGCTCACCAATTATTGTCCCTAGAGTATCAATGTGCAATTTGTATTTTAAGAAGCGTGGAAGATCGGATTCGGCCAAACTATATTTTTTTTTGGCTTACCTAACATAATAAACAGTAGGTATTATTATTAAAATCCGAATACGAACTAGGTCTCCCACATCATTCACCCTACCAGACCGAATGGTCCAACGTTAACTGAGAATCGCACCGACTGCAGTTTCGTCCTTTTAGGACTCATCAGGGTGGAATATTATCCTAAAGGACGAAACTGCAGTCGGTGCGATTCTCAGTTAACGTTGGACCATTCGGTCTGGTAGGGTGAATGATGTGGGAGACCTAGTTCGTATTCAAATTTCATTTTTTATTATTCATAATGGCAAATGCTTTGTGTCTTATTTCTTGTTGATAAAACATTATTAATACACCTCTTGAACGAGACCACTAGCGCTCCGCTACGACACCAACCGACCGAATGTTGCGCATTTAAAAAAGGAAATAGAAATCTTTGAACTCGAACACTAGACGTTTCCAAGAGACAGAATTTCAATGTCAAAAAAATTGACCATTGCTTTTACAGAAGTATTGGAACTTTTTTTCCATAACTCGATAGAATTTTATATGATTCTGGTTGAGCGATCTGGACAATATTTTCAAATACGTCATTCTATATCTTATCATAAAAATCTCAACTGGATAGAAACCGTAGTCATGAATTTAATGGGATAACAAAATTTCGAACGACTATTCGATAAGTCCATTAACGAACCTAACATGAAAACTTCAAGTTTATCGGTTTGACTGGTTTGAAAGTTTACATAATTGCTGTGGAACGGACCTACGGACAGAATTGAATTTTACCACGGATTCTTGATCAGTCGATTAGGTTCGAATCACTGATCAAGAATCGATTTCTCAATCGACTAGGTTGAGATCGACTGGACTGAAAAAACAATAATCTAAAGGAAAAAAATTTTGATGGCTGTCTTGGGCCCTGTACCTGGTGGGCCAAATTGGGTCATCGTCCATTTTATGACATCATCGGCCAAGTCAGTAAGCGATTGGTAAAGTTATTGATCATTATCGAGCTCAAGACAAAGAGGTGCACGCTGTGAAAAAAAAATTGCTTCTGTATGTTTAAGAAGAACACGAAATGTCGGTTTGGCACCATCCTTGACCCTATCGAACCAAGTGTGCTTATGAAAATTCTAAAATCTAAAAAATTCTGAACTTAAACATTTGCTCAAAACTGGAGGAGGCTAATTGCGATTACAGCTCGTACAAAACTGTACATTGTAAATTAGGACTTTTTCCATAGGTGTAAACTGGCCTTCCTATGGTTTTTATAGGGATATGTTATTGGTATATGCCGACAACCCAGCAAATCTTGGAGTATAGGAAGCAATCATTGACGACATAATATGCCGACAGATAATTAGGAAAAAGTAGTCGAAAATCGGACCGATCGAAAAAACCATTCTACTTGTAGCCGCGTTGAAAATATACTGCTCCACAAGAGTTAGGGATATCGTATTCAATCGTTTTCAAAAGTATGTAATCTTTGAGAAAATCGCTGTAAAATCATTTAAAACTCAATAACAACTTGAATCGATCCAATAAAAATCAGTATGAGACATTTCGTCAATCTGGTCGCCTTTTTTCAGAAGTTTGGTTCTTTGCATATGCTTCATGAATGTTCTTTTTTTGAAATGAAGTCAGTCTATCAACGGCTTCGATTTGTAACGAGTTTTCTGAAAATGCCAAGACGTGAATTAACGAACGCTGAGGCTAATAGGGCTATCGGAATGCTACAGGGTAGCCTAACTCAGGTTGTTGTAGCGGAAAGGCTCGAAGTCAGCCAAAGTGTGATATCTCGACTTTGGAATAGGTTCAAGGAGACAGGATCCGTGTTGGAAAGATCAAGGCTTGGTGGTCGACGAAAAACAACACCTGCTCAGGATCGTTTCATCACGGTTTCAGCGAGAAGAAACCCTACATCTACGTGTAGAATGCTACGAAATATTCTTCAAAATGTAGATGGGGTCCAAGTTTCCATCGAAACCATCTGACGACGGTTGAGAGAGGTAAATCTAGGTTCTAGACGTCCATTAAGAGGAGTTCCATTAGCACGTGACCATAAGTGTCGAAGACAGGAATAGGCAAGGCAACATATCAATTGGAACGGTCAATGGCGTAGTGTCCTTTTCACTGATAAATCCAGATATGGACGATTTTCAGATTCTCGAAGAATAAGAGTATGGACAATCCCACGCATACCCCGTAATCGTCGCTATGTAAGTCCATCCATTCCGAGGGGGTTGTGTTATGGTATGGGCCGTGATATGTTTCAACGGGCGCACAGATCTACACATTTGTCCTGGGAATATGACAGCCTCAAACTATAGGGAGCATGTCATTGACAATGTTGTGCCAAATTTTCACGCTGCTATTGGTGAAACTTTTCGATTTCTCGGCGATAACGCTAGACCGCACCGTGTAGCCATAGTTGAGAATACGCGCGAGGAGCTTGGTATTCCACATTTACCAATACCTTCGTACTCACCAGATTTGAATTGCATAGAACTTGCATTGGATATGCTCCAAAGAAGATAAGATAATCATCAACTTATCCCAGAATCCTTAAAGGATCCGAGAGAGCTTCTGCCCCGTTTATGGAACCAAAAACAACATGAATATACATTTGCAGATGCCCAAACCATATTTGTAGCCAAACGTTAGCTGAAATTGATTTTCCACGAAATCGATCAAGAATCCAAAAATACGATAATTCAGTATATTAGTCCGTTGCTAAGAGCTTCACCAGGCAGAAAACGGTCCGAAAATTTTTTAACCTGCCTACAAACAGTGAATGCCAAGAAAACGATTTCATGTGCAATATGATGTTGATCAGAATTTGTTATTTCATATTATGATTATTCCGGGTTTTCTAGACGTTGTTCAATAGAAATTCAACCAAACGTTTCGCTTACAACTGCGGAGGTTTCTCGGTCGGAGGTTGTAACCCGATGAATGACTGCTCCGAACCAGTTCGGAGAAACCTTTCACCGAGGAACCGCTGAAGATATGTCTTCCACAGAAGTAGCCGAGACGTAAGGTTAAATTCCTATTGGACCACGGATACAAAATCCCATACAAATTACATTGTCGTCCAGGAATGCATTGTTTTTACTACTAGAAAAATATTGTACCTACTATTTCAGCCTTCACTCCAGCTTTTTTTCTTTGTATTTATACATTTTCCAGCCGTTGGAAACATGTCAATGGAATAATTCTCATTGAAAGAAATGATTCGATAATCTTCTGATTGTTCATCTAAATCAGTGTTTTTCAACCCTTTTCATGATGCGACCCCCTGGTATGAGAAAATATTTCGCGATCCCCCGACCCTTCGCTTTTTATCATGTATGGTTTTGTATGTTACAGTGTTACAAATATTCATTCCATACATCGATGAGAAGTTAGCCACATCCACACATACACTCAAAGACCAAAAATGGCTAATGGAAAAAAATTCATAACTGAAACTGAAATGAGATGGTATTGCAATCAGATTTAGATGTGAGCTTGATGGGATCTCCTCTTTCATTTGGAGACTGTCAAGACTCAGGGACGGAGTTATGGGGGTTGTTGAGGGTGGTTTCTGACAAAAATCTTAACTCGACGAAATGGGAGTGTTTCGCGATTGATTTCGAATATAATATGTTTCTTGAATGCCGAAAGAATAAAATGCAATACCCCTCATAATTTGTTAGCCCCCAGGTTTGGAGATTTGGGTGGTTGTTTATGAAAAATGATGAAAAAAATTCATATCTCGGAGAAATGGAAGTGTTCCACATTCAGATTCGATTGTGTGTTTCTTAAATGCCGAAAGAATGAAATACAATAAACCCCATAGTTTGTTAGCTCCCAGGTTTGGAGATTTGGAGGTTTTTTAATGAAAAATGATGAAAAAATTCATATCTCGACGAAATGAGAGTGTTTCACGATCAGATTCAAATATGTGTTTCTTGAATGCCGATTGAATGAAATACAAAAGACCCCATAGTTTTTAGCCCCTAGGTTTGGAGATTTGGGAGTTGTTTATGAAGAATGATGAAAAAAATTCATATCTCGGAGAAATGAGGGTGTTCCATGAGAGAAGAATTGTGTCATTTGATTATTCCGAAACGAGCACAACCTTTTCTTACTAAAGTTCTCCCGACTTCAGGCGACCACCCCCTAAAGAAGCTTCGCGACCCCTCAGGGGGTCGCGACCCACAGGTTGAAAAACACTGATCTAAATAATTGAATGAGGAAAATCTTAAGTAAAGTAAACCTGAGTGTTTTCATGTTTCTTCGCCATCATACAAATTTTCGTTTTCCATGTTCGGAAATTTCGGCTGTAATGATAATAAGTTGAGTCTGCTACTGAACTCGGAATCATGACTGTATTTCCAATGTTGACATTCAATACGACACTTCCTGCAATTTCACACATCTTTTTCCGCGTTTTCTATTTCAGCCATGGGAAAAATCGAATTTCAAGCTGATTCTATTTTCTTCGATATTATTTTCTGGAGGGTCATTGGTCTTTGTTTAAACATTCATACAATTGATCGAGTTATACTCATAAAAGGAGGACAACACTTGTCGATTAACTGTTTGATATGCAGTCGAAATTTAACGGCATATACGAATTCATCGTGTTTCTCTTCACTCTCAACTATTTTCGAGCGCTCTTTCAACTTAAACGAGTGTCATATCAATTTTGTACCTGAATGTCTCAATTGACTAGGTTCGGCTTACTGATAACGAACCTTGGGTCATATTCAATTCTGTCCGTCGGTCCGTAAACACGATAATTCTATATGTTGAAGTGTTGAAGAACTCGAAGTGTCGGTTTGGTACAGTCCTCGACCCTATCAAACGAAACTTCTTGATTTGGTCGAAACGAAATCTAATCAGTGAAGTGACGCCCTCCTGAATGAGGTGAACATATTTACGGTGTTCCATTAAATAAATAATGAAGTTTAGGTCCACGTCCAGTATAACCGGGACTTCCGAAAAACAGAAAATATTTCACCAAAATACAGCTCTCTACAAAAATCATTCAGAGAAAACAATCAATACCCTGAAGATTCAATTATTCACATCAACTCAGTTCGTCGTGAAGTATCCTGTATATAACTTAATTATTCCATATTATAAATACAGTGCGCGTCAAAATTATGGAACAAATTCATTTTCTCAGAATTTTTTCACCAGATTTTTATGCATTTTTTAAGGTTTTTTGTTGCACTTTGTGCCATCCCCATCAACCCTCTAAAGTTTTTGAATAGGGAAAGTGGGCCATGTTGTACTTTCTTGGCAAGGTCTTTGTATCTTCTTCAAAGGCGTGCAGAAATTTTCAAGAAAATTTTTTTTTTTTTGGGAAATTATTTAGTCCGAAGAGGTTTTCAGTTTGTGAACTCTGTCACGGTTCATTTACTTTGAGACGATGGTTCCTGATGAAATTTGTCACCGAATGAAAGTCGACCATTACAGTTTTGTACAAAATCGAGAAAAAGTTTGTGGTACTAGGACCAAAATAATATAAATGACTTGTAAATCTTCTAGATGAAATGTTCCAATTCATAGAAAGAGCCATGACAAACTGAAAACCACTTTGAACTAACTAATTAAAAAAAATTTCTTGAAAATTTCTGCACGCCTGTAGAGAAGATACAAAGACCTTGCCAAAAAAGTACCACATGACCCACCTTCCTAATAAAAAAAATTTAGAGGGTTGATGGGGATGGCACAGGGTGCAACAAGAAACTTTCGAAAATGCATGAAAATTTGGTAAAAGTGAAACAAAAATTGACCATTTTGTTGCCAAATATTTTTCTTCTGAGAAAATGAATTTGTTCCATAATTTTGACGCGCACTGTACATTCTATCTATTCTCTTTCACAACAATCGGTCTTGAACGCGAAATATTTACAATATATAACAATTATACACACAACCAAACTTATATGGAATCACCCTGTTATTTGGAAAAAACGAATTTTAATGAAAAAAAAGTCGCTGAAAAGTGAAGAGCAGTTTTCCCAAAAAAAGTTTATTACAAAAATAATATAAATTATTAAAAGATTATTTTTATAATAGAACAGAAAATTAAAAGTGTAAATTTCTCTAAAGATAATTTTTATGTTACTGAGAATTGAACAACAAATAAAACGATTTTAACAAATCAATAATCAGTATTACCACCCCTGGCATCGATACAAGCTTGAATTCGACGAGTCATGCTTTCTATTAAGTTGTTAATTTCTTCTTCTGTAACATTTGCCCATTCCTCTAAAGCCGCTTGTATAAGTTGCTCTGCGTTCCCAGGATTATTTTGACGAGCTCTAATTTTTCTTTTGATCCTATCCCACAAGTGCTCGATAGGATTAAGGTCCGGTGAACAAGAAGGCCACTCTAAAACAGTCACACCTTCTGTTTCGAAAAAATTTTTTGCAACTCTGCTGGTATGTGGAGGTGCATAATCCGGCATAAATAGGAAATAATCTCCAAAAGCACCTCGCCAGAGCCTCACTACAGGTTGTAGCACTAGATCAACATACCTAGGCCCTGTCAGAGATTGTCTAATGGGAATTAAAGGAGTTTTCTCACCAAACATAATTCCGCCCCAAAACATTACAGTACCTCCTTTGTATTTAGGGATCGGTCTTGCAGCTTGGAGCCTAGCTTGCCTCCCTCTACCTCTTAAAATGCGAACACGCCGGTCGTCTGATCGTAGGCCAATTCTGGTCTCATCCGAAAATAAGACATTTTTCCAATCTTCAATAGTCCAATTTTCATGCTCTAAACACCAATTAAAACGGTGAACTTTATTTTGCCTTGATAGTTCTGGAACTCTTAACGCTCTTCTCTTGAATAATTCTTTTTCTGATAGTTTCGACAGAAACACTAACACCTGTAGCTTGCAAAAATTGCCTTTGAAGCTCTGAATGAGAACTGCGGGATTTCTTCTTGCTGTTTGGGCTAAAAAGCGATCCTGCCTTTCTGTAGTTACTCTTCCACGACTTCTTCTCGGCCTATTCTTTAGGGTTCCTAACTCCAGAAACCTTGCAAAGGTTTTTGAAACAACCCCTTGTGTAACCCCCATCGTTCTTGCAATCTGTCTTTGTGACATACCTTGTTCTGCCATAGTAATAATTCTTCCTCTCTGGACTTCCGATAACCCCACATAAGGCATTTTTTTTTAAACTTCGCAAAAAAACAAAATATAAATTCACTGCGACGTTCGAACGAAATGGTAAAATCGACACTGCAAAGCCAAATCTTATCAAGTGCTTATGAACCTAACTGTTTTTGTGAGTAAACACATGCACTTTTTATTTGCTTCTAACGAAAAAGATATCAAAATAATATTTCATCTTAATACTGGGTGATTCCATATAAGTTTGGTTGTGTGTATATGAAGAGGTAACGTCAACTCGCTGCCAACCTCTTGGTGATGAATATCAATCTAAAACATCAAAAAATGTGTCAAAAATCGCTTTTTTACTAAAACAATCGCAGCAGGTATTTCATAATGTAGGAAGTCACAAAGACAGCCATCACCTATCTTCCCATTTCAAAAGGAATCCCTTAAAATAAATCGAATCCGAATGCCAAGAAACCTACTTCTATACAAAGGCTAGGAATAATAGGATGGTGTCTTTGAAATGGGTCAGACAAGCTCTGTTGAAGAACCGAATTTCGGACGTCCCACAAGGTCTTCGAGCGATTTGAGATCTTTCTGAAAAGACCGTAGATAATGGATGTGTTTTAGAGGTTTCCTTCGGTACACCTTCACCCTATTTAATCATATCAATTTCATTCATGGATTTTTCACGCGAAATATTCGGTGATTTTATTGTTGGTTGATTATATTCACCACTATTATACTTTTTCGTATATCATTCCCTAGTAATTTGATTTCAAAAATGTTGGAACAGGGCAAATGACATTCGTATCATTCAATGATAAAAGTTATTCATACAAGTGAGTTGAATGAAGCAAATGAGGCAGCAGAAGCAGTAATTCCATTGAAATCAAAAATATTGTACGAACAGGAATATACGGTATTTTGTACCGGGAGAAATAAGAAGAAAGCCAAAGGTGTCAATGAAAAACATCATTTTGGCCAATATTTCCGAAAGGTCCAAAAAGTAAAGTGGTCGTTTTTATGGTCCTACTATTCGCAATTCATAAAATTGTTGGCTCTGAAAGAAATGATAGACATCGGCAGATTTTACCAAGTCACCGCCTTTTTGAAACAACATTCCAGATGGTACGTACCAAAGAAGTCAAAGGTATTATAATAAACTTAAAGAAATATGATAAAATCAATTAGCTGAGAAAGCAGCTACAACCTATTCAATTGAAAGAAATAAGACACAAATCATTTGCCACTATAAATATTGACAAATGAAATGTGAATACGAACTAGGTCTCCGATACTGTTCACCCTACCAGACCGAATAGTCCAACGCCAACTGAGAATTTTACTAACTGCAGTTTCGTCCTATTAGGACTCATCAGGAAGGAATATCCCAAAGTGGACGCTGGATGGAACGTCTCCGCGCATCCCAGGTGAATTGATTATTTCGTTTTCTAACGTTCAAATTCACAATCCGGCGTTGCAGTTTGGAAGAATGTTTCCTTTATTGTTCATTAAATCAACAAGGGGGGGGGGTCTTTTCTGAATGTGGATAGATGTCGCTCATTCTCGCTCATACCGATAAGGTGCGCGACAGATATCCATATTTTGACGAAAAGATTTCCCATCCAGCGTCAACTTTGGGATATTCCACCCTGATGAGTCCTAATAGGACGAAACTGCAGTCGGTAAGATTCTCAGTTGACGTTGGACTATTCGGTCTGGTAGGGTGGACAGTATCGGAGACCTAGTTCGTATTCACATTTCATTTGTCAAAACTTATAGTGGCAAATGATTTGTGTCTTATTTCTTTCAATATAATAAACTTACTTCACTTTGAAAAGAGTAATTTCCAGAGAGGATTGAGAGGAAGTGTGCAATATTTTATCGCACTAGTGAATTAGAAAATGTTTAATTCACTCAGTGGATGAACGTCAACTTACCCTTGCTGCCATGGGTTGAATATTGTCGTGTTCAATCGTCGAAATGAGATATAGAAGGTACAATTTTTGACATAATAACGTTTGTTTTCAGAATCTTGAATTTTGTGGGATAACGTATATTCGGAAATTTCATTGAAAATAGTTCAGTGTAAAAACATTTCACATCTTTATTTCTTCTTTCAGTGGTGTTGAAATCTTCGATCATTATACTATACAGGACGGACTGATGCAATAAAAATGGGTCACCCATTGCAATGGCGTGAAGTCAGAAGCTTATGAGCACCTTGTAGGTAGATTCGTACTTAGCTTGAATATGTCATTTCACATCTCGATCGAATAGTTAAGTATATTCCAAAATAAGTTGCAGAATGGGCACCTATTCCAACATGTATGCGAAATTTTCGAACGCATGAGTGTTTTGGAATTGCCTTCTGCAACGAGTATATAGACGATATTTTCTCTATTTCAGTCAAGTTTTGTGAAAAATTGTCGAAATTGAATGAAAAATTCAGATTATACATCCTAGTGACTTTTGTATTGTATCCTGGCAGTTAGTGCGACTGTTACAAAAATTGATGGATTACGGCGTTTTTTAATAATAATAATAATAAGCTTTATTTTTTTGAAACTCCAAATACAGAACAAGTACTGGTCTCGGAGTCTACGGATTCTCTCACAATTGAAAAGTGATAATAGCCAAATAAAATATCATAGAATTAAATTATATGAAATAGAATAAAAACAAAATAATCTGAATCGTATTCGTTTCGAATTTTGAAATCATTTATAATAACGCATTGAATTCGTGAATTATGTTTGAAGAAATCGATTTAACACCTCCAGGATTAAGAAAAACTGCGAAGAATGTTGCGAATAAGTTAATACCCCAAAATCCTTATCCATGTATGGAAAAGAGTACGAAAAACTTGTCAAGTGGTATGAAGAGAATTCGGTTATTTGAATTTCAGGTAATGTTTTGTATTTTGAATAACGTATTTATGAATTCGGACATATAAATGTTCTACATTATGGTGAACTTATTCAATGTAACGCAGTATATGGCTCAGAAATTGATGAATAAAACATTTCCAACGAGTATTGATTGGGAAAATAGAAGAAAACTAGCTATAGAACTACATATAACCTCACCTTCCAAACGAAAACTTTGGGATTTTTTTGCGAAAACTAAAAGGATTGCCGACTTCTCGTTATCAGTTTCGTAATCTGTGACCCAAACTTAGTGAGTACTAATTTTTTTCCCATTTCCAACACGATCCTTCTAGTCCTAAAATCAATTACCATGAAATTGGATAGGATCGGAAGCCATCAGCGCTGACAACTACAAAATTTGCTTGATGAGTTCATGACAGTACTGTATTTAGTCCTGAAATGAACTCATTAGGATACTGAAATAGAGAATCAAAATTTAGAAATCCCATATACAGGGTGTCCCACTAGTGCCGCAGTGGACGATATACGCGTAACGGACTGCGTTTTGCGAAATTTTTTGATGCAGACTTGATATACTACAGAAAGAGCACAACCTAAAAATATTTTCGAATATATAGGGTGGCCCACAAAAGAGGAATAGCGGGTGACTTTGTTTTTTCAAATGGGACACCCTATATTCAATAGTGTTTTTCCATTCTCTGAAACATCCTGCATGCTTCCGTATACTTTACACATATTTTTATTCGACAGTTTTCGAAATATTGGCCATTTTGACAAAAAAATGATACTTGTAGAGGCTATGTTATTCAATTATATTTCACGAACGCTTGCACATACTAATAACAGTTTTATATGGATTGAAAGACAAGACTTCAAAGTATCCTACCCAGCTATAATAAGGCATCTTCAGCATACAGAGTGTCCACAAAAAGACTATCAACATGACGAATTTCAAATCGATTTTTCTTTATTTTTTCAAATGCAATGCATATAATTTTTTTTCATCATTGTAATCACCATTCATTTTACTTCATTTTATGTCGAATACATGATATGCATATCTCTAACGGAATAGGATTTTTAAGCGCTTTTTCGAAATGTTTCCCTAAAATTCACATATACCTTCGAATTCAAATAGCAGATTTGGCTTTTCTGTGGTTATTGAGAACTGTCAAATTATTCTATTCAAAATTACCATCATCGCAGCTTCAATTCAAATCATCATAGATTTTACGGATTGGATGAATACTCACACAATGATGTAAAAATTCGTAAAATACCAATGATTTTGATGTTTTTGATGATTTTGATGTTTTGAATGTACAAGTTATGAATGCTTCCAGAAAACGAGTTTCAAAACTTCAGGTTACAAAAAAGTGCCCGCTCTTATCCTTATAAAACTTTCTTCGAAAAAATTATATTCATAAGTTTCACAGGCACGCACGCAGATCTTCAAGCTCCAAAGCTTGTTTGAAATTTTTGAAAGATTCGACGTTCCAAGTAGAAACATAGAAAATTATCAAAAATGCATTTTGAAAAATGGGTACAGAAACCAAGTTTCTTTCTGCAGTAACTGATTTCATCACATTTTTGAGTAGATACATCAAAACTTTCTAGTTCCTCATATCGCTATAATATGAATTGAAGCTTCAAAGATGCTTATTCTGGGTGGAATATTTTGACAGTTCTCAATAACCACAGAAAAGCCAAATCTGCTATTTGAATTCGAAGGTATATGTGAATTTTAGGGAAACATTTCGAAAAAGCGCTTAAAAATCCTATTCCGTTAGAGATATGCATATCATGTATTCGACAAAAAATGAAGTAAAATGAATGGTGATTACAATGATGAAAAAAAATTATATGCATTGCATTTGAAAAAATGAAGAAAAATCGATTTGAAATTCGTCATGTTGATAGTCTTTTTGTGGACACTCTGTATGCTGAAGATGCCTTATTATAGCTGGGTAGGATACTTTGAAGTATTGTCTTTCAATCCATATAAAACTGTTATTGGTATGTGCAAGCGTTCGTGAAATATAATTGAATAACATAGCCTCTACAAGTATCATTTTTTTGTCAAAATGGCCAATATTTCGAAAACTGTCGAATAAAAATATGTGTAAAGTATACGGAAGCATGCAGGATGTTTCAGAGAATGGAAAAACACTATTGAATATAGGGTGTCCCATTTGAAAAAACAAAGTCACCCGCTATTCCTCTTTTGTGGGCCACCCGATAAATTCGAAAATATTTTTAGGTTGTGCTCTTCTTGTAGTATATCAAGTCTGCATCAAAAAATTTTGCCAATCTCAGACCGTTACGCGTATATCGTCCACTGCGGCACTAGTGGGACACCCTGTATAAGGAATTTCTCAGTATCGAACTTTTTTCAACGTACATAAATTCACTATCCGAACTCGCCATTTCTACAGCCTAATAACAAATTATCAGAATTTCAAACTGACAATTGGAAATTAATAACTGAAATGGACACTGTCAGAAACAGATCAGCTTCAGAGATGATTATGAATAAGCTTGGTTAGTATGTTACATGGTATAACTTTTCTGGGGACGACAAATAACTGAATTGTTTTGGGAAACAGAGTGTAAAAGTGTTATTCAAATTTTAAATCTTCGATATTCGATGACTCGAACCTGCAACTAATTGACACACATCGACACTAAGAATGGCTTTTACCACAATGGAGCAACCTACTTTATTTGGACGATTCGGTTTACATAGTGATAGTCGATGAGAAAGGGTTTGGAGAGGTCCAGGCAGACTAGAGCGACTCAATTTCGCGCGGGAAGTTGTGCCCTTTCGAGGCGGATCAATAATGTGCTCTTATTATCTTTGAACGAACAATGAATTCCATTTATTAGGATAATAACGCCCCACCACACCGCATCCGAAGTGTTCAAAACCTTCTTCAAGAGAACAATATCTGAAGAATGAACTGGCCAACAAACTCACCGGACATGATATCAATTGAGCCCTTTTGGGATTACTTAGGAAGAGCAATCCAATAGTCGAAATCCACCTTCAACTTTTCAGGAAAAGAGTTTAGCCCTTCAGCAAGAATGGAACGATATGCCTGAAATTTTTCAACGACGATTATTTCGTGTTCTTGGATTCATTAGATTTGAACGCTCAAGAAATATTACCTACAATACAAATTGATTCATCCTTTAAAGTTTAAGACATACAATGATGTACAGGGTCTTTCACGAGGAACCTCACCCATATTTATACGGGAAACTACTGAACGTATTTTCATGAAATTCAGCACTTATAAGTATTTCACGATGCTGATGAAATCTAAAATATTTTCAAGGCATAAGCACCTCCGGTTTTTCCGGAAATGACGTCAACTTCCGTTTTTCAAATTAGAACACCATTTTTTTATTGCAGAAATAGATTCCTTAGAAAATTTCAAGTTATTTTGATGTAACATTTTTCAGTTTTGGTTGGAAAATTCTCTCTGAGCGGGAAAATTAAAAAAAAAAATCGAAAATAGAGCTCCGCTGAAACAAGAATAACTTCGAGGTTTTTGGATGGAAAATTTTCATTTTTGGGATTTTTCAAGATGTGAGATTAA
Organism: Adalia bipunctata; assembly: GCA_910592335.1. Classification (NCBI taxonomy): domain Eukaryota; kingdom Metazoa; phylum Arthropoda; class Insecta; order Coleoptera; family Coccinellidae; genus Adalia; species Adalia bipunctata. The sequence goes on along the minus strand of OU342952.1, from coordinate 33,399,301 downwards.
TGTATCCACTTCAAAAATCAAAATCGCAATTCATGATACAGGGGGTGAAAAAATCGCTTTCAAAGTTAGGGATGACAAAATCGTGAAAAATCAATTTTTTCAAATTAGAACCCCATTTTTTTATGGCAGGTATTGAATCTACGTTAAAAAATAATGTGAGTGTAGGCATCACATCCTTGCCCTAAAGTGGATATTAACTCAGAAATTATCCATTTTAGGGCAAGGGTGTGATGCATACACTCACATTATTTTTTAACGTAGATTCAACATCTGCCATAAAAAAAATGGGGTTTTAATTTGAAAAAATTGATTTTTCACGATTTTGTCATCCCTAACTTTGAAAGCGATTTTTTCACCCCCTGTATCATGAATCGCGATTTCGATTTTTAAAGTGGATATATCAATTACATCTTGAAAAATCCCAAAAATGAAAAATTTCCATCCAAAAACCTCGAAGTTATTCTTGTTTCAGCGGAGCTCTATTTTCGATTTTTTTTTCGAATTTTCCCGCTCAGAGAGAATTTTCCAACCAAAACTGAAAAATGTTACATCAAAATAACTTAAAATTTTCTAAGGAATCTATTTCTGCAATAAAAAATGGTGTTCTAATTTGAAAAACGGAAGTTGACGTCATTTCCGGAAAAACCGGAGGTGCTCATGCCTTGAAAATATTTTAGATTTCATCAGCATCGTGAAATACTTATAAGTGCTGAATTTCATGAAAATACGTTCAGTAGTTTCCCGTATAAATATGGGTGAGGTTCCTCGTGAAAGACCCTGTATAGGACATGTCGAAATAACAGAATTATTAATCTACATTGAAAATCAGCTCAACAGTTTTGAAATTCAAGCTGTTTCATTTTTTTATTATTCACGTAACATCCTGTATCTCGGAATAAAACGTATTAAAGAATTTTTTGACTTTCACAATCGTCCCCTTTTTTCCAGTGAACGGTGTCCTACTTATCACCCATCAGTCACCCTGTATAAGGTGTTATAAAACTAAAACAGTTTAAAATAGTTTGAACTTATCCTCTTGAATAGAGCACCTCCCATATGTAAAATTACAGAATGTGCTACAAAATGTTTCATACATGACAGCATCAGAAAAAAACTCAAATTTCTGCTTGTTATGGCTATGCCAAAGAAACAAGATCCATGCTGTAGATATTACTCGTAGGTCGTCACATTTGAAGTACCATTTACAATAGTTAAAAGTTCGAACAAAATTCAACAGCAGCTGTCAAAAAATGTCCACTATCCCTGATATGCTATCACAGAAATATTGGAAATTTTTGTCATTCACTCGCTAGCATTTCATGGAAATCTAGTGTCGGGGTCTGTTATTCTCCATCTAAATGTAAAATTTAATCTCGTTCAAATCTGAAATTTTCAAGCCTGGAGGTTTACCCGTTCGGGAGTTATCGTGTTATCAGTGAGTCGAATCCAATCGATTGAGACCGTTCCTGGCCCAAAAATTCGATACAAAACATCTCTCTTTTGAATAGGACGATCACTCAAAAAACGATGATGGAAGAATTTTTGGTACAATAAGACTATACCACAATAAGGCCTTATAAAACGAAAACACAGACACATTCAAAATGTAATCAAAAACATCTTTTACAAATTTTCCAAACTCGTATAGAAGTTTTTCATAATACTTTCTTTTATAGTCAAATTACAACTGTGTCCCACAATAATGGAATGTCAAGTCTGAAAATTATAAAGCAATAGATTAACTAGAAAAGTAGATTGGAATTAACTTATGGTGTAACTTAAGTGTGCTCATATTTCCGTTTGAACTTTAACCGCAAAAAACTCGAACTTCTCTGAAATTCGTGTTGGTCTAAAGCCGAAACATTTGTTTCTAATCAAACGTTCGAAATTCATTCATTTCTACGAACATTGTTTCTTGGAAATCAGTTACGTAATTCCGAAAACTCAAGGTTACAAGGATCCACCGGAATTGATTAGATTCGATTCCGGATACGACTGATACGAGATACTTATCAGATTTGATTTCACATTGAATGTATTCGGAGAATGGATCGAAATGATTCGTATTCCAAGGTATCTATCAGTTTTCTTAAATCTCTTAACAATTCGCAAAAAAATGTTTGGAATTTCATTGAATATTCTGTTTCGTCAGCATACACTTTAGGATTTAATAAGTTTTTTTCCAAAATGTGTGTTGATTTATTTTTACCCAAGAACGTGAGGTTTCAAATAATTTGAAAATTCAAATCCTTTTGAACGCTCCTCCCTCTTGAACGAGGACTAATCATTTCGTCACATCGCGATGTCTGTAATTTTCGAACTCAAAAACGATAACTCTCAAACAGATATTGATATTGATATATTGATTGATATAAACAGATAACCCTACAGACTTGAAATTCTAAGGGTAGGTTAGGAACTCGAATGTTGCAGTAAAGTTCGTAAATGGGCCAAATTCAACCAGGGGTTTCGTAAATGTGGCCGTTTGAAATGTTTGAAATACATGCACTTTCGTCTGGATTGCATAAAACCATAACCATATAAAATGCATTATTGACAAAAAATTTCCAATATTCTTGTGATAGCATATCCAGGATCTTAGACGACTTCTTGAATGCGAATATGTATACCTGAAAGATGGATCTACTTACAAGATGAATGAACGAGAGCTGAAAAGCTCCTGACTTCGAGTCAGTTCTTCAGGTAGGTAACCTATTTTTTTAGACTCCATCTGTGCCAATCACTTCAATTTAGGAGCTTTGGAATATGAACTTGTTGACTTTATTGTAAAGGAGATATCCAAAACCACGTTTCAAGTAAATTTATCCATGGATTTATTTTCTACATATTATACAAATTTCAAATTTACCCTCATAGGGTAATAGGCGCCGATAGGGTAGGAACCCCTCATAGTACATGTTAGCATTCTTACCCTGATCGTATCCGACTATGTTTGGTAAAAATTCAATCAACCCTTATATCTTAGATCGGCAAAATGACGTGAATATTCATACAATTTTAATTTTGATGAATAGGTTCAATATCAACCATTGACGAATTTGAATTAGGCGTTTGCTTATGTGATATTTGTAGGTGGAACTGGAAACTATCCACAATCTCAGAAAACCTAGGGTTGAACGCAAAAATTGTTATGAGAACAACTAAATAATAGTATCTGTAACTTCGAAAATGATCGTGTTCAGTTTTAAAGTGAATTGAGAAATATTATGTTACAGCAGCACTCTGCCTTGATCTGACAAAGGCCTTTGACAGCGTGAAGAGATCTTACGAAAATGAAAATATGACATAACAGGTGTTACTTTCACACTTTTTGGTCTAACTTCACTGAAAGACGATGAATGTGGGTTAACAATCAACATCAGTTAAACTAAGGGCGGGTTGTAACTCAGTTGGTTAACTAGTTGGTCTTGAAACCAATGGTTAACCTGCCAAGTAAGGTTAAGTCAATTTCTGTTGTAACATGAAAAATCAGATGATGGTCAAGTAAACGTCTCTCTTTTTTGTCTTTTAATTTTTAACTCAGATCACAGAATCCATTGAATATTTTTATAATTTTGTCATAATCTAACTGTAATCTGTGACACTCTGACTGTAAGTTTTTATTCCGAAACTGTTTATCTGTTTATTCATCTTCGTGTAGGTGCAGAGACTGCAGACAAAGATCAAAGTGACTACTCGTTAATCTTTGGGTTCAGGTTGAAACCGTGTGTTACAGATAATTCATTGAGGACTAAATTATCGGAGTGGACAAAAGCTAAACAAGATAATTTAACAACACAGCAAAAGTGTATTTTAGATGAACATGGAAATATTGCGTAATAATATTGTATCTAATAAGATTATTCGTATTGAACCTAAATATATCTGGTACTTGTATATTTATATTTTGTGCCTCTTCAATGAGTTCTGTCACTTCTTCATCGATGGGTAGTTCAGGTTAATTTTTTTCACAAGCAATATTCTTGGTCATTCCATTCAACAAAAAGTTCATCCCTCGGTCTAAAATTTCGTATTTTCCTGGGAAATGATTCTAATTCGACAAGTTCCATAAAGTCCTCATCATCAGTGAGATTTAACTCATGCAGATTCTCTCTTTGCATATTCATTTCGAATAACTAAACAAGCAGAGCAATTTCTAATCAACACGGTAGGTACACACATAGGATAGATTATTTTCAGTTTAGATCAGTTTGAAAGATGAAAATTCATGTAGTATGTCAATCTGAAAGCATTTTCTGTGCTTTTTTTGTCTAGATCATAGGTTAAACTCTCAAAACTAGATGGTTGGAAATTCGACAGTTCACTGACTGGTTAACTTCAAGATTTCTGTCATACAACAACCCAATCAACGTTAACCAATGGTCAACGGAAACCAGAGGTTAACCTACTGAGTTACAACCCGCCCTAACTGAGGGGTTTGTTTCAAGATTCCATCCTGTGAACACTGATTATCTATCTATATATCTATATCATCTATATAAATAATACAAAGTTGTTGGTTACACCATTTATAACTCGTAATCGGATGGACTGTTTGTTATGGAACTTCATTTATGGATTCGTCTACGGCCTGGTTATTATAAAATTCATTAAAACTTCGAAAAATTCGATTGAAAATTTGTTTATGTAGGAAATGCTTTCCCTCCTTTCGAATAAGGCCACTAGGTGCCGCTACGGTTAATGGATCTTATCTAGACATAGTATATGTATACAATTACTGTGTAATTTGCAAAGAACTCATAATAACATGGAAGGCTATTATCAGATCAAGAAGCGGGTATCTCAAGTTGGTGGAACAGTGAATTTTCACCGAAATGTCAAGTAAATCGGATTTTGACGATCAGCGTCACACGAGTGTCCAAATCCATCTTTTTTCTATATTTCTGAAATGTTTTTGATTTCTGTTTGGGTAATAAATATATTTGCGGAAATAACTGAATTCAAAATTGCCCATAATAAGTAATTGACATATTATTTTTGGGTTTCTGTTTTGTGTGACAGCCCATATCCATGGAAAAGATGACAGTTGACCGGTGACATTTGACAAATGGCATTTGACAGATGACATTCGAAAGATGACATTTGAAAGATGACTTTTGACAGATGAAATTTGACAGATGACATATGACATTTGACAGATGACATATGACATTTGACAGATGACATATGACATTTGACAGATGACATTTGATAGAACTTTTATTATGCCTAATTCATCTCCTGCTTGAAAAAATAGCAATGGTAACTTTATACAACTTTAACGGTGGGTTTCACAAAGATATCACCGGTGATCAGAGCTTGATCTAGAATCAACTCAATTTGACAGTTCAGATCAACAAGCCGTTGATCTCCGATCACTGGTGATTACGATTTGTGAAATCCACCGTAACTATAGGTTACATTTAGGCGAAACAAAGTTCGCCGGGCCAGCTAGTTAGTTATAATCATGAAGATATCATAGCTCAAGACTCCATTGGTAATTGTCATTGATTATAACTTGAATTGGTACCAGCAAATTGAAAATATTGCTAGAAAACCTTGTACCTTGTTCATTTGTTCATTCATATTCTTGCATTTCACAAGATATCCAACTGAAATCTGGTTTAGATATTGCAACTTGAGAGTTTACACCATGTAAATGCTAATTTCGATTGTAAATGTGCGGGGTGATATTTTTTCGGGAATACTGTCCCCTGTTCAACTCCATTACTTTTTTTGATGGTCACTGTCGATTTGGAAAATTTTGAAAAAAGGTTTGTTATTATAGTGAACTTTATGGTCCCTTGTAGTTTTTTCGTAAAAGCTACCGATTTCGAGAAAAAATTTGAACGATTCTTTCGAAACCCCCAAGAAAAATCGTCAAGAAAAAATAGGTATTATGAATAGAAATTTAAAAATTATTCAAGTCTGGGGATGACAGATGTCCACCCAGGCCAATCCACCTGTTTTCATAATTTTCGTTCGAACAGTTCCTAGTAAATACACCTAGTGAACCCTATATCTCGAAAACGAAACGTTCGTGGTCACATGTTTATTGCATTTTTAACATTGGAAATGTTTATGTTCGTATATTGCAGGTAAATTACGAGTTTTTGTTCAAGGTCAAAAGACAAAAGTGTCGCCAGTAGACCAAAAAAGCATTCGAAAGTTATCGCGTGATTCATTAACGTAGGTGTGTTGGGCCAGCATATGCCAGCATACGAGAATCGACGAACTGCGCCGAGGTGGGACTCAGGTGGGAGGTCCGCCAAATTCGCCGCAACGTTGCCGGATTGGGCACTTAGTCCGGTATTTGAAGGATAGATCATTGTTTTATTTCCTTCATTAGCACTTCGAGTGTTTATATTGTTGTTTAATCATTTAATCAAGTGAGATCTGGGCCGCGGTGAGCGGCCCGTCAAATTCGTCGCAGGCAATTATTCCGGTATTTGAAGGATAGATCATTGTTTTATTTCCTTCATTAGAACTTCGAGTGTTTATATTGTTGTTTAATCAAGTGAGATCTGTGGTGGGATTCTGTATCGTCAAAGCGTATCGATCACGTAACGAAACGATCGTTTTCCAGGTATCGGTATTCTATAAAGACATTCGGGAACCGTCGTAGTGGCCGAAGGGCATTCGGATCTTCTGACGATAACGTAGCGTTTTAGGTGTCGCTTGCGTTACGAATCTCTTGACGACAATTCCGATTGGTTGAATTTGTCAACGTGACAGCAGAAGAGTGTCAGATTTTGATTTTAAATTGTTGTTTACGTTCGTTATGACAAACTTTCTCGTTCAGGTAAGAAAGATGAAAAGGATTAAGGAAGGAGAACCTCTTTCACGCTTCAATTCCACTAATTGGAAAAATTTTATCATCTTTTCCATTTCGGGAAACAACAAACAACCCTCATTTCTTTCCCAAAGTTCTTTGCGAGTGGTTCTAAATGTTTAGTTGGGTGCTATCCGTGCTATACTGAATAACATATAGAGTAAATAGAAAACATGTTAGAAAACTAGTTAGAATAGAACATTTTCTGTTCAACATAATTTTTTTCTTTCTTTTAGAATGGAATTTGAAAGTTGCACTGTTCAGGCAGCTTAAGAAAATTAGTACATATTTATTTTATACTGTACTAAACTGGTATAATAATAATATATACAGGGTGTTTGGAGGGTGAGTAGCCATAGGTAAATGGTGGATAGGTGATGCTCTTGGCTACTTGTTGCACCTAATAAAATAACATTTTGCCCAAAGTTCAAAGTGTTATAATTTTTTTGCCATTTTTCTCATTAAAATCTTGGATTTTTTCAAATTTAAGGCTCGGAGGTGCCTATAAAATGATTTATTTTTTAACATTGGAAATGTTTATGTTCGTATATTACAGGCAAGTTTCGAGTTTTCGTTCAAGGTCAAAAGACAAAGGTGTCGCTAGTAGACCAAAAAAGCATTCGAAAGTTATCGCGTGATATAGGTGACATAGGGTGTATTGGGCCAGCATACGAGAAGCGAGCATACATTAATTCTCACGAATGCTTAACCAATCAGATTCACTCGATCCGAGTGCTTCCGAATGCACCCGCGTGGAAGATCGTGAGAAGAAGCCGTTGCCCGTTATTCAGATCGCGCGTTTTGTCTTTTGTCGTTCTTCATAAACGAATCTGATAGTGAAATATGTAGTTGAAAACGGTTGAAACTTCAAACAGTTTGATTTTTATTGAATAGAATATCTAGCAAAATCTATTACAATTTCTCATTATGGACGTTTCAAATAAATGCTCGACTTTATTGCAGAGTTAATCCACTTATTTGCATTTGCGGCATATGTGGAAAAGAGTTTACCAGCGTATCTGTTAGAAACAGGCATCTCCGGACAATCCATAATGATGATTCCGCTAAAGTGGTGAAGAAGCAATATATTTTGTGTTCTCTTTGTTCTACTGATGAAAACCAGGAAACGTTTTCTACATATGATCATTTGAGAATAATTCATGGTGTTCTGTATGATTGATATTTCTTACATTTCCCCCACCCACGAAAACTATGATACAACACACAGTTATATTGCCATATTTCAAAATACATATCGATGGCTTAAAGTGCAAACTTGCTAACTCCATTTTTATGAAAATTCGGATTTTGAGGTCGCTGCAAGCATAATCGTTATATCTATGAACTGGTAAAAGCATCTATGTCCAAATAAAAACGAATTCTGTCGGAAATCGCCGCACGAAAAACGTCCATCTTTGTGCTATTAGATTATGTATAGCTCAAATCATCTAACTCCACCATTACGCGCCACTTTCCTTGTGAACTAATAGGTTATAACGTGGAGTGCGGTGTTCTACTGATTTTCATTAGAAAAACTAGTTAAGACTGGTGTACGTGTGCTGTAGGCGATTAAATATTAAAAAGGTGAGTGGAATATAACTACACAACTTTATATTTATTTATATTTTTCATGATAATCATTGTGTTCAATGAATATGGAGTTAGCCGTTTTTCTTTACTATTGAATCCTGCGTTCATAAGGAGTTAGCTGATTTTGTGTGAAACATGGTACAAACTAAGTTCATTCAAACAATAAGAATTTCAATTGAACCAAAACTTATACTCTTGCTATTCTTTGAAATGGTTTTAATTGAATATACAATACATCACAATGAAACTTACTCGTTCATTCCAGGTTCCTGGAACGGATGAAAATGTCTTCACGTGCTAGGAAAATATTGGCAATGAGCCTCAATCAGAATGATTCGCATAATAATGAGAGTTTATTAACGGAACTGCGAACTAACCCCGACTTCATTGATAGTCTTCCAATAGTATTCGAAACAAACGAGATATCAAATGAACATTTTTCAAACATTGAGATTTCTACTGATGACCAAGTTCAGGATATTTTCCCAGTGGAAGCTGAATTAAATTCTTTAGAAGCCATAATTTATTCAAATAACAATAAAATAGACGGTTACATTCCTGAGACTTCTTCGTTGTTCGAAAATATTGAGATAGTCCTATCTCCGGACAGCAGTAATGTTCGTAATGATGGAAATGAAACAATGATTGAAAATTTTGGGACCAGTAAAGAAATAATGATCTCTGGACAAGAAATTCAAAAAAGAGCCGATATAATCGAAAATCAAGAAGTTTTTGACAGGGTTCTTGTAGATTATTCAGATCATTCGGATTCAATCAGTTCTCTGTCCAGTGAAGAGATCGAACTGAGAAAAAGGAGAAAGCGGTGTCAAGTAGACAGGTCAACTTGGACATCAGAAGACAATAAAAGAAAAAGAGAGAAAGGTCTTAAATATTTCGGAAAAAAGAAAGAAGATGAGGTCTGGAATAATAAAATTCCGAAAGAACCAAGGCTCATCAAAAAAAGATGTCAGTGCAAAGTTAAGGAGGGTGGTCAACTAAAATGTTCTTTTTTAACCGAAGACGACAGAAAATCAATTTTTGATTTTTTCTGGAAGATGACTTGGGGCGAAAAAAAAATATTTATAGATAGTTTGGTTATTATTCTACCAACGAATCGTCATCGAGATAGAAAGGACTCTGCTTCATCAAGGAGAAATTGTTCAATTATATACAACTTAAAAAAAGGGGAAAAACTGTTGAGAGTGTGCAAAACCATGTTTCTGAATACTCTTTGTCTAGGAAAATGGTGCGTATTGAACTGGAAGAAGTCTATGAAAAATCAAGAAGAGACAACAAAAATGAAATTCTCAACTGTGAATTCAAAAGGCACTCCTCCATTTTCCGAAGAGAACAAAGCACTAGATGAATTTTTCGAAAATTTACCCAAGATGGAGTCCCATTATTGTCGGAAATCGACTCAGAAGAAATACATCTTACCTGAATGGTCTTCGAAAAGATGTCTTTACAATTTTTATAAAAGTGACTGGTGCAAGGATCATGATGTAAAGCCGTTATCTGTCTGTACATTCAATAATGTTATGGATAAAAAAAATATTTCTTTATTCCGTCCAAAGAAAGATCAATGCCAGATTTGTAATTCGCACAAATTAGGACAATACCCTGATGATCAGCATACTACCCATATCCAGAGGAAAGAAGAAGCCAGGAGAGAAAAGGAGCGAGACAAAGAAAACGAAAAATTTGTATACACCATGGATCTACAAGCTGTTCTCCTAGCTCCAAAATCGAATGTTTCTAGTTTGTACTATAAAACTAAACTTTGTGTACATAATTTCTGCGTATTCAACTTAATAACTAAACAAGGCAATTGTTACCTATGGAATGAAACAGAGGGAGGGCTGAACGCCGAGGAGTTCGCAACTATTGTTGTAAAATTTTTATTGGACGAAGTAATACCTAAACTACAAACTGAAAAGAAAACAATAATTCTTTACAGTGACGGCTGCACATACCAAAATCGCAATGCTGTGATGAGCAATGCCTTATTGAATTTAGCCATGGAGCACAAAGTAAAAATTGAGCAAAAATTTTTAGAAGTGGGGCACACTCAAATGGAGGCCGATAGCATGCATGCCACCATAGAAAGGCGTTTGAAAAATAAGGTTATAAACGTTCCAGCTGAGTACATCAATGTGTGTAGACAGGCACGAAAACATCCAGAACCTTACACTGTACAATATTTAACCCATGAATCATTCAAGAAATTTGATGATATACTTTTTTATAGCTCTATACGCCCTGGAAAGAAAAAAGGGGATCCAAAGGTTTGTTTTGATAGCTCTGATAATATTTGACTCTAAAATTCGATAAATTATTTCAGGTGACCGATTTGAGAGCCCTCCAATATACACCCAATGGTGAAATTTTCTTTAAACTGAGATTTGGACACGAGTGGACCATATTGCCTCGAAGACGGGATAAAAACGCCTCAATGAAGGAATGGAATGAACTGACTGGCCTCTTTTCAAGTAGGAGAAAGATTAAAAAAAGGAAATTTGACGACCTTCAACAATTAAAACTGAGCATTCCTAAAGATTTTCATTTTTTTTATGATAATATTCCATTCGAAAATTAATTGAGCTGTATTTTTATTTCTTTAATCATCAATATAATATTTTGCTGTTATGATTGTATTATTTAAATCCAATTCAGCTCCATTTATTACACAAGTAATGAATAATAAATAGTCTTGCTATGAAAATAAAAAACGTCTAACTCCAATTAATGGTTGTAAAACAATGATTGGATGTTGAATGAATCATTTTCCTCGTTAAAAAAGAATCATTTATCTATCTCTACTGAACGAGTAGCAAAAATCTTTCGAAGTTTCATTAAAAAAAAAATTAAACAGTTTTTTTCATCTCCTGAACATTTACTATTTTTGGAGTTAGCTGGTTTACAAATTAAGCCATCGATATGCTAAATTACCAACTTAAATTCTCACTTTTGAGGTTTTTGTAAGCGCATATGTGCTTTTTTTACAAGCTTTTATTTAGTTTCATAGTTTCACCTGTCCCAGTGACAGACACTGGGACAGGTGAAACTCTGTCTGTAATCAAATCTTGCAAGTTAAATATGACACACTTCTAATCGTCCGATTGATTTGAAATTTGGCCGGTGTACATAATTCTGGTGACAATGCATCATGAAATATTTTTTATAGAAAAAAACAAAATGGCTGCTCCAAAATGGCGGATGAGTTTCGTAATTATCATCCGATTTAATTCAAAATTAGTATCTAGGGGTTTTTGGGTTCGACAATGATGATTCCTCTGTCAAAATTGAAAAATTCAAGATGGCGGCTAGAAAAGGGCGGACGAGTTTCGTAATTATGATCCGATTCTATTCAAAATTGGTATCTAGGGGTGTTCTGGGTCGGAAATTACGATTCTTCAAAATTGAGGAATTCAAGATGGCGGCTTCAAAATGGCGGATGAGGGTTGTTTTAAAAAATGATTTTTTCATTATAGCTTGTTCTAAATGCAAGGGCGGATATAGCTTTTTTTCATGGGGGGGGGGGTAATAACGATTGAAAATCAGGTTCACAATTTATGAAATTTTTTTATGTGCACCACATTGCGTAACTTCTTCTAAGGACTTTGATACTCATGGGGGGGTAATTACCATAATATAAATCAAACTGTTCGAAGTTCCAAGTTCCAACCGTTCTCAACTATTTCACTATCAGATTCGTTTATGAAGAACGACAAAAGACAAAACGCGCGATCTGAATAAGGAGCAACGGCTTCTTTCCACGATCGTCCTCTCGGGTGCATTCGGAAGCACTCGGAATCGAGTGAATCTGATTGGTTAGGAATTCGTGAGACTGAGAATTAATGTATGCTCGAGAATCGGCGACGGCGACCAGTGAGCCGCGGTGGGAGGTACGTCAAATTCGCCGCAACGTTGCCAGATTAGGCAATTATTCCTGTATTTGAAGGATAGATCATTGTTTTATTTCCTTCATTAGCACTTCGAATGTTTATATTGTTGTTTCATCAAGTGAGATCTGGGCCGCGGTGAGTGGTCCGTCAAATTCGCTGCAACGTTGCCATATTGGGCAAATATTTCGGTATTTGAAGAATAGGTCAATAGTTGATCCGAGTACATATAAGATTCATGAATTTTAGTAGGAACAGAATCCTTCTATCTGATGCCAATTTCATGAATACCCAGATTTGCTAAAATCAAAATTCACTTCGAAAATATTGGACGGAGTGGAATTCTGCGCATTGATATTCTGCAACTCAGTTCAGTTATTTCAAAATTTAGATACAGCCACAGAAATATAATAAACATTTAAATAAATAAATATTTTATTATATTTCTGTGGATACAGCGCACCATCTCGTATTTGCCTTGCCAACATCCTCCCGTAATTTAAAGATATTCGTGTTTTTATTTTAAACCAGGGAGCCGATTGTTCGTTTCACGACGCTCTGATCTAATTTTCGAGAGAAATTGGAATCGTGGAAAGTACTTCTATTATTAATTTCTAATGAATCTATTGCATGACTATTTTCCTTCATATGTGTAGATTATTTAATGCAAAAGAACAATTACATAATTGTATTTCGTCATCTACTGTCAGTGATTAGTTAGGTTAGGTGACTCACACTGGGAGAATAACGCGCAGCTGTAGCGGGGTAATTCTTCAATAATATTTTTTGTACCTATTCATGGAAATTTGTTTAATTTACATTGTACTTGGTTATGGTACCCCGTTTTTTTTAACCTCAGCTAGGACCTTTTTGTTTCACTATGTATTGTATTTTTTATTTTATTTATTTAAAATTAATGTGTCTCGACAACTTGGCCATTGACACAAGGTACATTATTTATAAGATCAATAAGTTATATTTGACTATATAAATTTGTGCGTATAAGAAAGCCAAGAAGATTACGGAGTTGGTCGGTGCTACTCAACATTTCCATTAAACTGTTCTGGAGGCGGTAGTTCTGTCGATCCTCCCTGTAGCGCTTGCAGTCGATAAGGATATGTTTTATGGACAGTTGAACGTCGCAATCAGGGCACATGGGTTGAGTTTCAGAGTTGAGGAGATATTTGTGGGTGAGGGCCGTGTGACCAATTCTGATTCTTCGTAGAACTACCCTGTCTCTCCGGGAAGACCGCGAAAAGACAGTTTTCAGAATTATTTTTTTTCCTCAATTGGTATAGGTAGTTGAACCTTTTCCTTGTGATGAAAAAGTTCCAAATGGGTTCATGATTCAGCAGTTAAATTATGAAAGTTTGTGTGTACATAGGAAGGTTTTTGTGAGCATTTTCCCTAAGGTGCGTGGAATTCCCCCGTCCTCCCCTACATATAAGATTCATGAATTTTAGTAAAAACATAATCCTTCTATCTCAAGCCAATTCCGAGAATACTCAGATTTGGTAAAATAAAAATTCTCTTCGACAATATTGGACGGGGTGGACTCAGCTTCTTCTGATGATGTTTACTCCGAGAAGGTACATATAAGATTCCTGAATTTTAGTGAGAACAGAATCTTTCTATCTCAAACCAATTTCATGAAAACCCAGATTTGGTAAAATAAAAATTCGCTTAGAAAATATTGGACAGAATGGACTCAGCTTCATCCGATGAGAGTTGATCTAAGAACATATAAGATTCATGAATTTTAGTAAAAACAGAATCCTTCTATCTAAAGCCAATTTCATGAAAACCCAGATTTGCTAAAATCAAAACTCACTTCGAAAATATTGGACAGGAATGACAGGATGGACCCAGCTTCATCCAATTATTTACATCTTTATTTTTTATTATTATATCTTAAAAATACTTACTTTAGAAAGAACATTTTTGTTTTGAAATACGGTGACAAGTTTCCTCTCACATGTTTATGTTAGGAATTGGAAATGTTGATTGTTTCTTGCATTTATTATTGCTGATTATTATTATTGAGAATACTTTTTTATTTTAAGTTCAAATGCAAATAAATGTTGGTAATATTCACATGTGGTGTTATCATTTCCAATGTCTCTGATGGTTGCAAGGATTGCGAAATCTGTAAATTTTTTTCTTAAAATTATGTGATATACAACAAAATCCTTGTTGCACATCTTTGAATAATTCCCCGAAAATGATGTAGAAAAAATGTGACGTGTTTCAGAACTTTATAGTGAGCAATTCTGCAAACATTTTGACGTACTGCCGACGTTAATTGGTTTGAATAGGATACATTGGGAAGTATTTTAGAAATGAGGCAGATTTTTCTATTGAACCCTAATAAACGTGAGTATTCATCAGATTACATTATTTTAGAATTGATATTCTAAACGGAACACTTCGCTTTTTTCATATACTCAAGTATAGATTTTCCATATTGAAAATCTCAGACGCTCCTATTTTTGAGCCATTCTCTGTTTGCAGTTCGTCGAAAAATCACGACATGCCTCAATTCCATTCCTTTACATAATTTGTCAACCGTCTTTGGACCATCGCCGTGGGCCATTCGTGATCGCGCCAAGCCATGAGCTATTCACCTTTACATACTTGATATGGCACCTACATTCAATATAGAAATACTTTCCATGGCACGCTGGACCATCTGGCGACAGAGAAGAGGAGTAAGAAGACAAAGATAAGAGTCCAAATCGAGCCTACCTTCGGTTAAGCCCAGTTTTCACCGCGACGCCGAAATTTAAGTAGGTTGCTGTTCATTGTCACATGATATAAAATAATGCAATTTTGCATTGTTCGTCATTTTATTTTATCAAGATATATAGGTACCATCTTGATGCACATATTAATGTTACCACACATTATAGGTTGTATCAGTTGATTTTGCGAAAATATCCTTTGCTGTTTCTTTTATTTTGTGGAAATCTACCGAATTGAATCAATAGTCATTTTTCCAACATCAATATTCTATCGCACATATTTTAACTTGGTTATTGTCGCGTTCTCAAAGAATTGCATTTCCGTACTTTCTTGAAAACTCACCTTCTTCACATTTTTGATTTTGGCCAAACTTGTAGATTTTAATTTTTTTACAGTGTAGTCGATTTAGGTTGTCCAGTTTTGAGGGTTGCCTGAAAAAAAATTGTAATTAGCAAAAATACTTTTTTCACATCATCAATATCATGAAAATATCTTCGACTCGCAAGTTTCACATTTTATAATGTCTCTTAGAAACTTCCCTGTGAGATTGAATGATAGAAAACAAGATTTGTTTTATTATCTGAGAAATCAGTACAATTTTGGAAGAAGTCATTAAAGTCCCTTGTTCGTCATCTTTATATTGATCATCCCTATATGATCATCCCTATCGAACCTTTACATTCAAAACACTGAAAGTATCATCTATCTAATAATTCCAATATGCAGTAATATTAAGAATAAAAATATCTTACTAATTCTGTCTCTCTCTGACACATTGTATTATGTCGTGAAACGTTTGTCATCCATAAATTCAATCTGTAGTTGAAAACCTCAACTTGCAATCACTTTCGATGTATTTAAAGTGGAGTTATATAAATTAAATAAATAACTTCATGTACAAGATCATAACCCAACAATTTTTTATGATATTATTCAATCGCTTCAACCCGTATTCTTCGAACTCTGTATATCATTGATAACTCCTATTCATAGTTTAAAATTGAACTGAGAATATTTGAGTGACATATTTTCATCCACGATATCCATTTTCTGGTTGACACTCGAAATATACCTACATAACCTCTACGTTTCTCACCCTTTTTGAATTTCATCAATTCTTACCAACGATTCGGCATCACTTTGTCACTGTGAATAGCAGATTATGGAAAGTACCAATTAATATCGATGCGAATTATTGAAAATAAATTCCAAATATTCCGCTTACAACAGATGCGGAATCAGATATTTCTCCGACAGCTGCAGTCAATGTTTCTCAGAGCTGTCAGAATTTTTTTCAATTGGCTTCCTCAACTATACAAAGCGAATCTAACTACAGATGGATAAACGAGAGCTCAATAGCATCAGACTATTGACAACTTTCGGAGTTTCTTATCCAAATGGAGTTGAAATTTCTCGATTGAATATTCCTATTGTCATATAAGCCCCTCTTAACCCATGTAGGTAATGCCCCTTAATTGATTTCAAGAATAAACATAAAATTCTACATCAAAATTCAATGAAATATACAGTAGGTACTGAACGCGATTTTTTTCGTAAAGAATTCAAAATACAACAACAAAAATAAATATAAAATAATATTCACATTGGAGCGCTGGTTCTACTTTCACAAGGATATCACCATTTCGTCACGATGAATACATTTTTCAAAGTTCGAGCTGGAAATATTGTCAAACGATACGACTCACTGTTGACGAAACCGGAGTCAAATTCAATTCTGTACGGTCGTGAAGACGATAACTCTCGAGCGAATTAACCTAGAGAATTTAAATTTTCAGGTTAAGCTTATATAGGAACTTAAATGCATCGTTGACAAGAAAAATTCGAACAAGGATTTCGTGAACGTGGTAGTTCCAAATATTGTTATTCTGATAATTCGAAAAAAACGGTCTCAATACAATCATTTTAGGTAAAACTCTATTTTTCTATAACAACGCTCAATTATCGATTCGACAGTTTCAACTACAAAATATTTCAAAATGAAACCAGAATATTGTTCACTTAACTGACTCGGAGATCTAATTTCTGTGAATTGAGGTTAAAAACACTGGAAATAGAATTGGCTAATCCGTTCCAAGCCGTTTTCAACAGATGAATGCACGATGAGGCCTAAGACTCATCATATCAAAAGTATCTTCAGTTTTTAATAAGTACTGCGAACTCTGGCAATTAATATAGGCTTCGATAGGAAGGGCAAATGGTGTCCAGTTGCTCCACGGGAAATTGAATCATTGATCAAGGAAAGACAATTCAGTAGATATGTAGGTACCTACTTACAAATAACCAAAAATTCTTAATGCGATCAATTTTAATATCTCAAATACTCAGTAAAATTACAAGGAATCTTGAACATTCGATTCTTGCACAGTTGCACACTTGTACCTTTGATATAGCCATACAAAACCGAGTTCTGAAACGGAACCCTGGAGTATTTTCATACTGGTCGCCGTATTGGATCATAAGATATTTTATAGCTTTCAAAATCCATGAAAAATCCATAGAAACAAATCGGGACAACAATAAACAAACGGATGTAGTTTGCATTCTAGAAGTGAGTTCAATGAACCCAATCCGAAGAAAAATAATAAGTGCTTCGAAATTCAGATAAAAAACATATTTTCATATCAACAGATGAAAATGAATCCTCAATTCGATACCAATCCGAAACCACCTTTAGCAGAAGCGTGTCTCCACACAAACGTCTTGTAAAAGGCCTACCATTCGAAAACAACGAAGAAATGAAATATGCGATGGTTGCGAGTTGAATCAAGAGAGAAAATGGTTTTGAAGAGAGAACAATACGACCAAAAGAACGAAGAGTTAGTAAGAAAAGGAAGGAAAACCGATATAAAGACGGAATGAAAAGGACGGAGCTATTGACCTGCTGCCTACCGGTTCAGCTACCGAGCTACGCACTCGAGCAGGTCTTCGAGGGGGCAAGGGAGGCAAAGAGGGGGACCGGAGCGGCACAATGCCGCGGGTGATATGAGATACACAGTGGCGTTACCTCTTTTTCTCTTTCCGTTAATTTCACACCGTGTAGTGGTGGCCTTGGAAGGACGAGTTCATATATTATATACCTACTTATCTGTGTGTGCGATGATGTCGTTCGATTCCGAAACTACACGAGTTTATAAATGGAATATTATTTCGCAATTATGAACATTGTGGAATTTGTTTTTTTGGGTTATGTAACCGGCCAAATGGAATGAAAAGTTTAGCGATTTGGGCAACGATGTCATTCAGAACTCCCTTCATTGATCGCTCCCATATTTATTGAACGCATCATTCAATATTTTTTTCTCGAAAGAACCCACATAGATGCTTCTGGGACTTATTGATTCTATGATTTTTTAAATACATTGATGAATTCAGATATTCATAAGTAATATCATAAGTGCATCCAATTTTTCCGAAAAAAATCGAAAAAACAGGTTGCTAAGTGATATTTCAACAAGAAGCATGAGTGCAGGTGGGCAACAAAAATCCGAGTGGAAGACGAGGATTTTTGCACCTGCGCGAATGCTTTTTGTTGAAAAAATATTACTTTGCATTGTGTTTTTTCGATTTTTTTCACAGGAAAAATTAGATGCACGAATGGTATTTGACAAGACTATTTCATGAGTAACAGATTATTCTGGATTAATTATGTATGTATTATTAATTTTCGTTGACAACAACTGTCAAGTTTTGCCGCGGGTAAACCCGAAAAATAGGCTGACAGCTGCTGCCATACAGTTTTTCCATCTAGAAACCATTTGTGATTCAAAATTGCGCGTTTCTGATTGGTGGAAATTAAGACGAGGGAAATAGTCAGTGGTATATCAACGAGGAACGTCATTCCAAAGTCAATTATACCCAATATTTTCAGTATTGAAATTCAAAATCTAAAAAAATTGAACAGAGAAGGATTCACACTTTCTCCTATGTGAAACTTCATACTACGATCCTCAATTGATACTTTCATATCACTGGAATATCTGCTTTTATTCGTAGTAATATCATAAGGGCATCCAATTTTTCCGAAAAAATCGAGAAAAACACGTTGCTAAGTACTAGGTATTTTAACAAGAAGCATGAGTGCTGGCGGCAACAAAACTCACACGAATGCTTTTTGTTAAAAAAATATTACTTTGCATTTTGTTTTTTCGATTTTTTTCACAAGAAAAATTAGATGCCCGAATGGTATTTGACAAGACTATTTCATGAGTAACAGATTATTCTGGATGCATTATGTATGTATTATTAAATTTCGTTGACAACAACTTTCAAGTTTTGCCGCGGGTAAACCCGAAAAACTGCTGACAGCTGCTGCCATACAGTTTTTCCATCTAGAAACCATTTGTGATTCAAAGTGGCGCGTTTCTGATTGGTGGAAATTAAGACGAGGGAAATAGTCGAAATCAAAGTTTTGACAATTCAGGCGAAATTTTTTTATAGCTATTGGAGAATTCTGTCCGCATTAGAAGCCTGAGTCAACCAGAATTTTCTCATCGAGTATTAGTTTCTGAATGATCTTAGTCGAAATTAAGATTCGAGTTGTTCAGACAGAGTATCTCTCCAATTCAGCATAAGAAACTTATCTTATCCTTGGACTAGATCAAATAAACAGTATATCTCTTCACAGTTTACAACTGGCGCTTCAGAATCATTTTTTCATCTCTCTTCGATTTAAAAATAAGAACACTATCCGAATTCTAGGCGCCAGTCATCAATTCTCGGATTGTTATAACATTCTCTGCTAAATACCAATTCGTTTTCACGAAATCTATCTCAATACACAAGATTTCGGCGATAAAGTACTGAAAAGCTGTTAACTCATTCAAATGTTTTCGTTCGGGCTGGTTTTTGCACTACCGGCGTTCTGGGCCTCCTACCTACGAAACTGTAGGTTTCAAATTGTTTCTGTCAAATAGATTTACAGAAAATTCACTCATTCATTACAAGCGACCCATGTGTGAAGGACATCTGAAGAATAGTGAATTTTATGCTCAAAGGATTGCGACCTTTGTGGTGTTGACATTGGAAGTCGACAAGGCAAATTTTTCAAGTTTGACTTCCCATGTACTTCCGAAGGGTACAAGAACGAATCCTTTCAGGATCTCTCGCGTGTCTGTCTGTGAAGATCAATCTTCTCGTAATCTTCTTCATATAATTTATTGTATTAAGGAGCATCAATGCAGTTTTGTGACCCAATGAAGTAGGCATATCTAAAAAGAAATATTTTTTATTTTTGAGGAAAAAATTTGGATAAATGGATCCTTGAAAAAACTTTTCTATAATATTAAATTATAGTTCAGGAAACTTTGTGAAAATTCAGAAAATGACAATGGTTCTTTTTGATCTTCATTAAATCTACAGCTGAAAAAATTTATAAATCGAAGGCTCACTCTGATGTATACAGAGTATTCCTAAATAAGTGTACTATCAACTGAAGATTGCTCATAAAAAATAACTAAAAATTTATATTTTTTTCTGTTTTCTGCTAATATCTCAGGAAGCGTTTGAATTACAGAATTTATTTTCTGTACACACATTCGGGGCTATTCACTAAGCAAAGTTGTTATGGATGGCAACTGTAAATCGTCGTTATGTTCACAGCCAGTTGCTAAGCGTGAAATTGGTATTCACTATTTGTGTAAGTTGCTATGAAAGTTGTTATGTAGAACAACCAGTGGCTATGAGAAGTGGTTCACTGGCAACAGCTTTAGAGGTGTTGTTAACGAAAACCACGTGCGTTGGGCACTATTTTGGAATGTTTTTCTGTATTTATGTGATCAATTAAATATTTTAAATCTATAAAAATGGCATTTCCCGTGCAGATGGACTTTTTAATAATTCCTGAATTAATACAAAGGTGTGTAGTGCTGTTGTAGGATGCATAGATAGTACTCATATCTCATATTGCAATCATTAATCCTCCAGAGAATAATGAAATTCACCCTGGGGCTGTTTATTACAACCGAAAGGGGTATGCTAGTATATGTAACTTCAATAAATACTCGTTACTCAGGGTCAACTCATGATGCTGCTATATGACAAATGTCCTTTATCAGAGAAAATATGGAGCAAAAATATTTTAAAGGTAAAACAAATAAAATGAAAACAGATTATTTTAAGTGATTTTCTTAGTTCTCGTGATGATTTTGTGGATAATTTCAGTGAATTAATGTATTATTGACAGTGCAGTGTCGATTTTATAAAATTTTGTTATACAAATTGGCTTTATTCCCTTCTAATCGGATCGACAATTCAAGAGGTATTCGATGGAAATTATGTAAATATATTATTGTTCTTTATTTTCATGGTAATATACTACAAAATAGCAACACGAAAAGATTTACATCTGCCTAAACTATGATCAGAATGTGAATGAGGTCAGATGCGACATGACAAACATGAAGATCTGTATGGTATATCCTTTTAATTACGTATCACTTGAATATTCCCAAAATGTTAAGCTGGTTCCGTAGTTTGGAATTTTTGCCGAAAGAGGGCGCTTTGATCTTTGGATTCGCCACCAAAGACGTGTAATTTCAGATCTATGAACAGTACATGCGAACTATTCTGCGGTGGTGCCATATCTATCTTCACGGAAGGTTGTTATGATAACAACAGTTGCCAACCGTTTATTAGAGAATACTGAAAGTGGTCACCAGTGGTTATAAAAAGTTGTTATCAGAATAGCTTTGGTTAGCAACTGTGATAACCACTTCACTTAGTGAATAGCCCTGATTGTCACTAATAATAGCTACTTTCTTGCACTTTACTCGGTTTCATTAGACGTGCCAGTGGCGGAGATATTGAAATTGCACATCACTGAACAAATTTTCATTTGCACAGCCAATTCTGATGCGGGGATGTGTTTTACATAGAGAAGGTGCTCATGGTTGTTTGCTCTGAAATGACCCGTTTTCGAGAAAACTTGCATTTCATGATCGAAAACAATTTGCTAACGCATTGTGAATTTCTTGTTATGGGAAAATATAAAAACAACAAATTTGCAATGCGTTAGCAAATTGTTTCTGATCATAAAATGCCAGTTTTCTCGACTTCGTACAGGGTGCACACTAGAAGTCAATATCCTCACATTCTAAGTCGAACCGATATACCGTTACTGGACAATATTTTCGATGTCCTCATAAATCAATCAATTATATCTTCTTGTCCCACATCGCAATTTATACAGGAAATATTTCTTATTAGTACATTTTTCTGAACTGTACCTATATTTCTCTCATCAAACGAAACACTTTTTTCTATATTATTTTTAAAAATTCAGAATGATACAATCCTAAATCCATAAAGAAAACACTTTTCTGTCAATCTTTTCGAAACCATTATTTTACCTAAATGAACTGAATTTTGGTGAATTTATGGTGCATGTTCCCAAATAAACACTTATTCAATATTTCTTCTGGTATCAAGATCTCAGCGCATCCGACTCAGGAATCCTTTCAAAATTACTATAAGACTATTTGAAAACGATATTATATCAAATTATTGAAAGAACCGAGCATATTAAAAAATGAAAGTAAGTTTTTTCGAGATTCCCGATTTTATCCGATGAGATTTGTCAAAAAAATCAAAAATTTTAAGGACACTGAACCTCTGAATGAATAACAGTTGATGTGTTATACTTTTCATTGAATGCAGAAATCTCCTGAGGGTTTTTTTAAGTATTCATCCAGGCTCCTCAACTCTTATTTGATACAAACATTTCGGTTTTGGTATTGAAGAAGACGAATTTGTAATAAGAACACCAAGGCACAAAAACGAACTTAAAAACAGCACTACAACTTATCTGAAAATCAGAACTTTCTCGTCTTTTTGATCAATTTTATGTGTATTCGACAAAAATACCTTGGGAAGGAATGATGATTCATTCTGGAAATGCGGATAACAATGTGACCAAATGATTTGCTCAATCTCCAATGTCATTTTTTAACTTCCTCAATTCCCGCAATATTGCTGTTGCTGGTAATGTATATACCGGAAGGACTTTGAACTTGAATCATAAATTGAAATGAAAACGTTTGTTTATATAATATTTTTGGATTTTCTATGGAAATATGAACAAATTATAAGAGCTTACCTAGAAACTTTCAGGAAAATAGGAGGGAGAAATATGGCCTTCAGATCGGACAACAATTTTTTGTGTGTAACTTTTTATTGTCCATTGAGGTTAGTAGGTACTTCAGTATTTATTGGATTCAATTCTGATCGAGAAATATGAACTTTGAGGCATTGATTGAAAATAATCATATCAGGCACGTCTTTGGCCAGTTTTCAAATGGCTATATCATTTTAACAGTGAAAAAATTCGTAAAATGTAAAAAATTTAAACAGGTTGTTTATCTGACCCCAAGAATCTTTGGTTGAAAAAAATGTACAAGTCAAAGACTAACGATGAATATCTATTATGTCGACCATTAGTACATAAGAGTACTTTTCGAACTAGTAAACAACCTTTACGCAGTTTATACAGAGTGTAACAGCCAAATGGAATGAATTCGATAACGAATAAATGAGGGGGTGTTGGGAAAAACGCTCAGACACGTCGATTTATAATTTTAAATGCGCAT
This sequence comes from Adalia bipunctata, assembly GCA_910592335.1. Lineage (NCBI taxonomy): Eukaryota > Metazoa > Arthropoda > Insecta > Coleoptera > Coccinellidae > Adalia > Adalia bipunctata. The sequence continues at coordinate 33,375,632 of OU342952.1, read as the reverse complement.
ATTTTTCAAGAAAATAAAATTATATAGGGTTGTTCCATGCGACCGAGGCCAAAACCAACTTTCTTATTTCAAATGCCACCCCCTGTATATTATTTATTTTTTGGATTCTTCAGAAAATTCTAGACATAATTCATGTACAATGCCCCATACCTATAACTTTTTCGGAAATATTAAGTGTTTTCAGATTTTTTACAATTTTACATTAGACTTCTTTTTGTGGGGATATGTCAAAAGTATTGTATACGAAACGAAACCCTTAAACTTAGACCACCTAAAAAACCGAATCACGCTTGCGATTAGATCAGTCACGCCTGAAATGTTGAGTAAGTTAGAAGATCTACACCAGATTAGCATGTTGCCAAGACCTTCGCGGCGAGCATTTTGAGCATTTCCTACATTGACTTGACATTGATGTTTTTTTTATTTTTTTTTAATGATTAAGAAATAATCAGTATTACTGATTAGGTTTCAAGTGTAATGTACCGAATTTGTGAAATAAAAGTAATTTACGTAACAACGTAACAAGTCCGGAAAATAGGTTTTTTTTGGACGAATAGACTGTGAAGTGTGAGTCCAAAAAAACTATTTTCGGGCGTGTTGCGTACAATATTTTTTCGCAACCGTGTAGAATTACGAACCAATGAGACGACACATTTCTCTATTATACATTTTGATTCTTATTTGACTTAAATAGAACAGAATTGTCATCCGTTATTTCGTTGCTATTGTGATGATCATATCAATGACAACAACGACATGATTTTTTCCGGCCTTGTCCGGAAAGTACGTACTTTCCGGACTAGGCCGGGAAATGCTACTTTCTCAAAGAAAAGGCGTCCGGAAAGTGGTTACATCCCGGACGGTTCTCATTTTCGTGGAATCACTTGTAATCTATAGACACACCACATTGCTATAAACGAGTTGATTTATAGTAATTCACGTAACAAGTCCGGAAAAAAGGGGTTTTTTGGACGAATAGGCAAAATTCTAGGACGATCCGAAGGCGAGTCCTGGAAGTCTGTGAGTACGTACTTTCCGGACTAGGCCGGGAAATGCTACTTTCTCAAAGAAAAAGCGTCCGGGAAGTGGGTACATCCCGGACGGTTGCCGAAAATAATAATTTACGTAACAAGTCCGGAAAATAGGGTTTTTTGGACGAATAGACAAAATTCTAGGACGAGCCGGACCGGAGGCGAGTCCTTGAAGTCTGTGAGTCCAAAAAAACTTATTTTCGGGCGTGTTACGTACAATTTTTTTTCGCCAACCGTGTAGAATCACAAATCAATGAGACGACACATTTCTTCATTATACATTTTGATTCTTATTTGAATCAAACAGAACATAAAGGTCATCTGTTATTTCGTTGCCATTGTGATGATCATGACAATGATAACAACGACGTGATTTTTTCTGGCCTAGTCCGGAAAGTATGTACTTTGCGGACTAGGCCGAAAAATGCTACTTTCTCAGAGAAAAAGCGTCCGGGAAGTATGATACATCCCGACGGTTGCCGAAAAATATTTTTTCTCAACTCATTGTTTTTAGCCAGAATGTTATGAAATTACACGAATTAGAAAATTCCTGTGTGACATTCCGCATTAGAACGAGGAATTGTTGAGTTCTTCTGGTTCAGTTTCCCGGTGTAGATTCCACAATAAACATATTGATTCAAAGGTTGCTTTCGTCAATTCGACGAAACGATTATCCTTTCTCAGAAGTTTGCGGTTAACTATTTTATAGCGCATTTGTGTCGTTTGCGAGCAGAATTTATAAATACGCCGAATGAGCCGGCCGCAAAATATCATTGCAGCATTTTCTGCTTTGTTCCGGACATGTATTGTTGTGGTGATCAGAAATGTAAATTTTTGCATCCGCAATTGTTCTACTGACTTCGAAATTCCATCGGATCAGACTGCACCTTGTATATACCTTTATGGTTAATATTTGCGGTCAGCACTAGGTTATATTCCTTGAACTACTGGATTCAAGGGGCGTTTAAAATTATGGATATTTTTCTGACGGTAGAATTCGGAAAGATGATACGAATCTGCTTGAACTTCTATATATACAGGTTGTTTCCAAATTGGTCGTGAACCTAGGAAGACGGGTTAGAATAAAATTGGATGTCGTTTGAGCCATATTTATTGATAACCAGAAATCAACAGTTAGGGATATTCGAGTGATTTTTGAAATTTCTATTCTCACTTCACACCTGTATAAAGGGTGAGTCTTTGACTTGTAGATATATTTCAACTGTAGATTCCTATCATCAAACGAAACACTCTTTTCCGTACCATTCATCAAAATCCATGAAAAAACACTCTTCGTACTTTCATATCTTCGGAACCGTTATTTCAAATCAACTGAATTTTGGGGGATTGTTTGCTCTATTCATGATGTATATTCCTCAATCAACACTCATTTAATATTTCTTCTGGACTGAAAGTTACAGCGCATAAAACACATAAATCCATGCAAATATAATCTGAAATTCCTTGGAAAGTGATGAGAGAACCAATCGTTTTAGAAAATGAAAGTCTTATTATGTTTTTTCAATAAAAGCCGTCGTTTTCGGGTTATTCCGTATTTCATCCGATAAAATCTGACGACAAAATCAAATCTCGAGAAAAATCTGGATGCTTCCCTCAATTTCAAATATCATCAAATCGCAAGGGCATAATTATTAACTCTCTGATCCCACTACAATAACAATGTTGTCAAAATGTTTATTAACTTGAATAATGGAAAAACGTTCGATGTAGAGATATGTATGTAATAATAAAATCCCGAAAATGTGGGAGATAAAATTGAATTCCAAGGAGCATGAAATTAATCATTTTATACGCACAGCTTCCATTTAAAATTTTCTGCTACCGGTCCATCCCTCCGGAAAATATTGAAAAAAATGTCAATGAAATACAAATTTCAGATAATTATATGAATGATGACGGCCGATAAAAAGCACGTATTAAATTGAAATGAATGAAAAATAATATGATACCGGCTGAAGGACCCTTGGTCGATGTTCATTTGTATTTTTGCAATAAAACACAGTTACTACTACTACTAATATGATACCTAGCTCTAAATGATCTGCCGCAATAATTCCATCTGAACTGAGATCTGAACTATGTCCTCTGTGATAATTTGCTACCAACTACCAACAATTGAGAAACTTCTACACGAAAAAATATGGCGAATTATTCACGTTGATTTTATAAACTCGACACTACAAGGTTAATATTACATAACTTATGTTATCCGAAAAATCAACAACCTGTCCGTCTTCTCGGAAGCTTTGTGAAAAATTCATAGAAGATTAGTGTTTTGAGAACAAAATAGTTTGATATAGTTTGAATAATCTCAAATTGAATGAAAAACCGCTCTGTACAAGATATTTTTGGGATATCGAGGAAAATATGAACAAGTTATGAGAAAATCTTTAGGAAAATCGAACAAGAAACTTATTTTGATGTGAGGAATATGGCTTTTTAATTGCAGAATTATAGGACGAGACTAAGTGCTATTGTTAAGAAATATCGTCCTTAAAAAATTTTCATTCCAATGAGGTTAGTTAATGAGTATTCCCTAAATGTATCAACTAAATTCCAGTTGAAAAATATGTATTTGTATTCATAAAAGAGAATGGTATCAGGCACGTAATTGGCCCAATTTTTTTTTCGAATGGCTATATCTTTTCAAAAGAGCCGAATTCGGAAAAATAGGAATTGAGAAAAAGGTTCTTTTTGGTTTCGAAAATCTACAGTTGAAATATATGTTCATGTGAAAGACTCACCCAATATATATTTTTTTCATATAAAGAGTGTTATTCCTTTCAGTTTTGGCAAGCTTTAGGTTGTTGCACACACTTCTTCTGATTTTAAAGATATTTGGGGTGAGCTTGATTGGAATGAATTCTTTTTCAATTTCTGAATCATTGAACCAGTAGAAAAACCTCAGTTTCCTTTTCAATTAATTTCGGTGTCTAAACCATGCTTCTCTTAGTTCCAAATATTCAATATTCCATACATTGCAGTATTATTTTAACTATTATGGTAAGATTAAAAATAATGACTTGCTTTTTCTTTCACAGAATATGACAACTGTTCACTGTACCTGAGGAGAAATGACAAATGGAATCTTATGGTACTGTCCCATCAAACCCTCAATCATTCGTTAGTGTTTATTTGAGTTCTCAGAATGGTTTTCTCCCATCAGGTCACTAGAAGAAGGTTCGAAATTTCAACTATCGGTCATATCTGTAGGGAAGTAGGTGAATAGTTATTATTTTCACTCATTCATTCCTATGGACAAGAGCCTTATCATGTTGCCCAAATGTCAGTGATTGAGGAAGTTTGAGCCGCAAATAGTTTCAAATGATTAGAATGGACCCACTGCAGAAGATTTCGTGGTCCAAATTGAATTTGACCTATGATTCGACATCAGTGAGTTGAAAAATACAAACATAGTGACGAAATGGATTTTGTATGAGTAGAAGGAGCGCTAAAAAAACGATATAAACGACACATTGACAATTAGTCCAGTGGGCAAAGGTTTTTCTGAGACAAAATGCAGAAGTATTTTTGGGCTCCTGAATTCGAATTCCATGATTTCTGTCGGGTATATTAGTATAAAAATGAATGTGATCCACGTTTGACAGTGACACAAAAGACGAAACGTGGGTGAGCCGTCAAAATCAGTGTAGCCAGAAAGAAAATATTGAAAAAAATTAATATTTCTTTGTCATGTTATTTTTTCACGAGATTATTCATTATTTTCATTATATAATCACTCGAAACTACACGTGCAAAGTATTGGCTCCCACCATAAACTATCAACTTGTTGAATGTAACATGACAATTTTTTTTGTGTGGAATCTTCACTATCTTAACACTTGAATGAAATCAGTGAACCAGGCTTTGTCGAACCACCAGATTGTGCAACGTTTGAATATCCCACGGACTTCAGTGAGGCGCATAGAGACCCTTTAAGAGTACCTCGGCTATCATCTGGAAATAGAGCTACCCTTAGGCAATGAGCAGAATACCACCAAGGTTTTCACTACAATGGTGAAACGTAATTTATTCGGTTTACCAAGTGATAGTCGCCGAGAAAGGGTTTGAAGAGTTCCAGACAGACTAGAGCGACTCAATTTCGCCCGGGAAGTTGTGCCCTTTCAGGGCGGATCAATAAAGTGCTGGGGGTATAATGTTCAGTCACCGTACCCCTCTTATTCGATGACTGGTGCCATTTACGTAGAAAACATCATTGAACCAATCTTTGTTGCTTTGCGTAACGAATTTGAGGATACTTTCATTTATCTGGATGACAACGCCCCACTACACCGCTCACGAAGGGTTCAAAACATTCGTCAAGAGAATAATATCCAGAGAATCAACTGGCCAGCAAACTCACCGGACATGGAAACAATTGAGCAAGTATGGGATAACTTAGGGAGAGCAATAACCAATCGCCAAAACCCACCTTTAGCTTTCCAGGAATTGAGTTTAGCCCTTCAGGGAGAATGGAATCACTTGATCCGTGGGATGCCTTAGCGTACTGGGCAGTTGATTGGAAGGAAGAGGTGGTAAACAGGACTATTGAATTTTTGGAATAACTATAATTAATGAAAAATTAATAATCCATAAATTTGAAGTTTTTCTCATAGTTCTTGTTTTGTCTCATCCTGCATGAAGCAGAAAGTAACAAATAAAGATTTTCTATCAAATTTATTGCAGTTGAAATAGAGGAAAATATTCATCTCATTTCCAGAATATAGAATGTTAATTTCTTGGGATACCTAGGGGAGCAAAGACTTCTGCCGATGTGTGTAAGTTATATCATTGGTTACTCCCTTACATATGTACTAAAGGCATTGCATGACTTAGTACTATCATATTACTGTATACTAGGAATCGTAGATAGAGTACGGGAACCGTAGGTGCTTAATTGTAAATCATATTATAATCGTTATTGTACTGAATGTAGTGACTTTCACATTTTCCTCTTCGGCAATAGTCAAATAAAGCTTTTTAAAAATAAGCTTTTCGTTTCAACAAACATAAGTGGCACAGTCGGTGGGATACCCAAAACTTTTTCTTCGACATCATTAGCGAAAAAGAAGTGTTCGTTTCAACGATTCATTGCGTATATTGCAAAGTTTCCGGACTTTGGTTCCAAATTCGACCTCGTCCAGTATTGTGGTGTCAACATAACCAGCGAGCAGAAGTCCAAATCACCGAAGCTCATAGTGAGGAAGAAATCCAAAGCAACAGCATTCAGGAGGAGAAATTATAGTTCTGTACGGAGTTTCTAGAACGAAACTGCCTGCTATAATCGCTGTATCCACTGAAGCAGAGGAAAAAGAAGAAAGAAAAGCTTCAACAGCACTCAGGTGGAGAAATTATAGTTTGGTACGGAGTTTCTATAGCGAAACTGCCGGCTATAATCGCTGTATCCCCTGAGGCGGAAGCAAGGAAGAAAGAAGAAACCTCTATGAAGCAATTGCTACTCATCACCTTCACAACAATCTTTGGAGCCATCCATTATAAAATGCACCGAAGTCCAGATTAACCAGATAAAAGACAATACTGGCATTTTACCCTTAAAAAGAAGATTTTCCCAGAATATTCCCGAAGTACGCAAAAAAAGAGGACTGATTAATGGATTAGGAATAATTTGGAAATCTATAACAGGAAATTAAGATCAAACTGATGCTGATAAGTATGATGCAGCTATTCAAAATTTAAAGAGCTCTCAACAGAAATTGATTAATGTGGCCACATCACAAATAAGTTTAACAGAAAAATCAACCAATATTTTCAAAAATTCAATGAGCAAATTAAAACATAATCAAATACTTTTGAACACTAAAATCCGCCATATATTTGTCTGGATTACTACGTCAACAGTGGATTCTGGGGATGATTTCAACTTTGTCATATTAAATTCAATTTTCACAAAATTAATTTTAGCAATCGATAATATAAATGAAATATTGAGTAATTAATATAGAAATTGCCATCTCATTCGCTCAAACAAAAACTCTCCATTCATCAATAATTTCACATTATGAACAAAAAATGAATTAAATGCAATTCAATCCAAATTAACCGAAAATCGTTTACCATTGCCGATAAATGACGAAAATATAATAAAGTTCTCCTGCATAAAAATTCGCGGATTCATCAGTAACAATCAAACTGAATTTGTTCTAGATATTCTAATCACAGAATCAAACCATTATAATTATTATGAATTATTTCCATTGCCTATTCTTCAAAAACATTTTTTTCAAATTATTATACCCAAATCCAAATTCCTATCCCTATTTGAAACAAGGTACGCATTATCTAACCAACAATGCAAAGAGGTTGTTCCTGCCAATTTTCTTCGTGAAGAAAACACTCTACCCATAGAAGCTAGTAATCCTTGCGAAGTTGAGTTGGTCAGTGTCACCAAAAACTACTCAAATTGCAGACCAATACAAACAAGTCTGAAAGGATCGAAAATTCATCAGCCCACAGCGGACCAATGGATGGTAATTACAACAGAGGAAACAATCGCCATCAGCAAGTTTGCCGAAAGAGCTGAAAAACTCGTGTTGTGTCATTTTCGTCCAGGGAAACTGTGAAGTGGAAAAATTGATGAGGTGCCATTATAGAATTAGATGAAGTTAACATGGATAATTTGAAGGAGATCAAATTGAACACTCAAAGAATCAAATTCTTTCAATTCAAAGCCCAATCATCTACTTTGATAGTATAAGTGTATACACCCTTGTAATTTTCATTGTGAGTTTTTTAATCATTTTTATTTTTGTACTAAGAAAATTCAATTGTTTCATAACCAACAAAGGAATTGTATGACATGAGGAAAATTTACAGAACCCCTTGAGGGACATTGAACTAAAAAAATATTTTTTTTAAAACCCCAATTTTTTCTCGCGCGGAGGAGTTATATCATTTGGATACTCCCTTACATATACTAAAGGCATTGCATGACTTAGTACCATCATATTACTGTATACTAGGAACCGTAGATAGAGTAAGGGAATCGTAGGTTACATGCTTAATTGTAGATCATATTATAATCATTATTGTACTGAATTTAGTTACTTCTACATTACATCGTCCTCTTCGTCAATAGTCAAATAGAGCTTTTTAAAAACAAGCTCTTCGTTTCAACAAACATAAGTTGTACATATATGTAAAAATAATATAATATTAAATTTATTGTTAGAAGAATATTATTGATTATATGTCCCTAGTGGACGGTTCTAACGGACGCGAATTTTTCCTATTTTTATTAATATTATTATGTTCCATGGGCTGAAGGACCGTGGTCGATGATCATTTGAAGGAGAGTTCTGACAATAATGCTTCTTATTATTATCAATACATACTATTAATACATATTATTAATACATACTAGTCTCTTTATCACATTTATTAAATCAAACAGTTCTAGAAACTTGTCGTATGTCATATAATTGAAGCCACAATAGTGGTGGTGTTTTCCCAACATAATCGATTCCCTCACACCATATGGCGTTCCCATGCTCATAAGGTGGGCAGATCAGGAATTTTAAAGAATCGAAAACAATCTTCACCTACGCCATCAGACAGACTCTACTCTCAAACGGACCACGATGCTTAAAAATAGTCGTAAGTAAAAGGCATTATAGAGGTGTTTTACTGCCTACAAAGTTATGTGAATATGTGGCAATAAAAATATGTCGTGGGTATTCATTCAGGTCGTCGTAGAAAAAGTTGTACAACATTATAAGATGGGAATAGCACTAGGGGAGTTCGAATGGGATAATCAATGCTTTTATTCTCATTAGAAGTTGGGAACAGCACTCTTCTTAATATGTTTGAAGCAATTAATTAATATCGTTCATCACCAATTCTTCAGATTTTAGGAAACTGAAATCTGTGAACTATTCGAATTTTTCCAAAAGCATATTTTATTTTGAATCATAAAATCTTCATTTCTATACATAGTGGGTAGAAAGTAAGGCAAAAAATACATATCTTCGGTAATATTATCAGAGAAATCGTCCATGATTCCGAATATCATATTATAACTTATAGTTATATGATATTCGGAAACTTTTATGGTTTTGATCAGGCCAAACTTTGCATGTACCTAATCTTACCTAGCCTAACACCTGAAAATAATAATTTTCTGTAAGAATCAATCGAGATGAAATAATTAGGTCATCTACAACGCTGCTCCCTGGACTGCATTGGAGTATATGAATGTTTAAGATGAAAATAAAATATAATGCAATGAGAAGAGAAGAATAGATATAAAACCTTAAAAATGAGGAAAATATCGAGAGCACTCGAAAATAAAATGAAATTAGAAAAAATAATTTCGAATTATCAGAATAAAAAGAAATTAATAGAGGGTATTGAAATCATATCGGAAGCTGGAAGAGTTGGAAATAACTGAAATGATTTGGTAATGTACAAAGAATAACTTTCAAAAATAACTTGGATCCCAATAAAAAGGAAGTCTGGGGTTGTAAAAGAATTTACCAGAGATAAAGCATTCTGAATGAGAAATTATCACTATACGATTTTGTAATGAAAGCTTTTGAAATTCGGAAAACTATTTCGTTGTATAGCAGATATATTGAAATGTTTCTGAGCATTGCGGAGAATACTTGAATTTTTTTTGAAGGGCAACCCCAAATAGGAATTATTTCTTTGGGTACCTTTGGGCCAAAATATTGTGCGAATCAAAATTAAGTTTATAAGGTAAGATGTACATGCAGTGGCGGATCCAGACAGCTATTCAGGAGGGGGCATGAGTTTTTGCAGGGGGGAGCATAAATTGATTAATTGAAAATATTAGGGATGGATTGAACTTCTATCTAGGGATTATTGTCAATTTTGATATCCAAGGGGGGTGGCCATGGGGCCCATGTGTCCGCCAGTTTGTACATGAAATGTGTTGATACATTTTTCAGTGATTTTCACCATTTTTCGAATCTCAGGAAAATGAGTGAGAAATGCTGATAAATTACTAGAGTCCAGAACATTCTAGCTCCAAATGAAGAGGAATAAAATTGAAAATAAAAAAAGTTTTGAATAACTCTGAATTCAAATCATATATCTAATAATAATAATCTGATATTCTTGTATTGTACCCATGATCTCTGTTACAGAAGATTGTTAGATTCACATTGTTATAGTATTTTATATTTGACAAGGAGTTGACAGAAAGAGATTTGAAAAATAGTCTTGTCAGTGTATTATCAAAATAAAAATCCTTATATTTTCTATAAAAGAAGTAATTCATTGACAAAGTGTGGTCCTTCGGGCCGGATAGTTCCAGCACTAGGGTGTACAGTCAGAATTCAAACAAAAATCAACATATCTTCACCAAAATTGGTGCTTCGAGATATACCAAGGTTGGAGACAAAATTGAGAACCGCTGGTGACAAAAATTTACTAAACGATATTCATTTTGCTTTATATGGAGAAGAAGTCAAAGGAAGATCCGCAAGAAGACATATATCATCGTTTTCTGGATTTGAATTCCGAAAAAACTCCAAAGAATATAATCAGCACTGTGAATTATTGAGTAAATCACTCAGCTTTTTTAGTTTACAACGATTGTGTGACTTTTTCGAATACAAATACCCGAATAGTGCCAGTGCAAGTGATTTATCCAATATGTTCCTCAAATCTTTCATGGAAGAATTCTATGTTTCAAATGATGAAGCAGAAAAGAAAAGTCAATCCATGTCAGTAAAAAGTGGAAAAACAAAATCTCGAATTAGTCATTCCCAAAATGAATACGAACTGGGATCGAAACTGTTAGAAAAACAGAATGAAATAGATTCACTTCAAGAAAACCTTTTTTCGAATCAGGAAGAAATTGTCGAATTAGAATGTGAAGTTGATGATATGAAAAGAACAGCACAACCTACACTGAGAGAAATCTTCATTTATATTTAATGAATTTTATTTATACTTAACAAATAACTGTTTCAAATATGGACTAACTTACCTGTATTAATATTCAACATATGATTTCTTACAGTGCATTTCTTTAATGCGAACGAACGATTATTTTTCATTAAAAAAATATTATTTTCTCAGTGAATAAATATTTTATAATATTTAAAAAACATTTTGTAATTATGATCATATAATTGTTATAATTAAAGCAGCAGTATCATTATTTTAAATAAGTCATTTTCTTATTTAACTCATTAATTTTTAATACCTAAAGTCCATTCTTTATATATAAAATTGACATTTTAAATGATGCCATATAATTGTTAACTGGTTGGTATTTGATTATTGATTATTAAGATGCATATAATATATAATAAATAACAAATAAATGAAAAAACAATTGCTCTCATATATTTATTTCAGAACTCAACAATATACGCAATACATGTTTGGTATAAAACAAAAAAAAATTAGTTATTCTGTTTTGTGAACATTCATTGCACACAGAGGCCTTTAGATAAAGTTTCCAACTCGCGGAATTGATTCATTTAGTGCAGTCTTGCTCTCCAACAATTCAGGCAATACTTCGAGAGTGACGCCTTTATCTGAAAACACGTTTTTTAACATTATCTTATTGATGAAAAATTATCTTCCAATCAAAAAACTTAGTTTTGAGTCAAGAAATTTTAGTGGATATCAAATAGTTTCTTTGTTATTAATAAATATCTTAACAGTCAATATGCTAGGGAAGACGCTTTTCAGAACTTTCCAATTTCGATAATAATATATTATTATTATCTAGTCCTCTAGTAAACATGAATGTGAATCAAATCAAAAAAGCTATATCCCAGAGGGACCGAGGTCTTCTGGAAATACTGAAGTCTAATGTACATAATTACAAACCTCTGAATCTCTCCACATATTCACCCATTCCCATTTCCATAAGTAAATTCTCCATCACTGTAAAAATACACTGTTCGTTTCACCGAAACACAACGCTATAGATATCACATTAAAAGCGTTAATCTTTAATATCTATAATGTAGCACTTACTCAACATTGAATCTCTGAATCTGAAACAGTGAAACTGCAGTCAGTCGCAGTCGCAGATCGCCACGCCGAGAAATAAACCGCGAAATGAAACGCATGCGCCAAAACAAGCCACATCACCACCACAGATTTCAGAATAATCTGATGAGCACCACTAGACACTATTTTCTTGTATTAGCCAGGCGCCCTGGGCCTGGAGCCAGACTGTCAGACGACACAGTTGGCCGAAGTCATGCGTCATGTTGAACGAACTCTTTCGAACCCACCCCACCACTGCCGAATTCGTTGATTATAAACTAATTTTGAATAACAATAAAGGAATATGGGGAAAAAAAATCAAGTATATTATGGTTTAAATAATAAATTTTCGAATATTTCCAAGGAAAATGTATTTTTCATTGTTAGAAGGAATTTATTGACAATCAAATGAATATATTTTCTACTAAGAAATTTGTTCTACTACATTAAATGTTGCTATAGAGAACCATTTTTTCACATTTAGCCTGTGTTTTTTGAAAGCTTTATTTATTGTGAAGAAACTTTCTTTTCAATAAACAAATCTGCCGCTAATAAATCAATATTATTCATTTTGGCTATTATTTCTCTCAGTGTATTGAGGAAATTGAAGCGAAACAGAGAGAACTCGACAGAAAACAGAAGCTTTTGAAGATAGGTGAAGCGCGTTTGAAACATAAAGAAAATTCACTTTCCAAATATCAAGAATTTCTGAAAAAAGTTGAGTCGAGTTTTGTAGAATGTTCTTCTGAAGAGGAGGTTGAAAGAAGGAAATCAGTACAAACTCGTACATCTTATGTTCGAGAGTGGACAAATAAAGTGCAAAATCACTATGATCAAAATGATGAAACTTCATTGACGCAAAAAAATGAGATTGAATGCCTACCTAAACCAGGTTGTTTCAAGAGGGCTCTAACGGCTATAATGAAAGATCGGCACCCAGCTGAAGAAGTTCTTCAAACTTTGTTCTGCGAAGCAGGGTATATAATAAATAGTAGGCCCTTTACACACGTATCCACAGATCCACAGGATGTAGTCGGTATATGCCTGAACGACCTATTTATTGGTAAATCAGTCGCCATAATAACACCCGGAATTTTCAACGAAAAAGATCTTCCATTGAAAAGACAATGGAGAATTTCTCCATACTTAGCGGACATGTTGTGGAAACGTTGGCTACGCGAGTATCTCCCAAGCCTGGTGAATCGCACTGAATGGAATGAAGATAATCCCGATCTCAAAGAAGGAGAATTAGTCATAAAAATGAAAAAGATTTTCCAAGAGGACTTTGGTCAATGGGTAAAGTGAAGAAAGTATATCCGGGCCCAGACGGTAAAGTTGCTGCTATTCAGGCAGCACACGGAATCTACAAGCGACCTGCAAGAAAACCCCCCTGGCTCAATATTCGTGCTAATCAAGAAGTTAGCACCGGGGGGGAGAATGTTACAGAAGATTGTTAGATTCACATTGTTATAGTATTTTATATTTGACAAGGAGTTGACAGAAAGAGATTTGAAAAAAAGACTTGTCAGTGTATTATCAAAATAAAAATCCTTATATTTTCTATAAAAGAAGTAATTCATTGACAATCTCCGCATAAATGAAACATTTCCTTAATTTTGAAAACAAACATGCACTCAAAAATGTACAAGCCATAAACAGTTAACAAAGGCATACTCTTGATATGATAACATATTTTATAAGGCTTATTCACAGTAACAGAGTGAAGACAAATCATTGGTCAACTGGAAATGAAATTCCAAAATTGCGGTAACGTAGAGTTTATGTATATTCGGCGTGTCAACATGAAAATAAATATCGAGGATGAAATATAGTCCATCCAAGAATGATTGACATCTCGGGGGGCTTTGAAAAATCGAAATTATGTTGGTAATGCCCATTCAGTAATATTTTGAGTTGCGAAATTCAGGTTGGTGTTGGAAATAACACTGACATTTTGTTCTGTCATTAATGTTTCGAAGAAATTTGGCAGAAAATTGGGCAAGTGAAATGAGTGAAATGACTATCTTTGAAATGAGGCTCTTGAAGAGTGAACAGCTAAATAATGGAAAGCCTGCACAGAGCACGTAGAAAAAGAAATGAGAGGAAATTAGTCAAAATATAAGGAATGTTATCATGATATATTGCTGACAAAACCTTTCATTATGAACATGACGAGTTCTGCCCAGATGAGGAAAAAATAACATGTTGCGGTTGTTGAAACAGAATAATAGGAATATTTCTATTTTTCATATTTCATATTTTACACCTTCATTGTTCACAAATATTGAAAGTTACAATGTCATGACAAAATTCTTCATATATTAAATAGATCCATTGGTTAAGTTTTGTTTCTGTCTTGATCTTGATCTATTACAGATTTCCCAATCCATTCACAATGCAGTAACACGCTTCAAATCATCAACTAGATTTTTTCGGTTAAGCGAATATTCATATTGAACATTGAAAAGGACCGTGCTATTTTTAATCACCCACGATATTTTTCGTTATCAAACCAGAATTTCCAGGCTGTATGCTCCTATCCTCGATCGTTAGATCGAAAATGTATCAATACAACATGAAAATAATATACTGCTGGTATACAGATTCATGTTCAAAGTTCCTTACTTTGAAAAAATATCGTTCAATTTTTAGGTTATTTCTATATCTATGATGAAAGCACAGAAAGTTTTAAGTTACTTTTTTGTAACTAGAAATAAAGCTTCGACTGGACTTTCAAGGCCTGCTCTGATGTCAATCATTCTTGGATTGTCTATATATGTCATTTCAGTGCAAATCTAAAATATGAATAGGAGTCAACAACGATATACAGAGCTTGAAGAAAACGGATTGAAGCGAATCATAGAACATGAAATTGATAGGTTATAATCAAAAGTATTCACATGGAGTTATGGATGACATACGTTTTCATTGTTTTCTGTTTAAAATAGTGATGATCAAATAATGCTGTTTCGTAATCCTTTTCTGAAATATGTTCAGGTTTTGGTACAGATTTTTCAGGATTCAAAAGAGAGCTATATCATTTCGCCACGATTTTTCGAATTTCAAACTGAGATTCGGCTCACTGATCCAGAAACGGGTGAAATTCCATTCTGTACGATATCCCTGGAAAAGATTGACCCAGGACCTTGAAATTTCCGAGGTAAGGATTCTGTTCTTCCAGGGTTTCCGTAAAAATTACAGATTCGATCGAGATGACATTTTGCATTCAGATAGAACGACGAAAATTTCTGTGAAAGATCAGAGTTTATAGGCGATTCAGTGAATGTGAAATTCTTTTGACAGTTCACAAAAACTTGCGTTGGATTATAGATGCATAGAATACCTGGTGTTGGAACTGATTAAATTTTGTTTAAGACTTTCTTGTCGATTGATCATGTGATACTTTGAGCGGCTTTCCATTTCTCCCGAAAGAGGTCGCGCTATTATTCCATAAAGATTTATGACATTCGAAATTGTTTTGAAGTTTTGATCAGAGACAACTGTCATTGTGTCATTTCTCTAAAAACATAACATAACCTATATCATACTGATCATCGCGCCACGACCGATGAATATTGCGGATTATTCCGGAAGTAGCACAAAATTTCAATTGTTTTGATCTACAAATTTTGTTCACGATTTTTACTTAGGAGTCGTTTCACCAGGTATTTCTATGCATCTATGTTGGATTATTGAATTCGAGTGTACCTACAAAGTGGATGAACGAGCGCTCAAAAGCCGCTGACTTCAAGTGAGTTATATAGGTGACCCTTTTTTACATCTGGAATGTACAGGGTGGGCAAAATTGGTGCTACATGAACTAAAACTTTTTAACCCGAGAAGATAGAGAAAAATGAATGGCACCTTATAGTCCTCTTTTTTCGAGAAACTGATAATGCCATCAACTGCATTCCTCTATCTTCTTTCGTTTCCGAGTTAAAGACCAAAATTGAAATTTGGGCGATTTCAACTTTGGGCATTATCTCCTTTTCTGTTTATCATCATATGTTATACATCGCCCTCAGATTCGTTAAGATATCATGAAAAATATGGTTTGTTTATGGAATTCGAATTATTGAGTAGGCTGAATCATAGAATTATGTGTCTCTACGCATGGTGTATTATTATTACACGGTTGAATACTTGATGGTGTGATAAAGATCACACATTTGTTTCAAACAGAGGTTTGGAACAAATGTCAGTTATTAAACTTTACGATACTAGTATGGTTTGAATTTGTTCCTGTTATTCTCATGAGCTATGAGCTGAAATAAAACATATAACATAATATATCATGTTTTTCGAATATTTTCATAACGCCAACCCCAACGATGACTTCCAACTCTAATAACTGACAGTTGTTTCAAACAGAGATCACACCATCAAGTATTCAACCGTGAAATAATAATTACACCATGCGTAGAGACACATAATTCTATGATTCAGGCCTACTCAATAATTTGAATTCCATATACAAACCATATTTTTCATAATATCTTAACGGAACTGAGGGCGATGTATAACATATGATACATTTCTGGAACGGGAAAAAAATGGCGATTCTTTCTAAGTCATTTCAAACTACTGTTTCCATGAGAAAAAACAAAACTTTATGTTATAATTCAGCAAAATAAACCTCTTAGAAAGAATAAAAGTACGCCACTTGATTGCTATCAGAAAAGTGCCTGTATAATGTTTTTATTTCAACATCCTAGCATAAACAGAAACGGAGATAATGACCAAAGTTGAAATCGCCCAAATTTCAATTTTGGTCTATAACTCGGAAACGAAAGAAGATAGAGGAATGCAATTGATGGCATTATCAGTTTCTCGAAAAAAGAGAGGACTATAAGGTGCCATTCATTTTTTTCTATCTCCTCGGGTTAAAAAGTTTTAGTTTATGTAGCACCAATTTTGCCGACCCTGTACAATCTACTGTAGTATATTCTCAATACTTATGGATAATCACTTATGAGACTAAATAAACAGGCATAAACAGACTTTCGTATGTTAGCATAAATATCCAAGGAAAAAAATCAAAAATGAAAAAGAAATCATGCACGTGTGCCAAATAGCCATCGGAAGCAGTGATTATGTAATTCTTCAGAACGTCAGGGTGCTGCTAAGATAACCATCAACCGAGCTCTAGATGTGCGTATCTCATTAAAGAATGATTTAATCAACATTATATTTATTATATATGTAAAGGTGATGTTCATGGATTAGCAGTGTTATTAATTCAGATGCCTTCAAGGCACAAACAGAATCGCCTCGATTCATTGGATATAATTATAATGGTAATGGTGCTCTCGAAGTTTAAAACCGATTTCCTGTTGCTACGTCACTTCCTTTTTCTCTCCATCCTCTCGATTATGGCTATTGGCGATCGATAAATTAAGGAAGCCCTGTTGTTTTTCGAAAGATTGTAATGATTGGGGCCTCGTACCCTGAGCTACTTGGCTTCAGGCTTTCTAGTTATCGTTTCTTGACTACTGAATAAAGAGGTGAGGTGAATTGAATGTATGTAGGGATATGTTGGATGATATAGATCGGAAATCGATTCTACATGCCATGAAATAGTTTTTTTTTGTGGGTGAAGTTTTGTGTGATGTAGAATTTCAAAAACGAAAAATATTTTCGGTGAATCCGGAAAAATCTTTATCTTATTTCATCCTCACCATATTTGAAGGAATTGAATAAAATGGCTGACCCTCATGATATTCACTTACTCTCTTCAAGAAAGCTTCGACGAATTTTGAAAACAACCTTTCGTTTCGCATGAACAATCATTAATTCATTCTTAATCAAGATTTTACATTCAATTCACCTGAAATGAATGGCCTTCTTAAATTACCATTGTGGAATGTGTCGGTGACCACAACTTAAAATAACAAAATATCGACTAAACGAATACAGGGTAAACGGAATCTTTGAGCAGCGGATCTATGTAGGTACCAATACAAATTCATCGGCCTGACGGTATCCGTTTCGAGAAACAGGATTTTTTATGGATTTTAGTGACTTTTTCTCGAAAACATGAATGTCAAACTAGGAAGTCCATGGTCGCGATGATAACTCTGTTAGGTGGCACATTAGACCTCAAGGTCGCACTGGACTGTCACCCCTTTTCACTACAACTATATAACAATAAGGAGTCCATTTTTTTTATTTTGGACTACATCTGAAAAAAAACATATTAAATCAGTTGTGAACATGGAACGTTTCAAATTTCTAAATTTGTTTGACTCCTTCAAACCGCTATGCTGATGAGACTGAAGAGAGTAATGAAAAACTTCCGCGAAAGACTCCACATTTTCGTCGCTCGCTGAGTTGGTCATTTATATGATATTATTTTCAAGACATGAATGAAAAAACTTAATTATGTAGGCTTTCAAAATAAAGAAGAATTTTTCCAATATCTTTTTTCGTATTTTTTTAACAGCTTCACCTTCAAATGTGGATTGTTGCCGAACCCTGTAGTAGTGTTTCAATTTTGAAAGCGCAAGCTTGTAGACGCAGTGGCCATGTACTGAATGAAAAAACATGGTGAAATAACAATGAAAATCATTCGTTATTTGTGGCCTGAAATGTCAACTGAAATTTCAATACAGGGTCTTTCACGAGGAACCTCACCCATATTTATACGGGAAACTACTGAACGTATTTTCATGAAATTCAGCACTTATAAGTATTTCACGATGCTGATGAAATCTAAAATATTTTCAAGGCATGAGCACCTCCGGTTTTTCCGGAAATGACGTCAACTTCCGTTTTTCAAATTAGAACACCATTTTTTTATTGCAGAAATAGATTCCTTAGAAAATTTCAAGTTATTTTGATGTAACATTTTTCAGTTTCGGTTGGAAAATTCTCTCTGAGCGGGAAAATTCGAAAAAAAAATCGAAAATAGAGCTCCGCTGAGACAAGAATAACTTCGAGGTTTTTGGATGGAAAATTTTCATTTTTGGGATTTTTCAAGATGTAACATTGATGTATCCACTTTAAAAATCGAAATCGCGATTCATGATACAGGGGGTGAAAGAATCGCTTTCAAAGTTAGGGATGACAAAATCGTGAAAAATCAATTTTTTCAAATTAGAACCCCATTTTTTTATGGCAGATATTGAATCTACGTTAAAAAATAATGTGAGTGTATGCATCACACCCTTGCCCTAAAATGGATATTTTCTGAGTTAATATCCACTTTAGGGCAAGGGTGTGATGCATACACTCACATTATTTTTTAACGTAGATTCAATATCTGCCATAAACAAATGGGGTTCTAATTTCAAAAAATTGATTTTTCACGATTTATTGTCATCCCTAACTTTGAAAGCGATTTTTTCACCCCCTGTATCATGAATCGCGATTTCGATTTTTAAAGTGGATACATCAATCTTACATCTTGAAAAATCCCAAAAATGAAAATTTTCCATCCAAAAACCTCGAAGTTATTCTTGTTTCAGCGGAGCTCTATTTCGATTTTTTTTTCGAATTTTCCCGCTCAGAGAGAATTTTCCAACCAAAACTGAAAAATGTTACATCAAAATAACTTGAAATTTTCTAAGGAATCTATTTCTGCAATAAAAAAATGGTGTTCTAATTTGAAAAACGGAAGTTGACGTCATTTCCGGAAAAACCGGAGGTGCTCATGCCTTGAAAATATTTTAGATTTCATCAGCATCGTGAAATACTTATAAGTGCTGAATTTCATGAAAATACGTTCAGTAGTTTCCCGTATAAATATGAGTGAGGTTCCTCGTGAAAGACACTGTATAAATGATGTCGGTAAAATCACATATATCTCATGATTTTCACAAGCAGAAATCGTGAAGAACTATCGAAGAAATCCAGTGAACTCGACTGAAAAATCACTAAATTATTGTACATGATTGTATTTGGGAAGAGCTTGTATCAAAAAATGTTTCAAATGGAAGTTTCCTAGTTTTCCGGGGGAAATCGGATGCAAACACTCAATCTGACCTTGCAGTTTGATTTCAAGACCAATTCATGGTACAGTAGATTTTTTTAATAGGGAATAATCATTTTTCGAATATGAATCCCCGTGAAAAACTTATATCATTCTGTCCTTTTTTGTTCTTGCCAAGATATGATTCGTTGTGAAAATATGAAGTGTTTTATGCTCCGAATCAGGGACGGGCTGAAGCCAAATTTTCAAGGGGGATAGCTTCGAAAATTTTCCAACTGTGCATTAAAGGATGAGAAAACCAATGGTTGAATGTTTTTCCCCGAGAGCATTAAAAATATTTTGAAATTTTCGTAGTTTAGTTTCTTAATTCTGCATGACCAGATTAACTCACTCCACACCCTACACGATTACACAGCATCTGTTATCATTATTTTGTATGTCTCGATTTTTAAGTTCTATTCCGAAGAAAAATAACTGATCCATTCAAATTTACTGCAAAAAGTCCACATACCACACACTTCACTTTAAATCTTTTTCGGTTCATTTTTGCGTACTTAAGGGGCCGTTATACTTCGGCCGACGGCTATACGGAACCAATTCTCTATTCGAAAAGTGCCTTCCATTTTTAAAAGTTCACGCCCTCAATTTTTCACCTGAAAGCTTGATTTTTTTTCAAATTAAAGTTGAAGGACGTCTTGATGGCACTCCAATTTTTCCTCTTTGATAAAATTATTTTTTCGCATGAAAAAATCGGCTATGGCACCGATTCTCCATTCAAAAAATGCCTTTCATTTTACCAAGTTTACGTCCTCAATTTTTAACCTAGAAGCTTGATTTATTCTCTAAATTGAAGTTAAAGGATGTTTTGAGGGCACTCCGATTTCTTCTCTTTGATAAAATATTTTTTCGCATAAAAAAATCGGCTACGGCACCGATTCTCCATTCAAAAAGTGCCATTCATTTTTCGAAGTTCACGCCCTCAATTTTCAATCTAAAAGCTTGATTTTTTTCAAATTGCAGGTGAAGGATGTCTTGAGGGCACTCCGATTTCTTCTCTTTGAAAGAATTATTTTTATTATGAGAAAATCGGGTTGAATTTGAGACTCTATGAAATTGCCTTCATAATCGTTTTTTGGCGTTTGTTCATCAAGTTCTTTTAGGAAATTCATTGGAGTGCCCTCGACAAATCAATTTTGAGGACGTGAACTTGGAAAAATAGGCACTTTTTGAATGGAGAATCGGTGCCGTCGGCCAAAGTATAACGATTTCCGTGTTGAACGGAGATTCGATAGAATAATAAAGAATGAGAAAAAATACTGCCTACTGCCCGACCGAGAGAAATAGCGCAAATTAGTACCAGATGGTTTTTTATGACACAGTCGATGCGGTCAATCCGATAAATTCACAACTACCTACTCAGTGGCGGATCCAGCTCTCGAGAAAGGGGGGGTCACGGTCAGGAATTACATACCTGCCAATTGATTTTTGAAGACAAATCAGCATCAAACACAAGATTTGAGGATTCGTCCAGTCCAGGGGGGGTCATGACCCCCATGACCCCCCCCCCTGGATCCGCGCCTGTACCTACTGAGGGATAACGTAAACGATGAAAAATTGTTCATCTCTTCAAACAGTTGTTTGTTATCGGAATAATAGTATATTGTTCTATGAGCGGTAATGTAAGTCATAACACACGCAGATGAATGTTGCAGCCCGAGCCGTCAGGCGAGGGGTGTAATTCATCAAGTGTGTTATGAGTATGACCATTACCGCGATTGGAACTCTATACTTTATCTTCGACTTCTTCAGTAAAATTCGAATTAATCTGCATTTTCAAAATTGACAACATTTGTCAAGAGCGATTTCTGTGGTCGAGAATCGAATCGATATCGGATCCCGTAGAAAACGTCAAAAATTTTACGTTTTCCAAATGCGATTTTTGGATATTCAGACCTAAGAAAATGTAGAAATGGATGGCGAGAACGTTACCTTGATGTCTGAAATAGAGTTCCTCATTGACCCAACTTCCTTATTCATTTCGTGAGCTACATTTTTCCTATTTGTATTAGATCGAGTGAGTTATAGGCGTGAGTTATTATTACCTCACACTATTGGTTTGTAGAGACTATTACAGATCAAACAAACAAAATCAGTTGAATAATGGATTTATTATTCTATGGGAGTAGATAAATACCATTTATATATTGCTGGTTATACACATTGCACAATATTGCCAAATACGCTAAATATACTCTAACAAGAATTTGTTAAGTTGTCACTATTCTCTCCATGCTTTTGTCTGTCTAAACGTGGGATTAGTTTTACCGGTTTAATAAGCATTAATTTCAAACTTTATCAAAAAAAGAGTCAAATCAAAAATCATTCACAATTTAAGAAAACTTCTTCAGAAATATGTATTCCAACTCAATTGAAATCTTTCCAACTGCTTCAAAATTTTTCCAACTGTTTTGTTCCAACTGCTTCGAATTTTCCCAACTTCTTCGAAATTTTTCCAACTTCTTCGAAATTTTTCCAACTGCATCGAAATTTTTTCAACTTCTTCGAAAATTTTTCAACAACTCCGAAAATATTCCAACTGCTTTTAAAACTAAAGTGGATATTAACTCAGAAAATATCCATTTTAGGGCAAGGGTGTGATGCATACACTCACATTATTTTTTAACGTAGATTCAATATCTGCCATAAAAAAATGGGGTTCTAATTTGAAAAAATTGATTTTTCACGATTTTGTCATCCCTAACTTTGAAAGCGATTTTTTCACCCCCTGAATCGTGATTTCGATTTTTAAAGTGGTTACATCAATCTTACATCTTGAAAAATCCCAAAAATGAAAATTTTCCATCCAAAAACCTCGAAGTTATTCTTGTTTCAGCGGAGCTCTATTTCCGATTTTTTTTCGAATTTTCCCGCTCAGAGAGAATTTTCCAACCAAAACTGAAAAATGTTACATCAAAATAACTTGAAATTTTCTGAGGTATCTATTTCGGCAATAAAAAAATGGTGTTCTAATTTGAAAAACGGAAGTTGACGTTATTTCCGGAAAAACCGGAGGTGCTCATGCCTTGAAAATATTTTAGATTTCATCAGCATCGTGAAATACTTATAAGTGCTGAATTTCATGAAAATACGTTCAGTAGTTTCCCGTATGAATATGGGTGAGGTTCCTCGTGAAAGACCCTGTATAGGTTCCAATAATGGATAAGGCTGGATTTTGAGTCAAGATGAGCATCGCAAAATGGCGAAAGTAAAATTTAATTTTTTTGAAATAACATAGAATTATACGTCCATAATAATCACGTGGTAACGACTAATAAGGATATCACCAAGAGCTATCGTATTGAACCAAGTATTAAACTGGTGGATCCATTAAGTTTCCATATTTATAATGAAATCACATGAAGCTACTTCTTTGTTTCCATTATTTACACAGATAACTGAATAATCGCAGATTAATTTTCATTCCTTCCATTCATTCATCGGACTTTTTTGTTTGAGAAAATCAAAATATCGTACAACTAGGTGATTGTTCAGACAGGCCCCGAATATTTTCATTCAGATAACCCTCCGATTGATAATTGTGTGCATTTCTGGACTTTACTTCACGCCCGATAAATAAGTGATGAATTGATATTGTTTAATCTGTTGACTATTATTTTCATAGTAGGCAGGAATTACGTAAAGCACTGACGGAAATCGAATGACTTCTCCATGTAACTATATTTTATGATTTCGCACTGATTATGTGTTGCTGAATTTGCTTACATTTTCGTAAAGATGATCTAGAATAAGTTCTTCATTGTGACCGGTGTCTGGTAGTTATACAGGGTGACCAAGAAATTGCCGTAAAAAAAGAAAAAAACAGGTCCCTCTCGTCATAGGCTATTCGAATCACCCCCATGTATGTTATGCGATTTTTCACGTTTTTCGAGTTATAATTTTTTTTTATGAACTTTGAGAATTCTCGACTGGACCATCTTAAAAAGGATATTAAAAAAAAGTACAAGACTTCCCCGTGAAATTCTTTTGTAACTCAATCTCCATGAATTGTACTCTTATACATAAAATAACCAGATTCTTAACTTTGATAAAAATCATGGAAATGTTGGTCTCAAGTGAAAAAGTTACGTGAATTGGATTATGATATGAATTTTCGAATCAAAATTAAAAATTTGAAAAGGCTAACTCACGGTTTCTTAGTATGCTTAAAAACTGCGATCAACAGTCAGCTTTCAGAATCATTGATAAAAAATGGTACTTAACACTCTACTTTTGCTAGAATTAGCCTTCAATGTCATCGAGGTGGAAAAAATATAAGAACTAGACATTTACTACAAAATTATTTTTTGCCATTTTAAGATTTTTCTGATCAAGTTATAATAAAAAATGCTGAAAATTAATGAAAATTAGCTTTAGATGTTGGTCAAGAAAAGTTCCAGATAAAAAAAAGAAAAAGGTATGGCAATAAATCGCACATCATAATGTGAATAAAAAGAAATTTATTTATAAAATTTAGTGCAAAATTTCTGTTATGATTTGCAACTGTCATAAACATTTTATATCCGACATACCCTATTTTTTTATTTTGTTTTCATAATATCATTATCTACTTTCTACTAAATAATTTCTTTTTCGGACGCTCGAGATTGCGACAAGGTAACTCCAGGAAACATCTGAGTTTTAGAGTTTGGGTCGGAATCTTGTAGGATTCCGACAAAGTTATTCCGGGAAACACCAGATTTGGGTCGTTTTCCCTAATGGGTAAAAGCCATCTTGATTTGCATAAATATCGAAGTTTTCAATTGACAAGACTCGTAAAAGATCTCTGTTCAAATTTATAATGGTCATTTACTTGTAATATCCGAAATATATTTAGTTTCGGTCCAAAATTTTATATTATTTTGTACGAAACTCTTTGTCGGCTGCTCAAGGTTCCGACAAGGTAATTCCGGGAAACGCCAGATTTGGGTCCTTTTCCTTAATGGGTTAAGGTCATCTTGATTTGCATAAATATCGGAGTTTTCAATTGACAAGACCAGTTAAAATACCTAGAGCTACTGTGAAGGTCTAGCTGTTCAAAGTGTTTATAGATTTTGTTGTGAAAAGTGTATTGTGTTGGAAAATATTTTGACAAATTGTATATAGTGTTTATAAGACAATGTCGAATTCGGAAACGGATACTGCATCTGAGGGTGAAATGTGGGGACCAACACGAAAAAGGTCCCAAAGGTCGCATTTCTCTGCTGAAGTGAAATAGATAATTTTGAACATTTTTCAAAAAGAATTGGAAGAACATCCTGATTTATCGAAAAAAGACTTAGTAGGAATTGTTTCAAAATCAGGGGTGAGTGATTCAGCTGTATTCAGAATTCTCAGAGAATATGAAGAGAAAAAAACATTGACGCCACCTAAGAGGAGAGCCCAGTCGTTAAAAATAATCGATTCGGTTGACGATTTCGATATGAACCTTATCAGAAGAATTGTCCACGGTTTTTTTTTCCGGAATGAAATCCCAAAGATTTCCAAAGTTCTAGAAATCGTGAATGATGACGACAGTTTGCCAAATTTCAAAAGATCAACGTTCTACAAATTATTGAAAATATGGAATTCAAGTTCAGTTAAAACTGAACGTCTGTGTGAAATCTCCTCGATTCGACTCTGGACGGAAAGAAACTTTACGAAGGCCCTCCTACCGATGCGCCAAACAGGTTATTATTGCTCCTTCTTACATTTGAACAGAGTATAGTATTTTCATCGTAATATACATTTTTCGTTGGATTCACTAGAAAATTTTTCTGAGTGTATACATAGTTCCGAAAAACTGAATGCAGTTAGTTCTACGCCAAACATTCATATTTTTGTTGAATTAAAATCGCAATTGTTCCAGTTCCAATCATGATGGGTTTGTGGCTTTATTCTAACTCAAGTAATATTTCATTATTCATCACCTAAATCAATGTTCTAATTCCCCATATAGGAATGATATAGATTGAAGTCTCAAATTTATGAAATCAAGTATTAGGTATATGCATTTTTTGAAACGCTAATGAACTTGTCAACGCTGTTGTAGCTTTTTATAATTCGATTATTTTCGAATATTTGTGATCACTATACAAGGTGTTTCACCATAAACTGAACCACCGTATACCTACATATAGCCTCATAGATGCCCTCGAGAATGTCATTTTTGCATTTTTGCCTTATGACTTTCGAAGCATGAGTGAGATAAGGGTGTTATGTAAACTTTGGACAATGCTCTGATAACAGTGATTGAAAGGTATGCGTGACATTTGAAAAAGTTATTAATTATTTATTTTTGGGTATTACTTGAGAGTTCGTCAGTGGTATGGATAATATCCCTAGTTGATTCACTACGCCACTGAATGCAGCATATATGAATCCCTTTGAGTCGTGTATGATCACAAACCATATTTATCATCTCATTATGCATCTCTCCGTTCTGCTGACATTCCATTTAAATAGGGTACAAAGCGCACAAAAAACGAATGTGCACGTGGAGAACTTTTCAAAGGCAGACACTGGTCCCATTCTGCAATTTAATGAAACGAGCACTACTCGAAAATTGAATCTGATAACGAACTCAGGACTATAAATAGGTGAATTCATTTCGAAAATTTACTCTTCATCAGCTTGTTCCTTTTGATCTCTTTTTGAGCGCTAGTTCTATTTGAACGGGGGCTATGTATTTTTCGATTTTACAGCCTGGCATGGTCTGAAACGATAACATTTGACTGAGGATGAATACGTTGTCAAATTCAATTCGGTTCGTTAACTCTCGAACGGAAAACTTATAAACTCGAAATTTTCAAAGCTGCGTGAAGTGAGCGAAAAAATGTCGGCAAATTCTGAAATAATTCCCAATATTTACTACTATCCAATTCGTGCTCATTTGTGCCGTTTGAATCAATTTCAGCACCGTTACAGTTTTCATGTTTTCAAGTTATTCGAGTTTGAAGTTTTTGATGCTAGCTTCACACTTGGCACCAACATTTTCTTATTCTGAAAAAAATTCAATGCCAATATTCAGGCTCAATTTGTGCCGTTAAACTTCATTATCACTTGCAGTTTTTAAATTATATCAGATTGAATATCTTGGTGCCAGCTCCACACTCAGTACCAACCTCGGTACCAACATATTCCAACTTCGAAAAAATGTTGATGCTGATATTTTGTGGCCATTTGTGCCTTTTAAATAACATCCCTATCATTTGTAGTTTTTGAGATATACAGGGTGTGCCAGCAAAGCGTACGGCTAAAATAGCGCCTAAACTATACCGTGTCGAAAAAAACTTATGGTTGTAAGGTTGACAAAAAACTACCAACAAAAAATAATTTTACGTATACATGGTGCGTCAAAAAAATTCCGGAAAATATATAGTTTTTTCTAA
The DNA here is from genome assembly GCA_910592335.1 of Adalia bipunctata. Classification (NCBI taxonomy): domain Eukaryota; kingdom Metazoa; phylum Arthropoda; class Insecta; order Coleoptera; family Coccinellidae; genus Adalia; species Adalia bipunctata. Next base: position 33,348,231 of record OU342952.1, on the reverse strand, counting down.
TGGAACACCCTGTATTTCATGGCAAAATTCTTTGGGAGGGCAACGAGAGCTTTACACTTATAGCTCATGTTACAAATTTCATTACGGCATTGCCACATAATTCGTATCATAAGGATATTTTTAGTGTTTTAAGGGGTTCATCGAAATTCTTATAGCAACCGTTGTTTTCAATCTAGATAAACGAAATTTTTACAGTATTTAGCTCAAGGTATCAGTTTCATCATTCGGTAAGTGTCAAAGTTTTTTTTTCACCAATTTACTCAAACTAAATATGCCATAACTCGATTTTCTCAAATAGAACACCCTGTATTTTCCCCTTTCATAAAATTTGTTTTTCGAATGTTTACATTTCTTACCAAGAATGCCCTATACATAACTCGCTTTGTTTTTGAGCTATTCCACATCTAAGTATGGGACATAATTTGTAAACTTTTGAAAAACAAATTTCATGAGAGAGAAAAACACAGGGTGTTCCATTTGAAAAAATCGAGTTATCGGATATTTAATTTGAGTAAATTGGTGAATTTATATTAGAAAAATTCAGATGGTTGAATGATGAAGCTGATACCTTGAGGTAAATACGAAATACCTACTGTAAAAGTGCCGTTTATCTAAATTGAACACAGCGGTTGCTATAAGAATTTGATGAACCCCTTAAAACACTAAAAATATCCTTAAAATACGAATTGACGATGTGACAACGCCGAGATGAAATTTAAAAAAAATGAGGTATAAGTGTAAAGCTCTTGTTGTCCTCGAAAGAATTATGCCATGAAATACAGGGTGTTCCATTTGAAAAAACTACCTATTTTTTCCATAAGTTTTTTTTGGGGCACCCTATATATGTGAAATTATTTTTAGTTTGTCAACATTATAGCCTTGCCATATAAGTTTTTTCTCCACACGGTACAGTTTAGGCGCTGACGCACCCTGAATACTGTAGATATTCAGCTGACGTGAAGTTACGCACCAACATATTCCAACTTCGAAAATATTTTTTCGCCATTATTGAGTACTCAATTTGTGCCGTTCAAATTACATACTTCATTATCAATTGTAGTGTTTAGGTTATTTCAGATATTGAATATCTTGGTGCCAGCTTCACACTTGGAACCAACATAATATTCCAACGTCTAAAGAATTTTGATGCCAATATTTTTTGCCCAATTTGTGCCCATTCGTGCCTTCTAAATGACATCCCTAAATTCTATAGTTTTTGAGATATTTATTGTTGTTTTTTTAGCCGGCGTGGACGTAGCACCCACATAATTTTAACTCCTTAAATATTTTTTCGTTACTATTTAGTGCTCAATCTGTGCCAATTCGACCATCAGGAGTTCCGTGAATAAAGCCGTTCGGACATTTGTTTTTCTTATAATTTCAAAACATATTTTCCCTGTTACAATATACGTTAACAAAAATTATTTTTTAGAAATGTACTCTTATGAAGTTTTCAATTGATTATTTATAACTTGCGTATTTATATTCAATCGTTGCAAGCTTTAGTGAGGGTACATTTCTGAGAAATGATTTTTTGTAACGTGCCTTTCTGTTCCAAAACTGCATAGTTGAGAATCTTTGTGATTCTGTTTTTCGAAAACGGTGCATTTTATCGACAATAAACAAGAGTACCTTCTTTAGCTTAATTTATTTATTTATTAAGCAATTTACAGCTGACCTTAAAACAGTTCCTGCGAACTGATGACAAGGCCTACAGGTACATCATATTATATTGGTCACGAACTCCAAACAGAAAAAATAATACACATATAAAAAACATACAAAAAACAAAAACATATATCACACAGCTTATTCTCAAAAATTAGATAGTCTCTTGATATCTCATACTATTTACATAGTCCATAAGAACTTTATTAAATTTAGTCTTTTGTATCACAGACTTCACTTCTTCCGGAAGCTGATAAAACATCAGACTTCCAACAAATAATGGTGAGCGTTGGGTCAGGCTAGTTCTTTTAGATGGTCTTCTAATTAGGTCCTGAGATCTCGTTCCGTGTTCATGTGTTCCTCTATTATATTGAACTACTTGAGTACTTGCGTTGTCTTGAAATATGCATTTATTATACCATGAATCAGTTTAGCCTCTTCTTCATGATGTATTCTACTGATGGACATTATGCCAGTTTCTTGATATATCATGTATATGTACTTGTGAGCCTATCATATCCAAATATGGTTTGATGGCTTTGTTCTGGACAATCTGCAATGGTCTCACATGCGTAGCACCTCCATTACCCCATAATGGGATCATGTACCTCAATCTGGATTCAATGAGTCCATGATAAACACTCTTTTTAGTGTTGGGGCTTAGGAGATTTGAGCACCTACAGGGTGTAACTGAATAAGTGTAAAACATTTAAGGAGGTGATTCCTCATCGAAAAAAAGATAGGATCTTTCATATAAAGAAACTTCATTGGAGCATCCCTTGTTAAGATACAGCCCCTTAAAGGGGGTACATAAAATTTGTATAACAATTTTTTTCACGAGCACTGAAAAAGTTACAATATTGAAATTAACCTGACGTTTTGTACTACCAAAAAGAAACTTAGCCAGTAATTTATTTGGTTTACCCCATGGTTGTAACTTTTTGTCTTATTATTTGTTTACCATTTAAAAATTTATTTCCGATAGCCTGTTTCATTCTAAACAAAAAATGTCTCTTGGGTTTTTTGCCCAAAATAAACCAGTAAGCAGCAAAACATTATTTTACGAACAACTACAGAGATACATCGTCATAAATGCGAAAATACGAAACTAATCTATCTAGTAGGTCGCTATTAGCGATAGTGACAATTAAATTGGTAGTACAAAACGTCAGGTTAATTTCAATATTGTAACTTTTTCAGTGCTTGTGAAAAAAATTGTTATACAAATTTTATGTACCCCCTTTAAGGGGCTGTATCTTAACAAGGGATGCTCCAATGAAGTTTCTTTATATGAAAGATCCTATCTTTTTTTCGATGAGGAATCACCTCCTTGAATGTTTTACACTTATTCAGTTACACCCTGTATACAAGGCTCCTATCAATGGCATTAGTTTGTTTTTGACGGACATTATGTGGCTACTCCAGTTCAATTTCTCATCAATAGTCCAACCAAGGTATTTGTATTCATTTACCTGTTTTATAGCAGTATTGTCAATTTGTATACTGATGTTGTTATTTACTTTCTCATTCTTGTTTTTTATTAGAATATATACCGTTTTGTCCATATTGATGCTCAATCTATTCTGGAGCAGCCACTGGGCATAGATTTTAAGACCCTCACACACCCGTATCCCAAGATCCTCCAAACTCTGCCCGCTAAACATTAAAACTGTGTCATCAGCAAATGTGACATATTTGGCGTTCAATTGTAGATATTTCATGCTATGGACATATAACAGATAGAGTAGTGGACCCAGAACACTCCTTTGTGGAACTCCTGCTTTCACAGATGATCTCTCACTAGCTATACCATTTACAACTGTGTACTGATATCTCCCTTTCAAATATGAACTCATCAAGTTGAAAGATTCTCCCCTAAAGCCCATCAGCTCCATCTTCCTCAATAGTATTGATATGTCCACAGTATCAAATGCTTTTCTGAGATCTATAAAAACCAGAATGACAATATGTTCAAGCTATCCAAATTTGTTTTTTTTCTACTCCTTATCATACAGGGTGTTGAAAATGTAGGCATTGAAATGTACAACCTAGTCCGCCCCTGGTAAACTAAAAGAGCTTATTTGAATTCAAGGGCAGTATTTTAAGGGGTCCTTACTACTGTTCATCATATCAAATTTTCTTAATGGATTTCCAGTGACGTCATTTATAGGTGGCCGTATTTCCGTAGGGAGGGCCGCTAGGAAAAAAAATCTTGGGAACTTGTCATCTTAATTTTTTATGTTTTATCTGAATCCGAGAGATTTCCCACATTTTCCCGGACATCCTGTATATGAAACAGGAGAACTTCCTGCAGACTGCTCAGACTCTACCTTCATACCTAAGAAAGAGAATGCCACCATATGCTCTGACTACGGGATTATCAGCTTAATGAGTCATTCCCTCAAAATTCTTCTCAATATTTTGAACTCTCGAGAATATAGAAATCTTGAAGAAAATACAAGCGACGTCCAGTTTGGCTTCAGAGGTGGATTTGGAACACGATAGGCTCTCTTCTCAATTCTGGTTTTGATACAAAGAGCTAGAAACGTGAACTGTAAAGTGTACAAATGTTTCATAGATTTTGAGAAAGTTTTCGACAGGGTACAAGGTACAACATAACAAACTATTTCAAATGTTGAAGAACTCAGACAATGACGATAAAGAATTGCGGCTTATTAGGAATCTTTACTTGCAACAGAAGGCAACTAACTGTACGGGTAGATAACCACAAAAAGAAGTTAAACGAGGAGTTCGACAGGGATGCACTCTATCACCGGCTTTATTCAACGCCTACTCGGAGATGCTGTTCAGGGTGGCTTTCAACGGAATGGAAGAAGGCATAAAAATCAATGGTCGAGTAATCAACAACCTACGATATCCAGTCGACACAGTCCTTTTGGCTGATAGTGCGGAGAGTTTGCAAGCACTAATCAACCGTGTTGTCGAAACATGTGAGAGGTACGTCATGAAACTGAACTGCAGAAAGACAAAAGTCCTCATAGTAAGTAAATGTGAGGAAGCACAACATCAGTTTACGGCGCATCATGTTACTTTGGGAATAGTCAACAGGGTAACCTGGGATGCAGTCTGAACGGAGAATGGGACCACTCATAAGAAATAAGATGCCGCATAGAGAAGGCGAGGACAGGTTTCTATCGCCTCAGAAAAATATTATACAATATGCATCTTAATATACACTTGAGAGCACGAGTCTTAAGGTGCTGTGCATTTTCCACTCTTCTTTATGGAGTGGAAGCCTGGACACTAACAGAGGCAACATGCAAGAGATTGGAAGCCTTCGAAATGTGGTGCTACCGCTGAATGCTCAGGATTTCGTACATCTACCGTGTCACGAATGATGTGGTTATGCAACGAGTGTAAAAGGAGCTAGAAATTCTGCATTGTACTGAAATCAGGAAAGTGTCATATCTGGGACATGTACCTATTGCGTAATGAAAAATACCAATTGATTCAACTGATTTTACAAGGCAAGATAGGAGGAAGACGTTTCCAGGGCGCCGAAGATCATCATGGCTGAAGAATATCAGGCAATGGACAGGGATGACGACCATTCAGGTATTCAAATCAGCTGTTAATAAAGTAATGTGGACCAACGTGATTGCCAACATCCACAGAGGATAGGCACCAATAGAAGAAGAAGAAGACCCTTCTGTCATACTCTCGCGTACTGACGTGATGTTTTGTTCTGAACTACCTCTGCGAGCTCGTATCGTGTGTTTCACATCACTAACCGAACCAGTACATCATTATTTGTTTCACAGAAGATGAATCAGGCACATTATTGCGACCGAACATTGAACGCACCATACGAATTATGGCAATTAAACTTTCACCATTTCGATAATATTTTTGACAATCAGGATGAGTTATTCTACCGTGTAATGCTGCATGTTGACTAACTCCCATCTGTCAAGTCATAATCATGTGACATTATGACTGTCAAACATGGCTCCCAATTAAAATCTTGCACTCTTATTGAAACACTCGTTGAATAAATTTTTTGCAAAACCTTTACATTTGTCAGGCAGGAGATCTACCCGAATCTCAAAAACATGACAATAAATCTTGAGTCAAGAAAGTTTTGGTATAGTCGAATATTCTCTATGGAGTAGGTACCTACTTATGTTCCTACCGACATTATTGGAAGAAAGTTTCCGAATCCGAACGCCAGTCGCCAGTCAGCGAATCTGAGGCCTACGCTGCTGGAACAGTTTTAAACTATTTAACTCCACGTGGGCGTCCCAGAGAAATCGCTTTTCAAACAGCGCATCCGATATTTCGACAACTCGATAAAGAACTCGTCAATTGAAAGTCTGCGCTTCTGTTGCTGTTCTGCCGTTCATTCAATATTGCCTCGAGCCGAGCCCACGTATCTAAAAATAAACTCAGTTTTCGCCAAAAAATCGTGGAGGCGTGGGCGCGCCGTGGATTCAACCTCACGCTGGCGCTGAGCAGATGCGCTTCAGTTTCACTGAATAAAAACCTTATTTGATGAAAATACTGAGTTTCATTCAGGAGAATGATGCAGATTCCGGCAATATGGTTTATCAATTCATTCACTGATGGTGAAGCTGAGAGGAGTAGTCTCAGCGTGAAGCTCCTTTAGAGGTTGCATGGACTTAAACAGGATGTCTGGATGTATACTAACTGCAACACCCAGAAGGAGCTGTTAAAGTTTTGAATTTTTGTTTGGTAAAACATGGCCAAATTCAAATTTTAGCGGGAAAAACTTCCTGCTTTACCCACATTTGCACTAATTTCATAGTTCAGCGAGTTTCGGATAGAGATCGCCATTGTACATTTCATTCATAATTAGAGAGATATTCATAGAACTCATAGAGATGATGTAAGTTCTATGGAGATATTCCGTAAAATGCTCGGTGGCGCCTCTATAGGTCGACTTTTCCTACGCGCTTCAAACGGCGACCTTAATAGTATTGTTAGATTTGAATGCAATTTTCTATGTTTAATTTGGTAAATATATTCTTGATTCGCTTTCCTAGATTTTCAACTTGAGTTATCTTGAAATATTTTTGGTTTTCATTGTCCTCTTGTGGTCTGTGGTGCTCAGGTTCTCTCTTGTACAGATTTTTTTTTATGAATTTGGTCGGATAGTTATTTTTTTCAAAATTGACATTATTTCAAGAATGTTTTTTTCGTGAAATTCATTGTTAGAAAGTTTGAGAGCTCTATGTTTCAAATTTATTACATAAATTTACATTTTGCATCGAAAATAGTTATTCTGCGTCCAATAATACATATTTCATGCAGATCTTCGGACTGGGTATGGGGAATAATTTGGAACCGGTAAAATCTGACATAGTAATGGTGGAAGTTCAGAATTTGGCCATTGATAAATTGAGTTTTTCGTTACCACTTTTTAAAAGATACGTTGATGATATTGTCACTTGTATTCCTTTCGATAAAAAGGACGAAATCCTAGCAGCATTCAATGGCATTCATACTCGCTTGAAATTCACCATTGAATTGGAATCACAGGGTAATTCACTGCCATTTTTAGATACTTTGTTGATCAGACGAAATAATGGGATTTTAACAGATTTGTACCCGAAACCAACTTTTTCCGGGAGAATACTCAATTTCACCTCAAAACACCATATGGCACAGAAAATTAAAATCATTAATACTTCAAAACATAGAGCTCTCAAACTTTCAAACAATGAATTTCACGAAAAAAAACATTCCAAAAACACAGTCAATTTTCAAAAAAAGAAACTATCCGACCAAATTCCTAAAAAAAATTCTGTACAAGAGAGAACCTGAGCACCACAGACCACAAGAGGAAAAAGAAAACCAAAAATATTTCGAGATAACTTTAAGTTGAGAATCTAGGAAAGCAAATCAAGAATATATTTGCCAAATTAAACATAAAAAAATGCATTCAAATCTATCCCGTCAATTACACTCAGCCCACTTCCACGGCAGGGAGCAGGGAAGTGAGCAGGGAAATGAGCAGAGTGAGAATTAATCACCTCACTTCAGCTGCCACTCGCGCTGCTACTCGCGCTGTCGGTCACTCCCTATGCCTCAATTACACTCAGCCACTTCCACTGCTACTCGCGCTGCCAGAAATATTTCCTGGAATACTTCTGCGGCAGTATGGAAAGGCAGTGAGTATTCACACTCAGCTCAAACATTCCTCTCGCGATCAATTTTTGGCAATGGCGGACGACGAAATTGCAGCCTCAGCGCTCTGTCTCTTATTACACCTTCATTTAGGTATATAAATATGTGAGTGTCTTGAACACATATAAACTCCAAAAGAACGTTCGTCGTCGTAGAAGATGGTGGATGATATCAATACATAGTGCACTTTGTGCTTAAGTTCATGGTTTTTATCAGAAGAATCCCATATCACTCTTTCGATCTCAAGGAGTTCTAGAAATGATATTATTTTTTCGTTGCTCCACTTCGTCGACATTTTTCGCAACAATTAACAACGTACGCAACGTTCGCACGACAGTAACTGGGCAGAATGTGATCACTCCCTGCCACTTGCGCTGCCGGTCCTTTGACTGCCGCACGAAAAACCGCTAATTTAGGGAGTGACCGGCAGCACGAGTGGCAACGCGAGTGGCAGCAGAAGTGAGGTGATTACATTCTCACCCTGCTCATTTCCCTGCTAACTTCCCTGCTCCATGCCGTGGAAGTAGGCTGAGTGTAATTGACGGGCTAAATTAGCGGTTTTTCGTGCGGCAGTCAAAGGACCGGCAGCGCAAGTGGCAGGGAGTGATCACATTCTGCCCAGTTACTGCCGTGCGAGCGTTGCGTACGTTGTCGAATCAATTGATTGAAATCCTTAATTGTTGCGAAAACGACACGACGGAGTGGAGCAACGAAAAAATAATATCATTTCTAGAACATCTGAGAGTGAGAGAGTGATATGGGATTCCACTGAGAAAAATCATAAACTTAAGCACAAAATGCACGATGGTTGGAAGAGAATCGTCCAGAATATGGGGGAAATTCCAATTGAGGAATTGAAGTCACAAAAAAGTCACTTGGCTACATTTAGGCTTAAATTTCGTCGACCGCAATTGCCAAAACTTGATAGCGAGAGAAATGATTGAGCAGAGTGTAATTACTCACTGCCTTTCCATACTGCCGCAGAAGTATTCCGGGAAATATTTCTGGTAGCGCGAGTAGCAGTGGAAGTGGCTGAGTGTAATTGAGGCATAACAATACTATCAAGAAACTCTTTTTCACAAAAACAAAGAGTGCAACTCCAAAAGAATTACTAAGTAACATCATATGTAAAATATCTTGTAACTATTGTCCAGCCACATATATTGGTCAAACTGGTCGATACCTTAAGGATCGAATTTCTTTTTTTATGTCTTCCGTGAAAGAAAAATTTCGGCCGGAATTGTTGAAATTTTCCATGGTTGAACTATCTTCCATTCAGAATACTGTGGTGAAAACAGAATGAAATAATATCAATCGGTTTCCAAAGATTACTCTCGGAGAACTTTCATAATATTAATTCAAAAAACTGGAAGCCGTACGAAGGCCAAAATTGTGCTAATGGGCTGCCAGAATGACATGGACAAAAATAAGAATTTAAAAACCAAAAAAAAACTCTGCTAGGATTCGAACTCTCTACGAGTATGAATTGGGTTTATTTTAATCTATTCTAATATTATAAAGAGGAAAGATTTGTATTTTTGTTTGTTTGATACGAATAGGCTCAAGAACTACTGGACCGATTTCAGAAATTCTTTCACCATTAGAAAGCTACATTATCCCTGAGTGACATAGGCTATACTTTCCACCCGAAAAAATAAGGATACCTACTATAACTTCAATAACAACAAAAAAATCAGCCATAATCAGCTATTTTCACGTGCGCTGCAAAAACTGTGAGACTTACGTGGATACAATGAATGACGGAAATGTACCTCTTGAATAGTTCTACAAAAAAGTCCGCGATAGCGTATATCTATCTCTCAAGATTGACTTGCTATTACCAGTATTACCTGTTTATGGTAATCAGATGTTTTCCAAAATTATGCACTATTTGGGAGTGCGTTTTTGGAACAGGGTATTGATCCTCATCCAACTTATTACGTTATTCATCCCCAGTATTCAATTTAAAACGAAATTGCCCCCTAAACAATTGTCAGAAATGACAATGAAGTGTCAGAAGTTTTTTGAATTTGCTCTTACTTTTTTGCTGATTTTTCGCTAAAAACAACCACTCCAATCTATGGGAGATGATCCCCCAACATAAGGGGCCTGTAGCGTTCCTCGAACACCTGAAGAACAGAAGAATCATCACTTGGAAGATCGGACCTGATCGAAAGATCCTCCCGATCCATAAGAGAGTTAGGACTTTGTGAAAAGGTTTTTTAGCAGGTGAAGTAATTTTTTTTACTGCTTCTTTCTCGTTTTTCCTTCTTTTTTTCCTGTTACAGATATAATTTCAAGACATTTCCATCCAGTTCAATGAAAAGGCAATTTTCAAGCACAAGGAGCTCTGTAACATGGATAGCAGCATATTTTTTTTGAACAAATTCAGTATCACCACACATACACGGGGAGACAGAGTTTTTTCAGAGGTTTTTATCTGTTCTCGTGTATCATACTCAGAATTGTATGGTACCCCGTTTACATTTCCTCTGCTAACACTTAGATTTGGAGCGGGAAACAGATTTTATTCATTTATATAATCTGGTCCTTGTAGCCATTTCTTCACACGTGCCATATGCCATGTATTGTTTGGTTTAAGAAAACAGTTTGTAATACTCTCTTTCAAAAGAATATATATATATATAGGGGAAATACGTACAAAATGACATATATGGACAAAATGACATAGGCATCATAACTTGAGTTCGGAGGTATGAAATGCGGAACTGCCTACCACATTACACGACCCGAGTGGCTTCAATTAACCTCTGAAAATTAGCAAGAGCTACTCTGGTTCATTCGGTCGTTATGAGTAATAACAGAAATCAATAGGTCACGAGTTTTTTTTCATTGCGCCAAATTTTAAGAAGAAATGGCCAGTTTTCACCATTTTTTTCATTCAAATTGCATTCAATTCAAACTTTACTTATTTGTCATTGTATTCACGGAGCTTTTTGTATGTTGAATATACTTTTTGTATTAATTCCATACATTTCTAGTTTTATAACGCTATATGGACAAAATGACATATACAGTGAACGGACAAAACGACATAGGTATTTCAGCTGAATTAACCGTATCTACCGGACAAAACCAAGACAATCCATCTCAGGCTCCATCAGCAAACAAAGAATCAGGACTTGTCTAAACATATTCATAACAAAATCTTCATCTGCGGCTAATAAAGGCAATGCATCTTAACCTACTCTTGTTGATCCTATGAGGAGGTATCTCCAATCCCAAGGACGATTTATAAGTGAACAAGGCAAACGTGAGCCGAGGACTCGACAAACGTACTTAGTTTCAATTTCTACACCTAATAAGATTGCAATCAAATCAAAAAAGAGCCAATTCCTCCTCCAAAAACAAGGAGACAAGTCCCTAGGGCATTATTTAAAGAAGACAATGAAGAAGAAAATGTTCCTAGCAACTTTCGAGATCATGAAGACGACTGTCCAGTGTCCATCTATTGTTATGAGACCTTTTTTCCCGATTTAGATCTTCTCCAGGATTAGCCCTAAAGAAGACTGGTTACGGTGCATGTATTGGTTGCATTGGGCTCACGCATCTTGTGCTGATGTTCCTAGAAGAACCAAGAGTTTCATTTGTGAACTTTGTCAGTAGTTTTGTAACTATAAGTAGAAAAATACAGTTGCCAGTTGCCGGTATGTCATTTTGTCCATAGCATGCGAGCAAAATGAATTTCGTTTATCCGAATTTATCTAAGAATATTTTATTTCTTGGTACTTTTATTTCATAAAGGTTGATTAGATTTTGTGAAGAAAGGACCAAAGATCAGAGGTGTCGAATATGACATCACTGTGATTCACTACTAACAAGTTATGCCTCTGAAATAAAACCCTATGTCATTTTGTACGTACTTCCCCTATACAACGAGTATATCAAAAGTTATGGCAGGTTGAAGTGATGAAGATGAAACCGCACCACCGGACCTAAATGCGTCTCCGTCCTAGGTAGGCGGGTAGGAGAGGGCACCGAAGTGTGAGAGGGGGACATGCATATCTATAAAAGAGTAGCCGCGTAGGTCAAATTTCAGACACCCGGTCGATTTGTTAAGAAGTGGAAGCAGAAGCCTTTTTCCTTTTTATAGCATAAGTTGAAAAGTTCTTTTCAGAACTAAATTTGAATTGTTTTATCCAACACGTTTTTCTTTATTAATTATTCAGAAAGATACTTCCAAAGAAAAATGCCCCCAAAAAGGTCCCAAGTTCATCGCAAAATGTTAATGAGATAAATTTCTACCCGGGCGAAGCTGGGACGGGCTGCTTGTCTTATAAATTTCCGTTACCAAAGCGACGCAAGTAAATCGAAAGTGGAGAGTTCGATTCCCACCAAAGTTTTTTGAGAAAAATTTTTTTGGTTTTGAAATTAATATTTCCGTCCGGGTTACTCTGGCAGCTCATTAGCCTAAATTTGGCCTTCGTACGGCCTCCAGTTTTTTGAATAAAAATTATGAAAGTCCTCCGAGCGTAATCTTTGGAAGGCTACGAAAAGAAAACCAATTGATATTTTTTAATTCTGTTTTCACCCAAGTATTCAGAATTAAAGATAGTTTGACCATGAAAAATTCCAAAAATTTTGGTCGAAATTTTTTTTTCACTGAAGACATGTAAAAAAAAAGTTGAGTTCGAATTTTGAAAAAACTTTTTCACGGAAAATCTTAGAAAATCGAGTACGTTGAGATAGTGCTTTCCAAATTGGCAACCGAGAAAAAAAATTCAAACTTTGCAGGCTTTCCGCCATTTTGAATTTTTTTTTTCACAATTCTACACCACAATTGAATTGAGCCCTAAAAAATACTAAGATGTGACCAGTAACCGTTATTTCGAATGTCACGCATAACTCACCACAGTTATCAGAATATTGCTCAAAGTTGACATTAAACACCCTGTATCTCGCTTTTGCGTCGAAAACGGGGTATATGTCATGACTCATGAGGCAAAAACGAATTTCCCGGTGTCGTCTACACGGCTATATATGTTTGTCCAGTTTACTTTACGGTGAAACACCCTTTATTATTAGATAACAAAACCCTAATCTCTTCAATTCAGAAGCATAATTATATTGAAACGATATCATTATTTTTTCTTTGTAATTCCCAACGCAATCGTGAAAAAGTAGGGTTCTATTTTGAAAAGCAAAAGTTATGATCGCATTTTGGTCACAATTTTCACAGTATCAGAAACATCCTGGGATCATATTCCTCAAATTCAGGAGATATACGGCATTCTCACATTCTCTTACTTCGCAAGAATGTGAATACAGATTACGCTGAGGATATTGAGAATCCAAATGATATGTACATACATGATAGTGACTACGTATGTTTCGCCATTTTCTCAGTTTTTTTTTAATATTCAGGGAAGTATAGGGACCAACGCATCAGTTTGAAAAATCATTGAAAATTGAATACTCTAACGCCTTGTATATTGCATAACAGCGATCAGGACATAAGGAACATTCGGATTCATCAAAATTCTGAAGGCTTATTTATGATTTAAAGTTGGTTATACCTTTTTCTTGTGACAGATGGAGAGCTGCCCCCATTTTCAGGAATATTAATGAATGAATGTTTTCTAGGAACGTCCTCAAACCAAAGCAAATTAACAACTGTGAAATTCAGATGATACAAACATTTTAAGGGGTCAAAAGTTATAGTAACCCCCTTTATTCCTATCAGCGGCGTAGTAATTCCTTTCCAATAAAAATTGATCTAAAATTGCGTTCCGATCAGAAAAATCTTCATGCACACTTTCATTATCATATTACAAAACATTAAATTTGCATTTTATTGAGGAATTCTGTTATGGAAGTGTTTATTATTTCCGAACGAAGAATTTACGGTTAGCGGATTGGTCTACTAATTCTTTAAACTCCGTATGCACACTTGCACACATCGTCAAAAGTTTTCTAAAAAAAAAATTTTCTGGAAAGGACATCAATATCTTTCTCTATTCCAACTGCAATAGCAATACAAACATTTGATAGAAAATCTTATTTGTTTGTTACTCTTCGCTTTATGCAGGATGAGACAAAATAGTAAAAACGAGAAAAAATCTGAATTCATGGATTATATTTATTTTTGATTAATTACTAAGAGTCATTCCACAACTGAATCCGAATTCAATAGTTCGTTATCATCCAGATAAATGAAATTATCCCCAAATTCGTTGCGCAGAGGAACAATAATGTTTTCTACGTAGATGGCAGCAGTCATTGTTCGTTCAACAATGAATAAGAGGGCTACTGCGACCGAACATTAAAACTCCCCAAGCATATTATTGATACGCCTTGGAAGGGCACAATTTCCCGGGCGAAATTGAGTCGACCATCACTTTTTAGAACGAATCGTGACTTTTGAGGAATGCAACCGTTGGTTGAGACTACCCGTCTATAGATCCTTAAAAAAATGAGCTAGAAGGGCGATATAATGGTATTCCTTTGCAGATGTTGCTGTGAGTCGACCAGTCACCGGTCTGAAGTATATTGATTGATTATACTGATTATTCCTAGGTAAACCTTGGCTACTTCTCAGAAACTACAAGATTCGAAGCTTTTAACTTGTACGAGTTCGGAGAAGCAGTTGTGTTCTGTGTTACGCCACGCACAGCACTGTTAAGTTTTGACCTAACCATAAAATGGTGGCCCACTATCGAGACTAGAAAATTTCTTTCCTAGCCTCGGGGTTGAACTCGCGACTTTCGCCATGAGAAGATGAATGTGTTTCCTGCTCCAAATTCTAAGAGGAAAAATGTAAACCTACACCATAATTCACGTTCGTATGATACGAAACCTGAAGTCAGAACTGCGATTAGGCATTGGAAACCGTCTTTTCAACAAACATGAAAATGGCAACTCTGAGTGTGGTAGGTAAGAGTGGAGCATTCAAGGTATCATACGATCTAAATAATTAGGTGAAATTTTGACACATAATTTCCTAAGAAAACAATTCGAGGAAGTTACTGATGAAATGTTAAAGCCATCGAGAATTTTAGTCCACAGTGTTTCCGGAAATGCGGCCTTTCTGTCGGCACACCTGATATTGGTGGCATCAGTGAAAAAGGACGTCGCTCATACCAACGACGGAAGTGTCCATATATCAAGGCAGGAAGATACTTGAATGACCGGAAAGTGACTTGATGAATGCTTGACAGACGACAATCCCTATAAGTGTATCTGACTAAGCTTCAGAGAACTCTGTATATCTCTAATGAGTAATTCATCTTGCATATTAAGCACATCCACATTTTGTAGACGCGACATGCAATTTTTATCATGTTTTTTCTCCCGACGAAAGGACATGGACAAATAAACACTGATTTCATGGGAATAGATATTGTGAAGAACACAAATGGATTTTGTCCTTCGACTTTTGTCTATGGACGTGCTGGAAATACAGAATTAACAGATCATGTAGGGAAACTTTGTTATTAGCCGACGCCAAAAAAAGAAAACTCGAAACTGATTCTGTTTTACTAAATCTGCGTTTGAATTTACGACCGGATGTTGGAGCAGGTTCAGGTTTCTGCAATCTGCATCAGTACCGACTAATTCATACAAGTTTTAGGAGGATAGTTTCCGTGGCATTAAACGGCTACGACTAGATGGTGGGTACTTCAGAAGTTCAGAGGGAAACGTAAGTATCGATTGTATCACAACTCCGAAACCATAACTCCAAATTGTATTTGTGAAAGATACAATTTTAATCTGAATTGAATGCTTAGGGCACTGTTTTGATTATTTCAGAGACAATTATTACTGTGTCAGTCCATCTTCGAAAATCATCAAATGAAAATAATAAGAACTTCAATTTCCACAAACGTTTAGAATTGTTGAACCGCCAATGTTTCGCCACAATGTGGCTTCATCTGGACATTTTGAGTTGATTCACATCTTTGTTTCTTGCTATTCCAGCATTTTTATAATAAAATTTATAAAACATATTAAAGGGTGTTTCAAGATTGGAATAATTAATGTCACATGATTATGACGTGACAGATCAAAAGTTTATAGATGGGAGTTATCAAACATGGAGCCAATTATTATGCCACTTTTCGTAAAATGCGTCCAATGTTCTCTCGAAATAAAGTACCTAATTCATCTACTGTGGAGAGAATGGAAAATTCGAAAGTACTGGTTGGGTTAGTGATGTGAAACACACGATATGACCTCGCATAGAGGTCTTTCAGAACAAAACATCATGGCAGTTCGCGAGAGTGTGACAAAAAGGCCAGATACGTCAATTCGCCATCGGGCACTAGAATTGGAAATTTCAACAGGAACTCTTCAGCGAATTCTCTGTGAAGATTTACAGCTCATGCCTACAAAATCCAAACAGCTTCTGCCTGTAGAGGTAGACCATGAACAGGGTAGAGAATTTACCAATTGGATCCTTGAGCAACCTGCTGATTTTGCAAACAAAGTCATTTTCAGCAAAGAGGCCCATTTTACCTCGATGGCTTCGTTAATAGGCAAAACTGTCGCATTTGGGCCTTGAAAAATCCACGAATGACACAAGGTTGGTCACCATATGGTGTGCATTATGGTCTGGAGGACTAATTGGACCGTTTTTCTTCGAAAACCGTGAATGGCGAACGTTATCGTGCAATGATAACACAATTTCTTATGCCTCATTTGGAAGCTATTGATCTTGACGATATGTAGTTTCAGCAGGACGGTGCCACATGTCGTCATATCGCCCGTGAAACATTGACGATCTTGCAAGAGTTTGCTGCTGGTCGTTTCGTTTCCCGATTTGGTGACCAGAATTTGCCTCCAAGCTCTTGTGATTTTACACTTTTGGACTTCTGGCTGTGGTGTTATCTGAAGTTTATGCCAATAAGCCTGCAATCTTTGAAGCCGAAATAAGACGCTGTATCAATGAAATACCAACATATGTATTCCATAACGTTATTGAGAATTTCGTCCAAAGGGTACGCATATGCCAGCAAAGCCTTGGCGGCCATTTACAAGATATTTTGTTCAATTCATAATTCCCAAATGTATATTTACTGAATCAATAAACATTTCAATACTTTGCTGCAGAAAACCATGAACACGGAAATCTTGGGCTTTTATTGAAACACCATTCACATGGCAAGGAGAAATACAGGGTCTTTCACGAGGAACCTCACCCATATTTATACGGGAAACTACTGAACGTATTTTCATGAAATTCAGCACTTATAAGTATTTCACGATGCTGATGAAATCTTAAATATTTTCAAGGCATGAGCACCTCCGGTTTTTCCGGAAATGACGTCAACTTCCGTTTTTCAAATTAGAACACCATTTTTTTATTGCAGAAATAGATTCCTTAGAAAATTTCAAGTTATTTTGATGTAACATTTTTCAGTTTTGGTTGGAAAATTCTCTCTGAGCGGGAAAATTCTAAAAAAAAATCGAAAATAGAGCTCCGCTGAAACAAGAATAACTTCGAGGTTTTTGGATGGAAAATTTTCATTTTTGGGATTTTTCAAGATGTAAGATTGATGTATCCACTTTAAAAATAATGTGAGTGTATGCATCACACCCTTGCCCTAAAGTGGATATTAACTCAGAAAATATCCACTTTAGGGCAAGGGTGTGATGCATACACTCACATTATTTTTTAACGTAGATTCAATATCTGCCATAAAAAAATGGGGTTCTAATTTGAAAAAATTGATTTTTCACGATTTTGTCATCCCTAACTTTGAAAGCGATTTTTTCACCCCCTGTATCATGAATCGCGATTTCGATTTTTAAAGTGGATACATCAATCTTACATCTTGAAAAATCCCAAAAATGAAAATTTTCCATCCAAAAACCTCGAAGTTATTCTTGTTTCAGCGGAGCTCAATTTTCAATTTTTTTTCGAATTTTCCCGCTCAGAGAGAATTTTCCATACAAAACTGAAAAATGTTACATCAAAATAACTTGAAATTTTCTAAGGAATCTATTTCTGCAATAAAAAAATGGTGTTCTAATTTGAAAAACGGAAGTTGACGTCATTTCCGGAAAAACCGAAGGTGCTCATGCCTTGAAAATATTTTAGATTTCATCAGCATGGTGAAATACTTATAAGTGCTGAATTTCATGGAAATACGTTCAGTAGTTTCCCGTATAAATATGGGTGAGGTTCCTCGTGAAAGACCCTGTATACAAGACATATAAGTTCAAATTTTTCTTCACAATAAGTTCTATAGCTCTATAGCTCCGTGGACCGGCCCGAGGGGATCTGTCGAAAAGTGGGTCCAGAAGAAATTTAAAATCGCAGCGAAGCTCCGATACGGTGAGAAGAAGTTATCGATTCATACGTGGGTGAAATTTCGATTCTCTAGCTAGGCAAAGTAGAAGTATTTTAAAAAAATCCGACTAAAATGGCCATTTCAAACTCGATAAAACTTTTTTCTCTATTTCAGTATCGTAATGAGTTCATTACATTACTAAAAACAGTGCTGTAATGAACTCATTACAGCATTGTTTTCAGTTACATTTTTCGTTTTGTGGTGGTCAGCACTGGCTTCCGATCCTATCAATTCTCAACACACGTCAATTTGGAAATGTCAATTTCGCAACAGTCACCAACTGCCAAGATACAATACAGAAGTCACTAGGATGTATGAACTGAATTTTTCATTGAATTTCAACAGTATTTCACGAAATTTGACTGAAATAGAGAAAATATCGCCTTATACTCGTTGCAGAATGCAATTCCAACACTCATGCGTTCGTATTGGAATAGGAGCCCATTCTGCAACTAGTTTTAGAATATACTATTCACAGATATCCTGGCCGTGATGTAAATATACGGATCGAAAGAGGAAAAGTCAATGCAAAATAGCTTGGTATTAATTTTTTCCATAATTTCTCATTTCTTCAGGAAAATTGATCAAACTTTGACATTTCGCCAATAATCACCCGATTTGCGGAGATCTACCGATGAAGATAACTACCTACTAGGTGGATCTTGGGGCTCTACTAGTGCCTAGTCCTAATATAAGATCTTATATCATATTTTGATTCTACACTATTTTTACAATAATTGAGTTTTCGATAGTACCTATCGAATTTTCTAGAGGGATGTGTGGCACTCAAAGAAACACTGCTACTTCTCAGGTGGGGTTGAGTTTTCAAGGTGAAATCATCTTCATATCATGATGATGGGTTAATTAGCGTTTTATTTTAATGTTGGTATTCTCGGTTGATGTTTTACCGATATGTTTAGTTTGGTTTCATAGCTTTTTAATAGTGTGGGGAAAGAATTTTTGGTTTGGATCAATTCGCGGATAGTTTAGTTGTTGGCGGACGAATGTAGATTGTCGATTCGGGCGTACCTGAATTTTTTTTCAAGAAGATACGTTGGAATTTGTTTTGGAAGGGCTGGAGTCTTCTGATGTTGGTATTTGATGTGTTGCTACAGAAAGGGTTTGTACACAAGAATACCGGTCTTATTCTGATTCACATAAGGGTGGACATCAACTCAAATATGCAAACACTAAACAAGGTGAAAATAAAGAGTCAATGAAATGACGGTTGTATTGGAGTCTACCGCTGGGCTCCCCTAACTACATGAAGATATTTAATAAGGGAGGTCTATTAACGTTTATTTCTTCGTTTGAAAGAACTTTGAGGGCATTGTACCTACCTGTTAATTTCGAGTGATTTTAGAAGTGTTAATCTATGCAGAATCCGAAATCTTTCAAATGGTTTGCATGTGTTGAATGAAAAGTTTGACTTTTTTGGTGTTCGTTTATTATCTTCTCGAAGGATCTTCCGGATTGACCAATGTAACTCATAAGATTGAAATTAGGATTATACTGATAACTCTTATAGTTCCCACCCACGAGGAAACCGAACCGGACACTTGGTGTCCGCATCTGCAATAAATCATGGTCAATAAAATGTGCCGCTTGGGTTCAGACAAGAGGTACAGGGATTATGTTGCTGGAATTTGCCAGCGTTGCCACTTCTACGGAATTCAGAACGCAGTACCTACGAAACGTACGATTTTGTTCGGTATTGAAAGGAAGTACATATTATGAAATCCATTTATGATGGTATTTCCCTGAATATTGCTTCCAAATATCAGAAACGAAGATATTCATTTATATTTTGCGTTATTCCAAAGCGGGTAGTTGCAATTTTTTGCAGTTTAGCTTAATATATGTTATCCTGTCCCTTCTTATTATGAGAATGGAGTTGAATTTTGGAAAACATAGTTTTTTGATTTTGTGTCTGGGTTTCTCGAAATGTTATGTAAGTTTTTTCGGTAGAAAGCAGTGAGTCAGATGATTGAAATAGATGAAGCAATTTAATTTTTTTATTGAAATAAAAATTGTATATCTGGCTCTTTACAAAACTGATAAGAATTCAACTACCTGGTGCAATAATATTAAACAAAATCGGAGATGCCGTTGGAACTTTCTGAATTCCCTAATTCGACGGAAATTTTCGTAGAAGTGACTGACACAACTGCAAAAATTCCGCTGTTCTCCATGGGAACTCAACATCTGCAATGGCACGCGCCGGTTTTTATGGCCCTTCATTATCTTTGCCGCTTGTGTCCGGTTCGGTTTCCTCGTGGGTGGATACCATTAGGTCTCTCGAGGTGACCCCTCAGAAACTACAATCTTCTAAGCTTGCAGCCTGTGCTAGTTAGGATAATCAGTTGTGATCTGTGTAGGCTTTGTAACTGTGTCCTTACACGACCTTAGGCACTGCACTGAAAATTTTGGACCCAACCTATCGTCCGAGTAGAAAATTTCTTTTCTATAGCTTCGTGACTGAACTCTAACCACTAAGGGCGGGTTGTAACTCAGTAGGTTAACCTCTGGTTTCCGTTGACCATTGGTTAACGTTGATTGGGTTGTTGTATGACAGAAATCTTGAAGTTAACCAGTCAGTGAACTGTCGAATTTCCAACCATCTAGTTTTGAGAGTTTAACCTATGATCTAGACAAAAAAAGCACAGAAAATGCTTTTAGATTGACATACTACATGAATTTTCAAACGATCAACTTTCAAACTGATCTAAACTGAAAATAATCTATCCTATGTGTGTACTGTGTTGATTAGAAATTGCTCTGCTTGTTTAGTTATTCGAAATGCATATGCAAAGAGAGAATCTGCGTGAGTTAAATCTCAGTGATGATGAGGACTTTATGGAACTTGTCGAATTAGAATCATTTCCCAGGAAAAAACGAAAATTTAGACCGAGGGATGAACATTTTTTTGAATGGAATGACCAAGAATTTCGATCTAGGTTCCGGTTATCTAAAGAGATAGTGAAACTAATAATTGAAGAAAGTGCTTTAGACTGTACCCATGTGAAAATACAATCTCCAGGAGGAAGGGATGCAGAAATTTTCAGAAACAGCACTCATTGAAGAGGCACATAAATATAAATACATATACAAGTACCAGATATATCTAGGTTCAATATGAACAATCTTATTAGATACAATATTATTACGCAATATTTCCAGGCACTCCTGTAACTCATTTAAACATTTTTAGGGCAAATATTATTGATGTACAGAATGAAAATAAAACTGTTACCGAATTAATTGTTCATTTTATAGCTGAATTATCATTATATGCACTCGAGGAGAAAAGTTACATCTTGAATTTTATAGGTACTTGAACTTATTATCAACCTGCACCCAAAGATTGAAGAGTAGACTCTTTAACAGTGGCGGCTGGTGATAATTTTGTTCAGGGGGGCGTTGATTCAAGATAAAAAAGGATGGATTTACGGGGGGGGCAATGGGGGATATACCCCCTATGAGAATCGAAAGCCTCGTGTTGAAAAAAATGCGTTTCATAGTTTATTTGAGGTGATTAAATGTTGTGTACCGAATTTAATGGAAAATAGCTATATTCGCTCTTGAAAAAAGTATATAGATTTTGAATAGGTAGGTACTTAACAATATTCTATTTCTGAAAATAAAAGTCAATCCTTTGAGTTTTGTCGCAATTTATCTGCGTTAACCTTTTCGTTGAATTCAGGAATGGCTTTAACTAAATTTTGTTCGATGGACAACATTGCGAGCGCCGTCAGTCTTTCTTCCGACATCGTATTTAGAAACGACTTGATCAATTTCAAAGTAGAGAAGCCTATTTCAGTTTCTGCGGCTGTCATTGGTATCAAAACAAAACTTTATATATTCCACAAAACGTTGAATCCAAACCGTACGACACTATCAAATTTAAAGTACCTAAGATAACGGTCAAGTTCCCGTTTTCTTGCGTTATTTCTGGCCGCGAGTAAAATATCGATAATTCCAAATTCAGGGCTTATGAACCATATGAATTGCATTGCAGAAAATATCACCATAGAGAATAGAGATGCAATCCTAAATCTGAAATATAATAATGTCGCCGATTTCTCTCGCAAACTCAAATAAATTAAGTAGAATTTCGTTAGAAAACACCCCCTCATTGTCAGTCCTTAAATCCTCAACGCGAATTTACCACACGGAACAATTGGCACCTTCAAAATCTCTCCATTAGACTCCATTTATTCTTTCGAAGGGCTCATCTTTCTACGCCCGAAACACAGCGCAACGGCTCGAATGGTCACTGAGAACCGCGCGTGGTTCTCACTGGAGACGCGTCCCGTTGCCATGGCAACCTGCTATATCGCTCGGGCGTTCGAGATTCAGCCCAGCACCGCAGACCAGCATATTCCGATTACGTTCGTCTTTGGCTTTACGCTTGTGAAATACGGGGGTCGCTACGGCTAGGTAAAAATTTTTAAATTTAATTATATCCTGTTCGAGGAGAAAACCACGAATAGGTAATATAGAAATTGATTGTTTTTCTATTTTCGTCATTTTTCTAGGGAGGGCGGCGCCCCGCCGCCCTCCCTCACCAGCCGCCACTGCTCTTTAATCTTTGCCTGCACCTACACAAAGATGAGAAGATATTCAATTGAAACTTGTGTTATGTTTATGTACTGAATAAACAGTCTCGGAATCTGAATAAAAACTTCACATTCAGATCAAAGCAAAGACGTCAGAGTGTCACAGATTACAGTTAGATTATGACAGAATTATAAAAATATTCAATGGATTCTGTGATCTGGGTTCAGTGTGGCCAATGAAAAGACAAAAAAGAGACGTTTACTTAACCATCATCTGATTTTTCATGTTACAACAGAAATTGACTTAACCTTACTTGGCAGGTTAACCATTGATTTCAAGACCAACTGGTTAACCGACTGAGTTACAACCCGCCCTAAGCTAGGGGCACTATAAGACTCTTATCATTCAAATTATAAGTGTGTCCTTTTTTTAATAATGAATGAACGGTTGAGGGTTGAGGGATGAAGGGTGAGATCAAAGCAGGTTTTGTGGTATCGAGTTGGATTTTATATTGGTTCCCTCCACTCAGCTTCATCTAATCATAACACAACTGATTTTTGCACCTGCACGAATTCTTTTTGTTAAAAAAATATTACTTTGCACTGTGTTTTTCCGATTTTTTTCACAGGAAAAATTAGATGCACGAATGGTATTTGACAAGACTATTTTATGAGTAACAGATTATTCTAGATTATCTATGTATTATTAATTTTCGTTGACAACAACTGTCACGTTTTGCCGCGGGTAAACCCGAAAAAACTGCTGACAGCTGCTGCCATACAGTTTTTCCATCTAAGGGGCGTTCGAGTTGACGGTCGAAATGCTCCGAGCGCACTCCACGTCTACTTTAAAGTTTTATTTCTCAAAAATGAATTCGAATTTCTGTCACAATACAATTCTTCCGTTAGGTAAGGTAAGCAATCTTTGATTCCACCGTGTTCGATTTGACAAAAGTGCTTGGGATCTCCTCTTTCTACTGTGTTCACTATTCTACTCGCTCCGCCGATCGTCAACTCAAACGCACCTCTAGAAACCATTTGTGATTCGAAATTGCGCGGTTCTGATTGGTGGAAATTAAGACGAGGGAAATAGTCATAATCATAAAACTTCGAGAACGTTCGTTCCAAGATGAAAATATCAGTGACGACTGACGTGAAGTCAGAAGCTTCAGAGTAGTCATTCATAGATTCATAGGTAGATTTTTTTGATACACACGATATGTTAGGTAAGATCAACATATGGAGTGTTTCAAATTGCGCGTTTTTTCTTAATAAATGAAACAATTTACATTCATTTTCAAAAACTTTTTATTGGTAATTGTTATGTTATGATATTTATGTACGGAAAATAATATCTGCCAAATGGCCTCCTCTTGCAGCTCTACAGATGTCCACTTTTTTGTCAAAATTTTCAATAACAGTATGACATAATTGAGGCTCTATCTCACTAATGACACGAATAATTTCATCCTTTAGTTCAGGAATCGATTGTGAATTATTTATATAGACCTGGCTACTCACTAAACCCCAAAGAAAATAGTCCAACGGTGTCGAATCACATGATCTTGGTGGCTAATTAGCCCGCTACACACTCATGGCGCGAATCTTGCCAAGAATTCTTGCCGTGAACCTGGCCAAGAATTCGCGGCCAAATAAGTCATCCACACTCACACAAATATTCGCACTTTGGTTCACGGCATCCTCGCTGTCTGCGAAGACTTTCCGCCTTATAAAAAGGGTTCATTCTGATAATAATCAAGAAATTCTCATTTCACTTATCTCCTCTAAATCTAATCTAATTCCACTTCATTGCTACAAGAAAACCATTCATTTCAAAAGCGAATAAAGTCAGTGAACAAGCATTAAATCATTACTGCGCTGGTACCGCGAACGCCTGTGAGTGTGGATGGAACATTTATTTTGTGCTAAGGCGCGAAGCCTTTGTCGCGGGACAGGCGACCGCAACGAAACGGAGAACGCCGCGAAGCGCGAACGTGACATAAGAAAGTTATCCACACTCGCGTTCGCAGTATTGGCCGACGTTCTTGCCATGAGTGTGGAGCGGGCTATTGACATGACCGGTTCTGGGGGATTATTCGTCCAGAAAATATTTGTCTCAATAAATCAATTGTGTCATTTGCGAAGGGGGGTGAAGCGCCTTCCTGCAGAAACCAAATGTCCTCTAGATCAATATTCATCAATTCAGGCCACAAAAATTCGCTCATCAGTCATCATCCGACGGTATCGATCACCATTGACAGTTACAGCTTCTCAAGCAGCATTTTCAAGGAGAGAAGGTGGACCAATTACGCCACCTGACACCAAACTGTCATGGGCGCCCGCAGAATTTTTTCTCAGGGGGGGCAAAATAAAAATTATTGAAATATTGAAGGTTTTAAGCTGAAAAACGATAAGGCCATACAAATCTCAGGGGGGCCATGCCACCCCCCTCTGGCCCCCCCTGCGGGCGCCCATGCAAACAGTGATTAGTTTAGGATGCGTAGGTTTCTCATGTATAATTCGTGGATTTTCCTCACCCCAGATACGACAATTTTGTTCATTAACATAGCCACCAAGTTCAAAATGTGCCTCATCGGAAAACATGATTTTTCGAGGAAATTCAGCTGGTTGTTGATTGATGAAATTGACAAATGAACGACGTTTCAAATGATTCCTGTGTTATTTGAACCTTATATTCCTTCAGAGCTAAATCCTTGTGTGAAATACGCCATGTTGTGAACCCACTGAGTTTAACTTGTTGTGAACGTCATCTAATGAACATTTCAGGGTATCCAGCAACACTTTCACGAACCAAATCAATATTTTCTTGTGAACGACCGCTACAACTATATTTATCACTTTTTTGGTCTTCCACCGAACCGGTCTCTTGAAAATTTTTAATAATTCGACCATTAGTGCTTTCAGATGGACGATTATGTGAACCATAAAAGTCACGCAATTTTCTAAAAACGTTTTTCACAGAACGCTAATTTTCAAAAAACAATTCAACAACATGAACGCGTTGTTGTATCGTGTACGAAGCAATTTTCATAAATGTCATACATCACACTACTTAAATGTCGAAAAACCCAGACGAATTCAGTGCGCCATCTATATTTTAAATTTTAATTATTGAAAAAAAAAACGCGCAAATTGTAACACCCTTCATCAATATACATTCTGATATTTTGTATTGATTTTTGCTTTGTCAAATAAGTAGGTATTGATGGATATATTTTTTTTTCCGACAGTTTATTCACTTCATGATTTTTTCATCGATTTTCTGCTCATGCGTAGAGCACGAATCGTACCTGACTCAGCTTCAACTGCCACATTCGAGATCCAAACCTACCCTGAAAACTTCAAGTTTCTAGGTATATCCGTTCGAGATTCCTCGTGATGACAGTCGGACGGACAGAAATTAATTTGACCGCAGATTCAATGATCCGAACATAGTCCGACGGAACAATTTCTGGGCGCTGTTTAAAAAATTAGACAGCGACTTTCAAATAGATGTTGTAACAGGGATTTTCGGATTTTTTTTGTCAATGATCCGAACCCACCCTCTATACTCATCCGTTCGATAGTTATCGTGTTGACGGACGGCCGACGGACGGATAGAATTGAATTTGACCGCGGATTCCTGATAAGAGAGCCCACAGCTCAGAATTCCAAAAATACGCACATCGTGACGAAATGATATAGCGCTCAAAAATGGGTTACTTGAAGCATAAAAATAGAGTTTTATGAGCTCTATTCTCCGGCTCATAGAATAACCACTTTGAGTCTTTTTAGAGAGTAGTTTATCGAACTATTGATCAGTCTAGTTCTTCGTCTATATTTTCAGAAAATTTTGTCGAAAATCTTCAGAAATAAGTTAGTGAATGCGATTCTGCTCAACAGGAAACTACCACCCGGTGTAACAATATTATCATGCAACAGGTACAACTTTAGAATGAACCTCAATTCCTCTGAGATCACCTTGGGCAGGATATGGCGCGATAGCGCAATCTTTGTTTATGAAATCATTTTTTCTTAATTGCAAGTCAGCATAATCACATTCCAATTAAGTTGATGAATGGAATTCTAGATAGACCTGTTCCAAATGAACACATTTCAAGTTTTCGATCGAGACTGATTACTATTTAGGTATTCCTGTCTGGTTTACACACTGGGACGTGATTGAAATTCATTCGATTCTGAAAAAATCTTTCATTGAGATCTGGGTTAATTTTTTATTTGCCCACTTTATTGAATTGAAATGAATAGTCTGCTATTTCAATGAGAGTTATCACTCTTGTGCTTGCAAATTGGAAGATTTTCTTATCGTTGTTAGCTAATAAGGTGTATTGATGATGATCCAATGTATTTTATTATTCAAAATACTTTGTGGGTTCATTTGTAGATTTTCATCTGAAATATCGTATAATAGTGACGAACTTATAAATCCTATCACGGCGCCTGTGCAGCTAAAATCGGAGTATACTCAGGGCCGGTATTATAAAGGAGAACCGACGGTTGAACCGTGCGTCAACTACCAGATTCCGTATTATTAGCGAAGAATTTGGTTGATGACGCAAGTCAGTTACCCTTTATAATACCGGCCCTCACAATGTTAATGGTTGGTTTAATAATATGTGAGTTAAGTAAATCCAGATTCTGTAAGACAATATACAGTGTGTTTCACCATAAATTGGACAAACATATACAGCCGTGTAGATTACATCGAATAAGTTTTTTTTTGCCCCATGACACATTGTAGTTTTCGAAGCATAATCGAGATGTAGGGTGTTTAATGTTCACTTTGAGTAATATTCTGATAACTGATGTGGTTGGTAAGTTATGCGTGATCTGTGTGTTTCTGGTACCATCATGATTTTTGGTGCTCAATAACATGGTGGTGTAGTATTCTAGAAAACACAAATTCGAAATGACGGAGAATCTGCATAATTGGAATCTTTATTTTTCATGACTAAATTGAATAGCATAGTTTCATTGCACTCTATTCTCTGGGATTTTCCATGAAAATTGTTTTTCCAAAATTCGAACTACATATTTCGTGGAAAAATGTTAGATTCGAATTTTGTGAAAAGTTCACGGAATATCTTAGAAAATCAAGCACATTCAAATATTGCTCTTCAATTCGGCAATCAAAAAGAAAAAATTCCAACATTGCATGTTTTTCGCCATTTTGATTCTTTCCTTCAGAATTCTACACCACAATTTAAATGAGCACTAAACAAGCTATAATGAAAAAACATTTTTCAAGACAAGCTTTTATAATAACAACACTCATTCGCCATTTTGAAGCCGCCATCTTGAGTTCCTCAATTTTGAAGAATCGTAATTTACGACCAAGAAAACTACAAGATACCAATTTTGAATAGAATCGGATCATAATCACAGAACTCGTCCGCCATATTGTAGCCGCCATCTTGAATTTTCCAATTTGGACAGAAGAATCATCATTGTCGAACCCAAAAACCCCCAGATACTAATTTTGAATGGAATCATAATTACAAAACTCATCAACCATTTTGTAGCCGCCATTTTCTTTTTTCTATAACAAATATTTCATGATGCATTGTCACCAGAATTATGTACACCTGCCAAATTTCAAATCAATCGGACCATTAGAAGTGTGTCATATTCAACTTGTAAGATTTGATTACAGACAGACAGACACCGGGACAGGTGGAACTAAATAAAAGCTTGTAAAAATACTAAGATGTGACCAGAAACCGGTATTTCAAATGTCAGTCATAAGAGTTTGCACAAAATTGCTCAAAGTTGACATTGAACATATTTGGCATAATATGCTTCGAAAACAGCGTATGTGTCGAACTCATACAGCAAAAACGACTTTTCTCGATGTCATCTACAGGGCTATACAGGTAGAGTCTTTGACTTGTACATACATTGTATATTTCAACGGTGGATTTCTCTCATCAAACGAAACACTTTTTTTCTATACCATTTCTCAAAATTCGGTTGCCTTTGAAAGATACGGGGTGTCGAAAATCATCAGTGTGAACTTGGCGGCCACTTTCTATCGGCCATTCTCGGATTCATCGGCCAGTTCACCAGTGGCGTCGGGTATTTATGAAAATCGCGATTAAAATTATATGGATCACGAAAAGTTCAGAATTTTTGCCTGAAATTAGTTCTTTGATTCTCTGTTGATAGTAAACCACCGAAATTTCCATCGATTTCAATGGTTTGAAAAAATTATGATGAATTCTTATGTGTATGAGAAATCTGATTTCGAGCATATTGAACGGATATACGTCAAAAATGATTAACCTGAATGAAATTTGGTAGGAATGTTGCTAGTGTGGTCAAGAATCTTATTCCAAGAGATTTTTTATTTGCCGGACTTTGGAGGGGAGTTTTCACCCCCACCCTCAAGATTCAACAAATCATCGCAAGTGGGTCTCAAAAATGATTAACCTGAATGAAATTGGGTAGGAATGTTGCTAGGGTAGTCAAGAATCTTATTCCGAGAGGTTTTTCATTTGCCGGACTTTGGAGGGGAGTTTTCACCCCCACCCTCAAGATTTAACAAATCATCGCAAGTGGGACTCAAAAATGATTAACCTGAATGAAATTGGGTAGGAATGTTTCTAGTGTAGTCAAGAATCTTATTCCAAGAGGTTTTTTATTTGCCGGACTTTGGAGGGGAGTTTTCACCCCCACCCTCAAGATTTAACAAATCATCGCAAGTGGGACTCAAAAATGATTAACCTGAATGAAATTGGGTAGGAATGTTTCTAGTGTAGTCAAGAATCTTATTCCAAGAGGTTTTTTTTTTGCCGGACTTTGGAGGGGAGTTTTCACCCCCACCCTCAAGATTCAACAAATCATCGCAAGTGGGACTCAAAAATGATTAACCTGAATGAAATTGGGTAGGAATGTTTCTAGTGTAGTCAAGAATCTTATTCCAAGAGGTTTTTTATTTGCCGGACTTTGGAGGGGAGTTTTCACCCCCACCCTCAAGATTTAACAAATCATCGCAAGTGGGACTCAAAAATGATTAACCTGAATGAAATTGGGTAGGAATGTTTCTAGTGTAGTCAAGAATCTTATTCCAAGAGGTTTTTTATTTGCCGGACTTTGGAGGGGAGTTTTCACCCCCACCCTCAAGATTTAACAAATCATCGCAAGTGGGACTCAAAAATGATTAACCTGAATGAAATTGGGTAGGAATGTTTCTAGTGTAGTCAAGAATCTTATTCCAAGAGGTTTTTTATTTGCCGGACTTTGGAGGGGAGTTTTCACCCCCACCCTCAAGATTTAACAAATCATCGCAAGTGGGACTCAAAAATGATTAACCTGAATGAAATTGGGTAGGAATGTTTCTAGTGTAGTCAAGAATCTTATTCCAAGAGGTTTTTTATTTGCCGGACTTTGGAGGGGAGTTTTCACCCCCACCCTCAAGATTCAACAAATCATCGCAAGTGGGACTCAAAAATGATTAACCTGAATGAAATTGGGTAGGAATGTTTCTAGTGTAGTCAAGAATCTTATTCCAAGAGGTTTTTTATTTGCCGGACTTTGGAGGGGAGTTTTCACCCCCACCCTCAAGATTTAACAAATCATCGCAAGTGGGACTCAAAAATGATTAACCTGAATGAAATTGGGTAGGAATGTTTCTAGTGTAGTCAAGAATCTTATTCCAAGAGGTTTTTTATTTGCCGGACTTTGGAGGGGAGTTTTCACCCCCACCCTCAAGATTTAACAAATCATCGCAAGTGGGACTCAAAAATGATTAACCTGAATGAAATTGGGTAGGAATGTTTCTAGTGTAGTCAAGAATCTTATTCCAAGAGGTTTTTTATTTGCCGGACTTTGGAGGGGAGTTTTCACCCCCACCCTCAAGATTTTACAAATCATCGCAAGTGGGACTCAAAAATGATTAACCTGAATGAAATTGGGTAGGAATGTTTCTAGTGTAGTCAAGAATCTTATTCCAAGAGGTTTTTTATTTGCCGGACTTTGGAGGGAAGTTTTCACCCCTAACCACAAATCCTCCAAGATTCAACAAAACATCGAAAGTGGGTCTCAAATAAATCAAGAACAGAAAAACCTTTTTTGAAAAAGCTGTTATTTAAATGCTCTGAAAAGAAGAAATTAGAATTTTCCTTTAAAATTTCAACTATCAACTTATAACCTCATTATATACAACTTATATGATCATAAAAGCTCAATTGAATAGGTACTAGTTCATTTACACAAGTGAATCGCGCGACAAGCTTTTATGATCATATAAATTGTGTATTATGAGGTTATAAGTTGATAGAGGTTTTTCATTTGCAGGACTCTCGATGATTTGTTGAATCTTGAGGGGGGGTTAAAACTCCCCTCCAAAGTCCGGCAAATATAAAACCTCTTGGAATAAGATTCTGGACCACACTAGCAACATTCCTACCGAAATTCATTCAGGTTAATCATTTTTGAGACCCACTTTCGATGTTTTGTTAAATCTTGTGGGTGGGGGTGAAAACTCCCCTCCAAAGTCCGGAAAATGAAAAACCTCTCGGAATAAGATTCTTGTCTACACTAGCAACATTCCTACCCAATTTCATTCAGGTTAATCATTTTTGAGTCCCACTTGCGATAGTTTTTTGAATCTTGAGGGTGGGGGTGAAAACTCCCCTCCAAAGTCCGGCAAATGAAAAACTTCTCGGAATAAGATTCTTGACTACACTAGCAACATTCCTACCCAATTTCATTCAGGTTAATCATTTTTGAGTCCCACTTGCGATGATTTGTTGAATCTTGAGGGTGGGGGTGAAAACTCCCCTCCAAAGTCCGGCAAATAAAAAACCTCTTGGAATAAGATTCTTGACTACACTAGCAACATTCCTACCCAATTTCATCCAGGTTAATCATTTTTGAGTCCCACTTGCGATGATTTGTTGAATCTTGAGGGTGGGGGTGAAAACTCCCCTCCAAAGTCCGGCAAATAAAAAACCTCTTGGAATGAGATTCTTGACTACACTAGCAACATTCCTACCCAATTTCATTCAGGTTAATCATTTTTGACGTATATCCGTTCAATATGCTCGAAATCAGATTTCTCATACACATAATAATTCATCATAACTTTTTCAAACCATTGAAATCAATGGAAATTTCGGTGGTTTACTATCAACAGAGAATCAAAGAACTCGTTTCAGGCAAAAATTCCGAACTTTTCGCCTTCTAAATAATTTTTATCACTATGTACATAAATACCCGACGCCACTGGTGAACTGGCCGATGAATCCGAGAATGGCCGATAGAAAGTGGCCGCTAACTTCACAGCCCTGAAAATCCATGAAAAGAACATTTTTCTTTTCATATCTATGGAATCGTTCTTTCAAATGAACTGAATTTTGGTTGCTTATTTATACTCTATTCATGGTGCATATTCCTCAATCGTCGTGAACTTTCACAGATCAAAGACTTCCGTTTGAGATGGGTCGATTTTGGATATGTAGGAATGGTTGAATTAATAGATATTTTTTCAGGTTATTCGAAAAATCTCAAGCTGGCAACGCCTTCTGAAAAACTCTGTGAAATATTCATAGAAGATTATTGTTTTGATTATTATGAATACAAAATAGGCTGATTATTCATAAATCGAATAAAAAATCTTTCTTTACAAGATATTTTTGGATATCGAGGATAAGATGAACTACACCTTTTCCAATTGTAATTCAGAAAACGTAAAATGTAATTCAGACTGTTGGCATATCCATTGTGTTGATCTTTGGAAATTTGAATGTGTTTTTCATTGTCAAGTCCGAAAAATTGTGCGATCTTCTCGGTAATTTTGATAAATGTCACTCTGTATTTCCGACAAGATGGGACAATATATAAAATTCACAGATCCTTGTTCGAAAAATGTCAATGAGATAGTATCAGAGGCATATCGTCCCCAATCTACGTGGCAATGAGCAGGTTTCATAATCATTATTGTATATTTTCCGGGTGAGTCCGGATAAATATTGGACGTGTATAACCAAATCTGAGATCTGTTTATCCGTATGGTACAGCCTCACAGAGAATCTCAGGAAATGAATTAATTCATGAATGTTTTTGCAACAATAAACAAGCTATAATGAAAAAAACATTTTTCAATACAAGCTTTTATGACAGCAACACTCATCCGTCATTTTGAAGCCGCCATCTTTAATTCCTCAATTTTGAAAAATCGTAATTTCCGACCCAGAAAACCCCCAGATACCAACTTTGAATAGAATCGGATCATAATTACAAAACTCGTCCGCCATATTGTAGCCGCCATCTTGAATTTTTCAATTTTGACGAAAGAATCATCTTTGTCGAACTCAAACACCCCCAGATACTAATTTTGAATGGAATCGGATGATAATTACAAAACTCATCCGCCATTTTGGAGCCGCCATTTTGTTTTTTTCTATAAAAAATATTTCATGATGCATTGTCACCAGAATTATGTACACCTGCCAAATTTCAAATCAATCGGACGATTAGAAGTGTGTCATATTCAACTTGCAAGATTTGATTATAGACAGACAGACAGACACCGGGACGCATATTCATATGTTACCGACAGTCGACACAAACACACAATCGGTTTTCCGAGCGATGCCGAACACGTAATAATAAGTTGCCGACGTAATTCTTAGTTTGTCTGTAACTTAACTATTATGCGAGTAGTGGTTTTATCAAACAAGTGCATTCAGTTATCGCAATATTGCATATTTTTGCTTATTTCATTACCAAAATGAAACTAGTACCTTTAGAGAATTTACCAAAACCTTACCAATATTTTACTGAGGGTAATCTATACTGATATTATAAAGAGGACAGATTTGCATTTTTGTGTGTTTGATACGATTTGGCTCGAAAAGTACTGGACCGATTTCAGAAATTCTTTCACCCTTAGAAAGCTACATTATCCTGAGTGACATAGGCTATACTTTTCACCCGAAAAAATTAAGCATACCTAACCTACTATAACTTCAATAATTATAAAAAAATGTAGGATTAGGTGACAATAATAGGAAAAAATAGACATATGTCTGTATTATATATTTTATATATATTATATTTTTTATAGTTTATTTCTGGAAACATATATTTTGTTCAGACTGTAATAATCAACCATCCCCGCTAATATATCAAGTTTTTTTTTGCAACATACCTGTTATATGTATATAAGGTGCCGACAGAATCCTAAAGTTACGTCGGTAACTTCTCAACGTGCTTGGTTGTGTCGGTAACTTATGAATATGCTACCGGGACAGGTGAAACTAAATAAAAGCTTTTAAAAACAACTAAGCAACTTACCAAATATCGGATGTCACCCTTAGAAGCAGATTCGTGACGTTGTCGTTGCATATAATCCTGTAAAATGAACGGAACAATGAAAAATAACTTCGAAATCATTGAAGAAGAAACATCGAATAATTTTGAAAGTGAAATATATTTTTAGAGAATAGAAATTCAAACTGAGCAAATATTATGTTTCCGTTTATTTTGGGTAAATCGACATTAACATGAGAACAATAGTGCTCGCTTCTAACCCTATTTTTCCCAAATTAACAAGAGTGTTATCATTTTGTCCAATTGAATATAGGTACATAATTGTGAAATTTTGAGCGAGTAAGCTTAACTCACTGATGAAGAATTAGCGATCACATTATATTCTGTCCGCCTCTCCAACCGGACGTAGACACGATAATTTCGGAAGGAAAATGCCTGAAATTATCAGGATACGTTTCAAGTCCATAAGTGAAGAAAACTAACAAAGGGTATAGAACTGTTATATTTATTGTATATAGACGATCTAGAACTATTCGGCAAAAACCAAAACCAACTTCCCTCACTCATAGATATAGTGCGCGCCTTCAGCAGAGACATTGACAAGTCTTTCAGTCTCGATGAAAGCGCCATAGTCAACATCAGGACGGGTAAAATGGAGAACACTCAGGAACAAATCCATGGCATCTGGAGTATGTTGCCAGAAGAGACCTACAAGTATCTGGACATATCACAAAAACAACGGATTGACCACACGCGTTCGAAAACTCAGTTTATTGCGAAATATACCGGAGGTCCCAGAAGTCGCGCACCTCATAGAGGGGATCGAAAGTGGAAAACATTCTAAGCCCAAAAATCCATGTTTGAAATTTTGTGATAACGTAGTTAATTAGTAATTAATTAATGAAAGTGACGAATCAGGAGCGCCCTACAGAAGAATAAGTAGGCAGTGGGGACGCGAGAGTGAGACGCCAGAACGGCTGCCGGCTTTTCACGCAGTAAACCGAGACTGGCGTCTCACTATCGCGTCCCCACTGCCTACTTATTCTTCTGTAGGGCGCTCCTGATTGGTCACTTTCATGAATAATTACTAACTACGTTATCAAAAAATTTCAAACATGGATTTTTGGGCTTAGAATATTTTCCACTTTCGATCCCCTCTATGAGGAGCGCGACTTGTGGGACACCCTGTCGAAACAGGGTTACCAAAGTGCTCAACACCAAGCTGTCTACTAAAAATAAGATCGATGCCTTAAACTCTTGGGCTACGTCAGCTCTGACCTACACTTTCGGAGTCTTGAAGTGGTCAGATACTGATCTTAATGAGTTAGACCGACTAACCCGTCGCGTAATGACGTAAAGAGGCTTTATCTACCTATACGTGATGATGGACGAGGGCTGTTGAACATCTATACACTCTGCAGAGCTAGGAGAGCTAGGCAGCGACTGCTCGAATCATTATTTTCTCGAAGTAAATGAGCATTTTGTTAAATACATATCTACCCAATTACTACGACATATATGTATGTAGAAACGGCAACGTTGCTTGTGCAACTGACAGAAGAATGACTAACCTAACATTTTCAAAATAAACACGGTGAAATGTGTCAGAATTCCATGGCCAACCGGTATACTTCATAAAAGTGAATGGTGTGTCTCAGCGCACCGGAAAGAGGTCATTTTCGATGTTCTGAATCGACATATTATGATAGGGTTTTCAGAGCAGTGTAATGAAAAATAGGCTTTTTATCATGGTTGAATGCGGAACAGTTGTATCAAGAAACTGAGGGAGTTCTGACGGCTATCCAAGCTCGAGTTATAAGAACTCGCAACTACGAGAATCACGAGGTTTGTTCGCGTCGCAGTTCTCTTGGTGCAGGGAGAACTTGTTTCTAGAAGTCATGGAACTGAGGCACATGTTCCATGACACGAACGTTTGGGAACCAAAGATTCATTCTTTCATATCATATATCATTCTTATCATCAATGTTTTTTTGTCATTGCTTATCATATAGAGCCTTAATCAATAGATAGATAGATAGATAGATTCTTTATTCGTACAAGGCTATTTATTTAGTCGGAGAATTCGCTTTTGGCTGATGAATATTCGCCGCCAACCCACAGATGAACCCCAAAGAAGTATGTTACATGACAGATGAGGATAAACCAGGGAATAATATGAATGCATCAGATATCCCCAAGGCAAACATGCTTTCAACTTAAAAACAGCGAAATATGCAGAGTTGATCTTCCTGCAGACAAGTTCAAGGCCGTAGCCAGGGGGGGGGGGGTCCGATGGGGTCCGGACCCCCCCCGAAATTTTTTCTAGAGCTCAGTTCAACGCCCCCCCTCCCCGCGAAATTTTTTTCTAGCTACGGCCTCGGACGACCCCCCCCCCCCGAAATTTTTTTCTAGCTACGGCCTTGGACAAGTTCCGTCTGACTTTGCCACCGTACATCACCATCCACAGCCAACCCAAGATATCTTACACTAGAGGCACTAGAGCTCAGGCCAACAGAAGTCACAGTCGTCGATTTGCCATTATAGAAATTTACAGCGGCCGTTTTTTCTTTATTCAATATTTATATTATTATTATATTTATTCAATATTTCATAAAGTTTGAAGCTGTACGTGGAGCCCAAATGCAGGTAACAGCCAAATGGAATAAATTCGATAACGAATAAATGAGGGCCTGTTGGAAAAAATGCTCGGACACGTCGATTTGTGATTTTAAATGCGCATATTTATCAAGAAAATAATATTATATAGGGTGTTCCATGTGACCGTGGCTAATACCAACTTCATTATTTCAAATGCAACCCCCTGTTTATTATTTATTCTTTGAAGAATTTCGGTTCATTTGTTTTCACATCGGTTTTTAGTAGGAAAGAGATTTTTCCGAATGGTAATTATTTACAAGCTTTTATTTAGTTTCACCTGTCCCGGTGTCTGTCTATATCTGTAATGGAATCTTGCAAGTTAAATATGACACTTTTCTGATCGTCCGATTGATTTGAAATTTGGCAGGTGCACATAATTCTGGTGACAATGCATCATGAAATATTTATTAAAAAAACAAAACGGCGGCTCCAAAATGGAGGATGAGTTTTGTAATATTATGATTGTAACATATTCAAAATTATATGGGGATTTTCTGGGTCGGAAATTACGATTCTTCAAAATTGAGGAATTCAAGATGGCAGCTTCAAAATGGCGGATGAGTGTTGTTATTATAAAAGCTTGTCTTTAAAAATATTTTTTTTATATACCTACCTTGTTTTCAAATCTTTATCCTTATCATAATTCATCATTCATTTTTCTGAAATATCATGGATTTTTGTAAATGATGTATCTGGCGATTGCACCTCTTATAAGGTACCTTAAATGATCATTTGAGGAGCTATTGTATTAGAAGAGTGTGGGTTAAATGCTACATGATTGCACATTCGTACAGGTTGTTTATATTTTACTGAGTTTAAATTGGCCGTACAAAAACTTTTTAATGAGCAAATTTGTAGTATTTTTCAGGAGCATTCGGACTTCAGTACTAAGAAATGCATAAAAGCAGCGCAAACCCAAAAGTTCCATGAGAACTGTTATTTTCTTAATCGGTAAAGTTCTTTCTTCTGATTCCAAATATATACAGGGTGAGTCTTTGACTTGTACATATATTTTAACTGAAGATTCTTGAGGTCAAAAGAAACCATTTTTTCATTTTCTATTTTTCTGAATTCGCCTCTGTTAAAAAGATATAGCCATTTGAAAAAAAAATTGGGCTGACTGCGCCTCTGAAATGGTCTTCTGGAATTGATGCAAAGTTCATATTTCTCGATAGAAATTGAGTTTATACATTTAGGGAATACTCAAGTACTAACCTTATTCGAATAAAAATGTTGCAAACACGATAATTTCCACAAAAACAGTTAGTTTCATCGGATTATATCTGCAACTGAAAAGACACATTCATCCCACCAAAATAAGTTCCTTCTTCGATTTTTCTGCAGATTAGTTTGTAAACACTAATAACTTGTTCATATTCTCCTCGAAATTTCCAAACAATACCATGAAGAAAAACTTTTCATTCAGATTTATTATTAAACAATTATCAAACAACCTAACCTAATCTAATTTGTATCGATTCTGTGAATATTAGCACAGAAATTTCAAGAAGATGTTGTCAGCTTGTTGATATTTTCATTGAGGTTAAGGATTTTTTACGAAACATAGTATAAATCACGATACACTTGTGTACCGTGGTATAAATATCTATGAATTCTGCCTCCAATCGACTTCGCGCCAAATTTTACCACGCATGCGTAGAGCGAAAATCGAATGATTGGTTATGTGGACGCCAGCTATAAACAATAACAAACCAGAGTCTCTGAACAAACTGTAAACATTATGTGAAGTTCTGAATACATTCAGTGAATTATTGTTCTAATGTGAAGTGAATGAATATAATCTTAACCGTGTCGAGTTTACAAAATTCCAAGAGGATATTGTTTAGATAGGAACATCGACGCAGATTAGAAGGTATCATTTTATTTTTCATTAATTTTAATTTAATAAGTAAATTCTCCCACATTTGTGGGATTTAATTATTAAAATATCTCGACAAAGTTGATAAATATTGTGACAACATTGTAAACTCGTTGAAAGACCAGAGAAGGAATAATATTCGATGATATTTAATTCAGAGACGCATTCAGATTATTCTTGAAATTAATGATTTTTTCGTCAAATTTCTCCGGGTAAAATTGGAAATAACTCGAAAACGACGCGTTTTATTGAAAAAATATAAGAATACTTTTATTCTCTAAAATGGTTGATTCTTTCGAAAATATGAACCGTTTATCCTTTTCAACTGATTTGATAGTGTTTTTGCGTGAATTTATGAACCGATCACCCTGTAACTTTTAAACTAGGAGAGATATTGAATAAGTTTCGATTGAGGAATATGCACCATGAATAGAGTAACCAATGAACCAAAATTCAGTTCATTTGAAATAACGGTTCCGGAGATATGAACAGGAAAGTGTTTTTTTCGTGGATTTTCGACACCCTGTATCTTCCAAACGAAACCGAATTTTGAAAAATGGTATGGGAAAAATAAAGGTTTTTTTGTCTACATCAAAGGCAGCAGTAGGACTCCACTCGAGATGCTGTGATTCTTTATATCAAGATTAGTTTTTATAAAAACTGACACAATATCAAGCTTTTCTATCTCAGAATTGATCATTTTTGCTGTACCAAATTTTAATTATGAATTCAAAGAAATGTCAAATAGAAAAATTTTATTATTTCATTTTCCATGGCAACTTTGACTTCGATATAAAGAAATCCCGAGTGGCTTTCCACAGCTGTCTCAGATTCAGACGAAAAAACCTAGATTTTCAGAAAACTGCCAAAAAAAACCTACATAAAGTATATATTTTTGAAAACAGAAGAAATAGCTTTACCGATGAGGAAAATAAAATACATGGTCTAAGTACTATTCGAAAAATAACAGTGCTCATAAAATTTTTAGGTTTACGATGCTTTATGCATTTCTTAGTACCTACTGAATTCTGAATTTCCATATAAAAGACTACAAATTTGCCCATTTAAACATGTTTGTACGACCAATATTAACTGAGAGAGCTATTGAGTGAAATATAAACAATCACCCTGTACATACCTATATTTGGATATTTTATACGGTTTGTAGATCGCAAATAAGAAAAGGAATTATCAATTTCATTAGAATGTGAAGAAATTCTAGCTCGTTAATGTCACAATGAAACCCTGTTATTGAAGAGAAATTCTCTCGTCCTACAATGACATCACGGAACTCCCACAAAAGGCAGAACTCCTCCTTCACACCTATTATTATCAAACATCGAATGATATTAAACATCATCATGTTGAAATAGGTCATGATTTTATAATATGGCAAATGTCACTGAATGAGAAATACATTCAAGATATTTCTTTCACGAAGGATGAGTAGCTCACTGAAACTGAAATTTTCATGACGAACATAACAATACAGGGTGGACATTTGAAAACGAAACAGACGAGATTACAGACGAAATAATTTTTTTCGATAGAAATGCTCGGACAGGTCGATTTCTGTTTCGAGGGGGACAACTTAAGATGTAGGTTACGGACGCATAGCGCTTCAACCCTTGCTGCTACAACCCCCACCCCCAATTTTTGAATAGGGAAGATGGGGTGAGTGATACCTCAATTCAAAGGTATTTTTATACTGATTTCAGCACAGTAATTGTTTTTTCATTTTATGCATTAGTTCTCGAAATATTCATGCGTTAGTTAATTTTATCACTTAAATTAATTTTTTGCGAATAATTGACATTTCGTGCTTCCGAAACACCAAAATTTCCGTACTTGTATTTGAAATTGCAAAACATCTACCACTGGGCAAATGAAGTCATACCGTACGTGTTAATGCTACTAGGGTCAGATGTTCGACTAGCTGTTTTATTCACTGAAATCATTCTCCAACTGTACGGTATCAGAACGATTTGAAGTATTGATCTAAGAAATAAGACTTTTCAAAGTAAAGTAGATAATTTATCAAAAACTCACATTGATTAATTAATTTGAAGCTCAAAATGTCGATTTTTCACAAAAAAACACTACAAGTGCCATGAAAACATCACTTCATTTTCAAATACTTAGAATATTTCGAGAACTAATGCATAAAATGAAAAAACAATTACTGTGCTGAAATCAGTATGAAAATACCTTTCAAATGAGGTATCACTCACCCCATCTTCCCTATTCAAAAATTGGGGGTGAGGGTTGTAGTAGCAAGGGTTGAAGCGCTATGCGTCCGTAACCTACATCTTAAGTTGTTCCCCTCGAAACAGAAATCGACCTGTCCGAGCATTTCTATCGAAAAAATTTATTTCGTCTGTAATCTCGTCTGTTTCGTTTTCAAATGGCCACCCTGTATAATAGAATTACTGATATTGGGTCGACGGAAAACATTAAACGATTAAAGACACCAAGATACCTATCTGCCCTTCTGTCTATCACAGACAATTTTCTACCAATCGATTTCAGTATTTGGTTCCACCAGCCTCGGCTACCCCTCAAGAAGAAGTTTGAGTTCGGATCATCCTCAGGAGAATCGTAAAATTGCTAATAGGTCATACCAACATGATCATTTTTGAGAAGTAACATGACATAAAAAGTTTGACTTGCTCTCTTTATCCCATTGCTTTTTCCCACTTCAAGAACAACGTGATATTGTGAATCTTCAACTATCGGGTGTTTCTTTTTGGACTGATGGAATTTTTGATGGGGATAACTGTGATTGGACAGAAGCCATGTTCAGTTAGCATTGACAAATCATCATGGAGAAACTCACGCCGCAACAACGTTGACAAATTGTTGAAATTTATTTTCGAAATCAGTGTTCTATTCGCCAAACTTAAAGAGCACATCGTGAAATTTATGGTTCACATAATCGTCCATAAGAGCAGCTTATTCGTCGAACTATCGATAGATTTCGGACTACATTTTCTCAACTCGATGCAACAACAAAACAAATAATTGTGCATACAGGATATCGCTACTGTAAGTGATAGTGTTGATGAAGTTCCAGATTTGTCTATTCGTCGACGTTCAGAACAAGACAAATAATTGTACATACAGAAGAAAATATCGCTACTGTAAGTGATAGTGTTAATGAAGTTCCAGATTTGTCTATTCTTCGACGTTCACAACAAGTTGGACTCTGTGGATCCACCACATGAACAATCAGGCGTGGAGAACCTGATCTTAACCCATACAAGATCCAATTGGTTCAAGAACTTAAGCCACTTGACCATAATGAGCGTCGTTTGTTTGCTGATTGGGCCCTATAGAACAGCTTGAAGTTGATCCACTTTTTTATCGAAAAATTGTGTTTAGTGATGAAGCTTATTCCTGGTTGAACGGCTACGTAGACAAGCAAAATTGCCGTATTTGGAGTGAAAACAATCCTCAAGAAATTCTGCAGGTTCCATCGCATCCTGAAAAATGCACTGTATGGTGTGCTTCACACGCTGGAGGCATCATCCGTCCATATTTCTGTGAAAACGATGATGAAGCTAATGTTACAGTGAATATGGTGCTCGTTACTAATCGATGATCAATGATTATCTGTTTCAAAATTTGAATGGTATCGACCCAGAAGTGTTTTGGTTCCAACACGATGGTGCTACACCTCGTGCTGCTACCGTAACAATTGATTTATTGAATGAAAGATTTGACGATATCATTATTTCGAGAGATACTTCCAATTAATTGGCCTCCAAGATCATGCTACATAACTCCTATGGATTATTTTCTTTGGAGTTATGGCAAGTCATTGGTTTATGCTGATAAACCAGAAACAATTTTGTGACGCTTTGGAAGTCAACATAATTCGTGTTATTGCTGAGATAAGGCCTAAATTACCCGACAAAGTGGCCAAAATTGGTCTAGTCGAATTTCGTGGTGATCATATGCCGAAAATTATTTTTAAAACATAATGTCATAATAGCTATTTATGTAACAAGTACATAAATTAGGTCTTTATGGACGAGTCCAAGAGTTTTACGTATTACGTTCATTGTGAATTGACCATTAGCCTTATTATGTACGAGTTGCATACAATGTTTTATGTTTGACTGCAATGCAGAAATTTCATTTTCTGAAATGGCAATTAATATATTCGTCGCTTCATTTGAAGAAAACATTAAGTGTGCTTCTGCTTTTCTTACCCTAATACCATAAGCGACCTTAGCAACCTCACTGAACAAAGTTGTTTACTTCGTTAATTCTGTGACCTATGCGGCCTATAACAAGTTGTGTGAAACGAAGAAAATAGCAAAATCGAGAGAAGACTGTGACAGATGAGTCCAATAAAGTGGTGTCCAATAAAGTAGTCAATTATGGACGGTAAACGAATTCATGAATCAAGTGTTTATAAAGCAGTCGAACATAAAATTATTTTTCAAACTGAAAAAATTTTGCTTCTTTTGGGTTTTTCTGTTTTTATTGATAGAAAAATTATTTGTCTACCTCTCACCTATAGGGAGTCCTGTAGACCGTACTTTATTACAAATAAAATTCCAAGTTTTACATATACATATACGTATGTTCATATTCAGTAGCTTCTTGTATACTAGAAAGAAACATTGATTCACTAAGAAATTACTCTCACTATCGTGCATATGATACTAGACACAAAGATATTCTATGGATTCCAAAATATGGAATAACTAAATTTCAGCACTGACCAACGTACTGTGGTGTATTAATCACAATGAAGTAAAATGTAATCGAGTTATTCCTATTTCTTCCAGCCAAAATTTGTCATAAAAGTCGTAAACTCTGAAGAGGGATCTACACTCATGGCACGAACGTGAGTGTGGATGATTTCTTGGGGTCGCGTACGCTCTTCGCGGCATTCCCTCGTTCGAGTCGGTCCCTTGTGTCGTGACAAAGGATTCGCAGAGAGGGACAAATGTTGCATTCACACTTCACAAGGACTTTAATACTATTCAAAATGAAGTAGAATCAGAATTTCATGATTATTATCATAGTGAATCCAGTTTTCCATTTTATGGCTGGCTAAAGAGGCCAAAAGTCTTCGTAGGCAGCGAGGATGCCGCGAACCAAAGTGCGAATATTTGTGTGAGTGTGGACTGTGGAGGATAAATCTTTGGCGCGATGGCTTGAACAAGTTCACGGCAAGTTCTAGGCGTTATTCGCGCCATGAGTGAAGAGGGCCCTTATGATTTTGATATACCATATCAGTAAATTCGTATAATCATTTCTTTGGTACTCACATTTCACCACTGAATAGGCAATTTCATCCCCTCATCGCTCCTTCGTCGCTCGTTTTCGAACGCATGAGTGTCGGAATTGCATTCTGCAACGAGTATTAGACGATATTTTCTCTATTTCAGTCAAATTTCGTTGAAATTCAATGAAAAATTCAGATTATACATCGTAGTGACTTTTGTATTGTATCTTGGCAGTTGGTGACTGTTACGAAATTGACATTTTCAAATTGACGTGTGTTGAAAATCGTTTGGATCGGAAGCCAGTGCTGACAACCAAAAAACCAAAAATTAACTGAAAACAATGCTGTAATGAGTTCATTACAGCACTGTTTTTAGTACTGTAATGAACTCATACGATACAGAAATAGAGAAAAGCA
The DNA here is from genome assembly GCA_910592335.1 of Adalia bipunctata. Taxonomy (NCBI): domain Eukaryota; kingdom Metazoa; phylum Arthropoda; class Insecta; order Coleoptera; family Coccinellidae; genus Adalia; species Adalia bipunctata. The sequence continues at coordinate 33,304,032 of OU342952.1, read as the reverse complement.
TTTGTTAATCAATAAGGATCTTAATTGAAGTACATCATTGCCCAATACAGGGTCTTTCACGAGGAACCTCACCCATATTTATACGGGAAACTACTGAACGTATTTTCATGAAATTCAGCACTTATATTTCACGATGCTGATGAAATCTAAAATATTTTCAAGGCATGAGCACCTCCGGTTTTTCCGGAAATGACGTCAACTTCCGTTTTTCAAATTAGAACACTATTTTTTTATTGCAGAAATAGATTCCTTAGAAAATTTCAAGTTATTTTGATGTAACATTTTTCAGTTTTGGTTGGAAAATTCTCTCTGAGCGGGAAAATTCGAAAAAAAAAATCGAAAATAGAGCTCCGCTGAAACAAGAATAACTTCGAGGTTTTTGAATGGAAAATTTTCATTTTTGGGATTTTTCAAGATGTAAGATTGATGTATCCACTTTAAAAATCGAAATCGCGATTCATGATACAGGGGGTGAAAAAATCGCTTCCACAGTTAGGGATGACAAAATCGTGAAAAATCAATTTTTTCAAATTAGAACCCCATTTTTTTATGGCAGATATTGAATCTACGTTAAAAAATAATGTGAGTGTATGCATCACACCCTTGCCCTAAAGTGGATATTAACTCAGAAAATATCCATTTCAGGGCAAGGGTGTGATGCATACACTCACATTATTTTTTAACGTAGATTCAATATCTGCCATAAAAAAATGAGGTTCTAATTTGAAAAAATTGATTTTTCACGATTTTGTCATCCCTAACTTTGAAAGCGATTTTTTCACCCCCTGTATCATGAATCGCGATTTCGATTTTTAAAGTGGATACATCAATCTTACATCTTGAAAAATCCCGAAAATGAAAATTTTCCATCCAAAAACCTCGAAGTTATTCTTGTTTCAGCGGAGCTCTATTTTCGATTTTTTTTTTTCGAATTTTCCCGCTCAGAGAGAATTTTCCAACCAAAACTGAAAAATGTTACATCAAAATAACTTGAAATTTTCTAAGGAATCTACTTCTGCAATAAAAAAATGGTGTTCTAATTTGAAAAACGGAAGTTGACGTCATTTCCGGAAAAACCGGAGGTGCTCATGCCTTGAAAATATTTTAGATTTCATCAGCATCGTGAAATACTTATAAGTGCTGAATTTCATGAAAATACGTTCAGTAGTTTCCCGTATAAATATGGGTGAGGTTCCTCGTGAAAGACCCTGTATACCGAACTGTTGGCTTAGCGTACGCCAATAAAGAGAAAAGTTCTTCGATTCGAATCACATAAACAGTATTTCAGCACTGTATGGAGAAAAATTCAGAAAAATCAAGACATAGCCTGTCACACTTCCACATCTCATACGAATCTAATGACATCATATTAGTTAGAAACCATGAAGCCGTATGGGATATACAGCGTGAAAAAGAAATAGACATACATTTATTCACTCAAAAATCATTACCCTCCTACTGGTTGCAGTTTTGGCACTCGATAAAATAATACAAATAACTAGGAACTGAAAATATGATCACAGGAATCTATAGAAGTGGATCATTCGAAAGAAAGATCCCTTGCAATACAGTGAAATCAAAAAGTATAGATACTGCGAGAGATACTGCCTTGTGATATATCCAGATGGAACATTTCACGGCCGATAAATTCATAGCGCTTTGATTAAAATTATCCAACAATCAAAATACATCACTTCTACCAAAATAGTAACCATGTGACTCGACTTGTTCCAAAACAGCTACACGCATTGATCAACGGGTTTAGTGACACCGACTTCAACAGAACGTCATCTTTTCATACAGGGCTTGTTCGATAATGAGGTGGTAATGTGAAGTAATCAGATTCACCTTACGGATGACCATTGTCTACAATGTCTACATGTGACAAGAGTAGAATAGACACATGAGGAGCACTTCGGGTCTAGATTTTTTTTAACGCCCATTCATTCGCCCTGTAGGTAGATTCACAATTTCCGGTTCGAGTAATCAATAAGAAAAATAACAGCTGTCAAAAAAATGCCAGCAATTGCCAAAGAAATAGTCGATGACCACAGACCAAATGTTGTAAAAATATTGGAATTTTTTCATTTTTGAAAAATTCCATTTGGATAGGCCATCAAATAATGCAAAAAATGATGGAAATACTGAAAAGACTTTCACAAAGTGTGAAATCGCAGGGAACTGTCTGAAATTCCAGGAGAATTTGAAAAAAATAATCAAGCCTTCAGGTGAAAAATTGAGGGCGTGAACTTGGAAAAATGAAAGGCACTTTTTGAATGGAGAATCGGTGCCGTCGGCCAGAGTATGACGGCCCCTTAACGATTGTTATAGGTTTTGCTTATATCACTGCAATCTGGAATGGTGCATGCATTTAACCCTAACTGTGACTTAGTTTATGATGAAGCCTTTTATTTTTAGGTTGTTTTCAACCGACGTTCGAAACTGTGACGTTTGTTGGGACGTATATATACTTCAAATATCCGGTGAACCGTTATTTATAGCAATCCCCAATTTAGATCACTCACCTTGCATTTAGCATCTACTCCTCGGTTAAGTTTGGATTGGACATATCGCTTAACTCATTCAGATCTGCTCAAGGCAGCCCAGTTGTTTTTTTCACGAATAGGGAATAATTTCTAGAGAAACCAATCACACAAGATGAACCTACTTCTGCATGTGTTAGAAGCTTTGATATACATAATGCCCAAACATGATATATCGGGTTTTTTTCGAGTGATAGAACAAATTGAATTGAAACACATTTAAATTAAGATTGAAGCCAAACTTTTTTTTATTCGAAAGATAATTTTATGACATTTATGAGGAACCGCATTCGACCAGACCAATTTTGGACCACTTTTTCGAGTAATTCAGGCCTTATTTCAGCAATAATACGAGTAATGCTGGCTTCCAAAGCGTCTATTGTTTCTAGTTTATCAGCATAAACCACTGACTTGACATAACACCTAAAGAAAATAATCCATTGGAGTTATGTTGCAAGATCTTGGAGGCCAATTAATTGGACCATTTCCCGAAATAATGTTATCGCCCAATCCTTCTTTCAATAAGTCAATTGTAACGGTAGTAGCATGACAAGTTGCACTATCTTGTTGGAACCAAAACAATTCTCGGTCAATACCATTCAAATTTTGAAACAAATAATAATTTATTATCGATCTGTAACGAACACCATTCACTGTAACATTATCTTCAGTATCGTTTCTTGATAAATATGGAACGATGATTCCTCCAGCGTGTAACGCACATCATACAGTGCATTTTTCAGGATGCAATGGAACCTGCAGAACTTCTTGAGTATAGTTTTCACTACAATTTTGCTTGTTTACGTTGCCATTCAACCAGAAATGAGCTCCATCACTAAACACCATTTTTCGATAAAAAAGTGCATCATCTTCAAGCTGTTCTAGGGCCATATCAGCGAACAAACGACGCTTATTATGGTCAAGTGGCTTTAGTTCTCGAACCAGTTGGATCTTGTATGGGTGTAGACCATTGACTTAGAATATACATCGGATTCTACATCAATGGTGTAGACCAAGATCTTTCCATGTGGTGGATGCACAGACTCCAGCTTGTTGTGAACTTCGACGAATAGACAAATCTGGATCTTCATTAACACTATTACTTTTAGCAGCGATATTTTTTTCTGTACGCACAGTTCTTTGTCCTGTTGTTGTATCGAGTAGAGAAAATGTTGTCCATAATCTATCGATAGTTCGACGAATAAGCTGCTCTGGTGGACGATTATGTAAACCATAAATTTCCCGAAGCGTTCTATAAGTTTGGCGAATAGAACACTAATTTTTAAAATAAATTTCAACAATTTGTAAACGTTGTTGCGGCGTGAGTCTTTCCATGATACTTTATCAATGCTTTTTGTACAGAAATGTCAAAACAACATGGCTTCTTCTTTCTGTCAAATCACAGTTATCCCTATCGAAAATTCTATCACTCTAAAAAAACACCAGGTATGTGGTATTTTATAGGATCAAATTGGTTATAACATTCTTCCTATTTCGCCCAAACTGTAGTATTTATGTAGTATTCATTGACTGAGTGCTCTCTGTAGGCCACTCACGAGGACTTTTTACAGGAGTTTCGGGCAGCCAGCATCGCACGAATGCTCGAAAAAAGTCCCCGTGTATGGCTGATCGAGACTACCCTTTGGCGTTAGAATTTGATTATGCTTGAACTTGTCTCTACATGATTCAGAAGTCTTCATCCTGAGCCTTGGCACTCGCTTTTTCAGTATCATGTCACTGAGTCTTCTCGCTGTTCCATAAAACACCATTTCATGTCGAACTCTCGATTCAAAAACACCATAATATGAAGTTTTCATCGCCAGAAAATCCAAGTATCTTGACAACACTCTCCATTGAAAAGCAAACCGAAGTTAATGATCTGCATAACTCGTCTTTATGCTTAGACCAACTTAAAGTATCGCCCAAGTACATTCCAAGAAACCTTGTAGATGGACACAATTTTATGGTAGTTGACTCCAAGTTGATTGTCTCAGGTGTGATGAAACTAAAGTAGGTACTTCGATTTCAATAGGACAGCTACTGTTTTCTCCTTGTTCAGTAATAATCCATTTGTCCTGAACCACTGGCTGGCATGACCCATAAACAAATTTGATTTTGCGACAGCATTCAAGTATGATTTGGTCTCAATAGCAATATTTGTGTCATCAGCATATTTGATAATTTCGACATTTTCCATATCGTCTTTGATGTCGTCAAAATTATCACTAAACAGAAGGAGGATTATTGTTCCTAAAATGCTACCTACTGGTATTCCTAGCGCTACCTAGGTATACAGGGTCTTTCACGAGTTAATATCCACTTTAGGGCAAGGGTGTGATGCATACACTGACATTATTTTTTAACGTAGATTCAATATCTGCAATAAAAAAATTGGGTTCTAATTTGAAAAAATTGATTTTTCACGATTTTGTCATCCCTAACTTTGAAAGCGATTTTTTCACCCCCTGTATCATGAATCGCGATTTCGATTTCTAAAGTGGATACATCAATCTCACATCTTGGAAAATCCCAAAAATGAAAATTGTCCATCCAAAAACCTCGAAGTTATTCTTGTTTCAGCGGAGCTCTATTTTCGATTTTTTTTTCGAATTTTCCCGCTCAGAGAGAATTTTCCAACCAAAACTGAAAAATGTTACATCAAAATAACTTGAAATTTTCTAAGGAATCTATTTCTGCAATAAAAAAATGGTGTTCTAATTTGAAAAACGGAAGTTGACGTCATTTCCGGAAAAACCGGAGGTGCTCATGCCTTGAAAATATTTTAGATTTCATCAGCATCGTGAAATACTTATAAGTGCTGAATTTCATGAAAATACGTTCGGTAGTTTCCCGTATAAATATGGTTGAGGTTCCTCGTGAAAGACCCTGTATTATTTCAGACATTTTCGCGTCACCATCTCTCGTTCGTGCGGGGTATTTGAGGTTGACACCAAAAGCTCACGATCCTTAGCCCAGTGGCGGCTGGTGAGGCACAACAAAAAAAATTATTGTCAATTATAGGTTTTCGGACGAAGTTATTTTACTCTAGCATTAAAATTTTCTATTCCTATTTTCCAACCAGATTTGAAAACTGAACAGTGTTCCTCATTAATCTGAATTGTGCAAAATAATTGCAGTTAGCTCTTCACGAGGGAACATCAAGAGTCGAGAGGCTAGCCTCAGACTCGACGTAACATTTGGCTTTTATATTGAGAACGAATTCCCTTGAACATAATTAATATACAGTTAACTTCAATCAAATATTCAGATTCCTACGAATTCAAGTAGGTACCATATTAATGAATAAATATGCAATCATGAAGCTGTTATTATTTTTGAAATTTTTCTCGTTGTTCTAGAGCAAGACGTATGTTAAACGATTAAAGAAAATAGGTATACTGGGAAACCAAATTCAAGATTCAGAGTTATGTCGCAACGAATCAGTTACGAAGAAAAATCGATTGATTAACATTTGAAAACAAGCAAAATTTAAAATTTTCGAAAGGTTGAAATTTAGAATACAGCAACAATTGAACAGAATCGAATAACAGCAACATAGTGCTCCACAACCAGTCGAGTAGACAAGACCTTCCAGTCAATTAAACAGAGAGGTCTTTTATACATACCTATTTATAATATTATCATTACTTTCAAATATCGAAATTTGTTATTCATTATGAAGGATGTCTCCACACATTTTCTGCACAACGTTAGCTTGTATAGTTTAAAGACCACTTTATTCATGTACCTGTCATCTGTCAAATAGCGCTACTGATAGGATTGCTTAACGGCATCTGTCAGCAGGAGATATTGGTGAATTTCCTTCAGAAAGTGGATAAATCTAGAGACCAGTTGGAGCTGTAGGTAAGTCCTCATTTGACTATTATCTGTGATGATGATAGTTAGAGAAAGGGTCAACGGCATGCAGACAATTTTTCGAACTTCCGGAAAAAGATACACACCAAGCAGGAATAAATCCTGCACCTGTCTGTTTTCCGGACTGGTTACTCTACCTCTAAGCTAAGTTGTTATGTTTTGTTGAGCAGTTATTAATAATGGGTTTTTTTGGAAATGGATGGTAAATTCAATTTCTTTATCATCTGAAAATATACAACTTGTATCAAGTGAAAATTTACCAAATTCGTGATTAAATAAAAGAAGTCGATGGTGTCATCGTAATCTGTTTCATAACAACCGAGAGGAGAGGAATGATGGTGGATATTCCTACCTAAATCAATTACAGTAAATTTGACGAACGGTTAGTTATTAGACAGGTTGAATATACCGGCCCTTAATCAGTGAACAATTCCCCGTAACAAAATTAGCTTTTCGATGAGCAGAAGATTAAACGCCATGTAGGCCCACACATGTGTGTAGTAGGCTCGTCAATGAACATTATTGTCATCGGGAACAACGGACATCCTATTTATTCGGTAATGAACTGTTTCCCGGGAATAACAACACCTAAATAACACGCATCGTAACTTCAGATGTTACAGAACAAACGCCAAATTTATGTCTTGTTTCATTTTAACGTAATGATAAATCATGGAGGACGTGATACTTGTCATTCGCAACTTCAAATTCCTGGAACAATCTGCTATTTTTCGGTTGCGGTTAACCAACGAATTCAATTTATCCATTTGTTTTTGGTTGGTCCGCTCACTTATCATTTCTGAGAAAATATGAGATAACTATTATAATATCAGAATTTTGTTGCCGATCCCAGATTCTTCAAGATGTTCCATTAGTGTTCAGAGAAAGCTAAGGATACAGATACAGTGTATAACATTGAAAAGGAGGCATAAGTAATTTCAAGATGAAAAATTCAATAGAATTGTTGTTGTTTTTGTGATTACATAACATTATTAATCATTTCTTTATACTGTTACCACCAATGGCGGCTTGTCACAAGAGGAAAGTGAGGCAAGCCTCCCTTGAATCCTTATTGCTCCAATTCCCTTCTCACTCAAAATATTTTGAAATGCATACGCGATTTTTCAAAGAAATTCCATAAGTGGATGTTGAAGTGAAATTTCTGATTCAAATGAACATGCCAGGTACTTTAATTTCAGAGTGAATTAGAGCTATGCTCCTTTCAGGTCCGCCCTTTACGAATTAATGAATCGCAGAAAAACTATTAACTCCCTGATCGCACTTCAACAATGTTGTCAGAATGTGTATCAACTTTGTCGAATTCTCATTTGGACATCAGAGACCTAGTAAAGATTAAAATCTCTATGATGGAGAAACGTTTGATATAGAGATATAATAGTATATTATTTTATAAGGAGGAGAAGTGTCACTTTTCATGGCGAGCTTGAGTTTTGGGTAATTGAAAGCGAGCCATGAAAAGTCACTTCTCCTTCGAATGAAATATGTTATTTTATTTTCAAACATCTTGAAATTCCTGGAAATCTGAATAATATTGACATTTACGATCGTTATACTTGAGTGAAAAATGTAACATTTGTATAGTTACGGTTGTCTTGCAAAATTAGCCCCTTGCATAACAACACTTTTCCTGCCGCCGGCGGAAAAAGTAAGCCATAGCAACTATTTCTCCGCCTAGGCGGAGAAATAGAACTTCTCTGTGATCCTGTCAGTCTAGAAATGACGTTGTTATCGTACGTTTGAAAATAAAATATTGAAATCCCACGAATGAGAGGGATGAAATAGAATTATAAGTATGAAATTATAGATTTAAGACGCACAGTTTCTATTGAAATTTATGGTTACCGGTCTATCTTTCAGGAGAATATTCAACATAAATGTCAATGAAATACAAAATTCAGATATATGAGTGATGAATTTCGATAGAAACAACGAAATTAATGAAAAATAAAATGATACTTAGCACTAAATAATCTGTGGCGATGTTCCTGTCTGAACCATGTCATCTGAGATATTTTGCAAAAATCCTAACTAGAACTATGGAACTTTCAACCAGGGAAAAACTTTTGCACAAAAAAAATATGCTAACATAGCTCTAGAAAAGATTACTCGTTTTCTTCCATGTTTCAGTTCGCAGCGACCTTAATGGTAGTTGAAATCGCCTATCCAGCTCCGGTTGTCGCTATACGCATGCGCCGTTAATTTTCGCGGTGTAGAGAAGGGACATTATGTATCCATGGTTACCTCATATGGCAATTTACTTCGTGCTGCCGGTTACCCAGTCACAATATTTTCTATCCCACATGCGCAATAGTTCTCCGGCCATTTGGCGGAACCCTGTTGATGTTGCAGTTTTAATTTCAAGGACCAAATTATAGCTATAGAATTATGTGGAATTAACGCTCAGAGAAAGCAAGTAACCTTCACCCATAGAACTTATAGTACATGGAATGCCATTGCCTTGCTGCTCAGCTTAAAAAAGTGGATAAACATCTCCAGTTGGAGGAATACTGAAATTTCCATGTTCCCATGGATACGACTTGTCATACAGAACAGAAACACAGAAATACTATGAATTTAATCGTAAGTAATATCATAAGTGCATCCAATTTTTCCGAAAAAAATTGAAAAAACACGTTGCTAAGTAATATTTTAACAAGAAGCATGAGTGCCTTGGTGGCAACAAAAATCCGAGTCGAAGACGAGGATTTTCGCACCTGCACGAATGCTTTTTGTTAAAAAAATATTACTTTGCATTGTGTTTTTTCGATTTTTTTCACAGGAAAAATTAGATGCACGAATGGTATTCGACAAGACTATTTCAAGAGTAACAGATTATTCTGGATCCATTATGCATGTATTATCAATATTTGTTGACAACAACTGTCAAGTTTTGCCGCGGGTAAACCCGAAAAAACTGCTGACAGCTGCTGCCATACAGTTTTTCCATCTAGAAACCATTTGTGATTCAAAATTGCGCGTTTCTGATTGGTGGAAATTAAGACGAGGGAAATAGTCGTCAAGATCCGATTCACTGGGCATTTCGGCAAACATTTCTGTGTTTCTGTTCGGTGTGACAGGCCGTATCCATGGGAACATGGAAATTTAGAGATTCCTCCAACTCGAGATGTTTACCCACTTTTTGATCTGGTAATAGCATTCCATGAACTATAAGTTCTATGCCTTCACCTCACGCATGTTGGATTTTATTTCAAATTTCTCCATTATTGAAACTACCACAGAAATGTGAAGCTGGAGAACGGAACCGTGGGAACACTAATGACAGTACAAAGACTGACCTTTGAGATTGGTCGACTCCTGATGAAGGAAGGTGATCTATGGTAGAATTCACAGATATTTATACTGAAGAGGTTTTCCAAAATCTTGATTTTTTTCAGTAGAAGACACCTCTGTTCACTTTTCAATGTGATACCGTGTATGTTTTGTTCATTTTCGTAAATATGAAATGCGATCATTTCTATCGGGTCGGTTCACTGAAATTTGACTTTCATATACAGAAAGCAGGGGAGTGATTGTACAAGTAATCCGTTTTTGAGCGCGTCAGTGTCAGAAAAAATTCTGTTGTACTCATGAATCCTAATCATAGAACTTATAGTACATGGAATGCTATTACCAGATCAAAAAGTGGGTAAACATCTCAAGTTGGAGGAATCTCTAAATTTCCATGTTCCCATGGATACGACCTGTCACACCGAACAGAAACACAGAAATGTTTGCCGAAACGACAAGTGAATCAGATCTTGACTATTAAATTCATAGTATTTCTGTGTTTCTATTCTGTATGACAAGTCGTAGCCATGGCAACATGGAAATTTCAGTATTCCTCCAACTGGAGATGTTTATCCACTTTTTCGAGCTGAGCAGCAAGGCTAATGGCATTCCATGTACTATAAGTTCTATGATACTAATCCACCAGAAGTGTGGATCTACACTGACAAGATGGATAAAGTTAGGCACAAAAGCTCCTGACGTACCTAAGTGCCTTAGGTGACCCATTTTTTTAACGGATGCAGGAAAAAATTACTTGTTTCCTTAACTACATATACATGTCTACCTAACTACATGCTATATTTGATTCTTGATATTCTTGAAACCCTTCACTTCAAATCCAGCCACCGATCGAATTCAACTCAAACAAATATTTGTACAATCGTGCATATTTTGACCATATGAACATAATATAGCCTAGTTGTACAAATAGATACTCTGATAATATGAGTTCAAATACCGCTCATCGCATAATATACTGCCATCTAGGTAGGTACGCATTGAGTCAACACTAAATGTTTTTTTATTCGGTTACTTCACGTGTGAATATTTTTTAGGTGAGAGGATCTCGGTAAATACGTCCTTTAGAAATTGTACGAATCTATTGGGTGTTTACCTTTCCTCACCAGATAATATTTTTCGTTGAGATAAAGATTGGAGTAAGCAACTGATGCATTCATATTATATGTACTTAGTATTAAACATTGGGGATTTCCATGCGGAAACTCGTCCTAAAGAGAAAAATACTGCTCTCAAAAAATGGTGACCTCCAAGAACAATTTGAAATCGAAATATCAACAATTCATTAAAACAAGTATGTTCTTTACAAATTTACAATTTACAGTGTTAAATTATTGAATGAAGAATCAATAAAATGGGGCATCTCTGATTTGAGGTCTGAGGAAAATCTCTTTTGAATAGAAAATATCTTTAAATTTTGAGAAAAACTACCCTATTCCTGACGAACATGTCTTCTTAAATTTCTACATGCATTTACTAAGCAAAAACCAAAATCTGATCAATATACTTTTCCATCTATAGTAAAGGTATAAACGTTTATTGAATTTGAATTTGTGCTCTATGAACAGTACAACAATTTTAACAGCCATGTATCGACATCTTTCGTCGACTAATTAAAAATCAATATCGATAATAGCTAATGCATTGTGAAAGGTAGGCTATCAGGCAATTAAATGAATATTAAATTGAATGTTCAAAGGGTCCTCGCGGTCGCCTATGCACATGTGGAGATTTTGCTCGAATATGATCTTCACGTCCGGGAAAAATATCATACACATCGGTAGCTTAGAGGTGGAGTAACCCGTCCGGCCAACAGGGAGACGCAGGTTCTATTCCTGCTCGGTGTGTAACATTTCCGAAATTAAAAAAAAAATTGTGTGCTTGCCGTTAATCAACATAATTCTATATTGGTCGCCTTAACTCCTCCAATGAAACTAGCTACGTAGCTTTGCGGGCATTTTCTAGCGCCTCATCATCATATCCATCGGCCTATTCGGCTCTATTAGAATTCTCCCACTTCGTGTAATCGTGTGCATCTGCATGGTGTTGAAGGTGAAATTCCCATTGGATCACGACTATTTGAAAATATTATGAATGTTTCTGAAAGTTTTTGAAATTTGCAAGTTGATGTTTGTATGTCTATTTCTTTTCCACGCTATAGCGATCGAGCTGTATACAGCTCGATCGGCTTCATGGATTTCTACATGTGAGGTGTCATTAGATTCGTATGAATTGTGAGAGTGACATAGGCGTTGATTTTTTTTCAAGATTCTTCTTCACGCATTGTTGCAATGATGTTAATTTCATTCTAATCAAAGAATTTTCCGCTTTAGCTACGTGCGCTGGGCCACGTACTACAATTTTGTATGTCTCCAACAGATACAAAAAAATGGAAAAAAGCTTATTAATAACACACTTACAGACTTAAAATTCGATCCATTCAAAATAATGATTTTTTTGAAAATGCTATAACTTTCAAATGCGGAGGCTGATTCATTTGAATTTTTCAACAACTTTTAGATAAAATACTGTAGTTTTAAGGTTATTATTCGGACATCTAAAAGTAATTCAGTATTCGCTGTATATACAGGGGAGAAGAGAAAACAATTTTTTCCTCTACTTTTGACACACCCTGTAGGTTAATTCTGCTAGTGGATCTGCACACAATTAACTTTATCAAGAAGATTGATTTGTTTCCAACATTTTGTTGTTTTATTTATCCCGATACCTTGATTTGTTTGTGAAATGTGACGGTTTAAAGAAAATGCAACATTCTGAATTGTTTTATTCAGTTTCAGCAGAGTAATACGTGATTTTATGAACAAATCAAACAACAAATAAACTAATTATCATTACAAATTAATAACGGGGATTTTCCCCACGAGCGCGAATTACTGCCACAATGCGTTGTGGTATACCCTCTATTAGATGTCGAATCTCCATCTGGTCAATCTGATCGCATTCTTGGACCAACGCATCTCTCAAAAAAATTAAATTACTTGAAGGTGGAACTCGGTTACGAACTCGTCTGCCCATCATGTCCCAGACATGCTCAAATGGATTGAGGACTGGGCTACGTGATGGCCAGTTCATCCTTTGAATTTCTATTTCGTGCAAATATTGAGATGCAATCCTCGCAATATGTGGTCGAGCGTTGTCGTGCATAAACATGAACTCGTTTTCTATAAACGGTGCGAATGGAATTACATGTGGATCTAGCACATCGAGAATATATCGGTTAGCTGTCATTGCTCCGCCGCCAACAACGATTAAATCAGTACGAGCTCCCATGCTTATGCCGCCCCAAACCATTACCGATCCTCCTCCATAAATGAGTTTCGTGGAAAAATTTGCTTGTTCAAACCTTTCGCCTTTTCTTCGGTATATTCTTTCACTGGCCATCTACCTTTTCTAAAATGTTGCCTTTTTTTTAAACCGCCACATTTCACAAACAAATCAACATATCGGGATGAATAAAAAACAAAATTTTGGAAACAAATCCGTCTTCTTGATAAAGTTAATTGTGTGCAGATCCACTAGCAGAATTAACCTACAGGCTGTGTCAGTCGAAAGTAGAGGAAAAAATTGTTTTCTCTTCTCCCCTGTATATCCAGCGAATACTGAATTACTTTTAGATGTCCGAATAAAAAAAAGTTGCTAAAAAATTCAAATGAATCAGCCTCCCCATTCGAAAGTTATAGCATTTTTAAATAAATCATTGTTTTGAATGGATCGAATTTTAAGTCGGTAAGTGTATATTCCAGTTACGTAGATGTTTGAAATGACACAGTAATAGTTGTCCATGAAATTATGAAGGGAGTGACCTTGAGCATTCAATTCAGATCGAAAATGTCCTGTACACGATACAATTTGGATTTTTATGGTTTCGGTTTATGGTATTCAAATTTTTTCACACTAAACTCAGTACGAATGAATTCAAATTAACAAGCTCTTTCAAAATCTGTAAAGATATACATGGTGTTCCATTTAAATTTTAGAAGTTGATGGCATTTCCGATTAAACCTGAAGTATATTATTAACAAAAAAGTATACATCAGATGCATTTTGTTCCAATACACTTACCTGTAAATTTTCATAAATATCGCTCTTTTCGTTTAAAAGATATTTACTTGGTTCCATACGTTATTCCACCCCTGTATATTTCAATATAAATATCACGTGAACGTTATAATGTAAGCAGGCGGGAAAGAATGAAAATTGCCAAACATATTGTGAAAATTGAAATAGGTAGATATAAGCTTGTCGACTTTCGAGTTTATGATATACCGAGAAAATCGCCCTTGCTAGTTTTGATGCAGTTGGGTGAAAATGAATGAAATGTTGA